>JARDYJ010000012.1:12877256-13284756 GCA_029215755.1 Spea hammondii
TGAAAATATGAAATTAGGAAAAGCAAAAAAAAACCAAATAATAAATATTTTAAATGCCATATTTATGTATACTCACCTTAAATTCACTATGTATTTATAAATGTAACATATTATTATTATTATTATTATTATTTATATTTTACAATGTTTTAAATATATAAAAAAAGGAGGTCAAGACACACCAATCGTGTCTTAAAAAAGGGGAATATGTAATGTGAATTTTAACTAGTAATTCTGGCCCAAGAGTAAATGGCCTTTCATGCAGAACTAGCGTTATAAGATTTTTTTGCCATAGCAGCATAAAATATATATCTTTTAAGTTTCTGTGTAGGTGTTCTATATTGAACATTTTAATGCTCAATATAATCATGTTTAAAAGTAGAAATGTTATTTTAAATAAAAGTAGAGGAGCTGAAGTCATTCACATGTTCCGTCCCCTATGGCCATTGACACAAAGATATATAAAATGCAAGTTTAGGATGAAATAGAGTAAAGTAGAAGTAATGCCAAGGAGAAAAAAAAAATTCTTAAAGAGATTAAACAGTAGGAGCGTAGAAGTAAAGGACGGATAACCAAGTGCAAAATAGTCCCAGAATGTGCGATGATAATGGAAAACACCCAGAAGGCAAAAGAAATCTCCCAGCTAAGCGTTCGTGGCACAGAAGTGTAGATAAGAATAGAATGTGCCACAGGACAAATATTACATAAGAATCCATTACCAACTGCACCGGAAAAAAAAAATCCTAGACAAAACAGCCATTATTTTATAAAAAAAATAAAGAATAAATAGAATTTTATCTAATTTTAAGAACTTAGAGAAAACTGTTTTTTTTTTTTTACGAAATAAGATTATATTGTGTAGCCCGTGTCACTGTTGGGAATTTGAACGCAGGAAGATTCCGAATTAGATAAGAGAAGAGACACGTTTTATAGACCAGTTTTTTTTTTTCCTTTTTTTAAATCTACTGGAGTTTGACAAATGTACTCAATTAGCGTCCGGTGTCATCGGTGACCTACAAATAACAGGAGAAACCAATATATAGGTTCATTAAATGGATATTGCATGCTACGAGAGTGAACCTTTTTACAAAAATAGGAAGCTATTATTTATTCTACATCACAAACGATGTCTCCCCGGAGGCTTCCGTGCTAAGTTATCTTGGAATAACAAATAATTGTGTTATGAGGTCTGAAAAGAAGCCATTGTGAAAGCTGTATGCACAGATATTCCCTTGCAAAACTATACAATTACCATGTGACCAGAATGTATATATATATATATATATATATAAATATATATATAAAAATAAATATGCATATATATATATATATATATATATATATTTATACACAAAGTCCAAAAGCTCCTACCAGATGCATACAATGTCCAGAAATAGAGATTTGCAGTCACGGGTCTCTACTGTATTTATCAAATAAGCAGCAGAATAAGAAAAAAATCAAGTCAATGTTTTGGACCACATCATGGTCCTTTATTAAGATGTCATGATCCCAAACGCTTATTTGTTGAATAAAGGGGCCCCCTGGACCAATAGGGAAGGGGGTCATGACTGCTGGCTCATGCCCAGGGCATAAGTCAGGGTCCTTGTCATTGTTGCAGCTATTAGGGTTATATTGGGGACAAGAGGTGAATCTTACCTCTTTCTCCTTTGTCACCAGCTACCTTGCAGACGCCCGCATTTTGTGTTCTCAATCTGATGGTTATTTTACGCTCATTCTGGTCTGTCAGGTTACTTATCTGTTTGTTACCTTTTTTATTTCAACATGTTTTTTGTTTTATTGTCACAGCTGCGGTCTGGGTCCCCTGGCCAGCACAGATTTAAAATAAGCATGGTATGTTTGCCCATAATGGGCTTGGGGAGCGCATCCCGTGGGCGGCTTATGGCACCTACGGGGCTAGGACTCTTGGTTCATGGGGTAATTGTCTGCCTGTTGGGTTTAGTGCTTAACAGCTGGCAGGTCGTTTTAAGGTTTGGTTGTGTGTTTTTACCGCTGGCCTGGGGAATGTTTATACAAATGTTAATAAAGCTGTGGCCAAAAGCCCTTTCCCCACTAATGGTGTCTGTGTCTTTATTTGGGGGGATATGTGGGGGTTAAGCTTGGTGTTGGGTTACTTGACCTCGGGCTATGGGCTTAAGCAGTCAAGTATTATTTAGAGACCCGTCAGTGCAAATCTCCATTTTTGGACTCTATATATATACATATATATATATATACATATATATATATAATAATTGTGTATTTTACAGTAGTGTTAGCAAATTCCTCATTGTGTTATCCATTAAAAGTACTGACATAAAAATCTAATTATAAATATACGTTGAGAACAACAAACTTTGTTTCCGAATGAAGAAAGCTCTAAAAACTTTGTCCAAACCTAAAAAAACTTGTTGTCTGAAATCGAATGGACCGAAAACAGAATGAAAAAAAAAATCAGAATTTTTTTGGTCCATGTGTAAAAGTCTATTACATACAGAAATAATTACATGGTTGGCATATATATATATATATATATATATATATATATAATTTTTTTTAATGTTTTTTTATTTGTAGCATTGTCAAAGACAGTACCGATATGGGTTCAAAACACAGATGGTAGATACACTTCACATGGGTAATATGTCCACTTTGGGAAAGTTCCCAATTAAAAATTCAAATTCCAACGATATACGCTACAATAACAAAAATGGTCTCCTACGTTAATTCTCAAGTAGCAGTTGTATACATGGCAACCCCCTCCCAAAATACAGTTTATTGCACTTCTTGATAGCCCATATCATCAGGGTCGCAATATATGGCGGTCACTAGACATGTTTCCTCCATTGTAGAAATCGAAAAAAAAGAATTATATCAATATAACAAAAATCTGAGCCCAGATCGATCACCACATAGGCGATCAATATCATGATTCATAGTCTATATTTAATATTTTTCAATACCTTGATCAGAACCCCATTGTGATTGGATATCACTCGCCCAACCCCAGACTTTGGCCTTTTGACAATGGCAGATGACATTAATTAAACTCCATTCTTTATGACCTTGACTTGTTTTCTGGTTGTATCCGTCTTCAGGATGCAGATGATCTCGCTTATGAGTAATATATATCCGCGCCGGTTCATCATGTTGGTATTCTGCCGGTGACAAGGAGAATGGTTTCAGGATCATGCTAAAAACCATTTAGAATATGACATATTATTCAAATATCCAAACAAAAATTGGCTTTTAAATAATGAATGCTGCATTGTGATATTACTCGTGTGGTTCATTTATGTCCAAATCTTTATTGTTTTCTTCCCCTATTTATAAATTATGGATGATCTCGCAGGCTTCTTGTATATTAGTATTTGTGCTTGAAATCAAAGACATATTCGCAGCGTGATGCCACCTAGAAACACATTGTTAATGACTCTAAGTAAGATAGAAGCACTGGCATGTAGTATTGGAACCGGTTTAGAGACGCCAACTACATTTAAGGTGACTCAATAAAGCCGTCACTTGTGAAAAGATGAAGCACCACCCAACCCAATGTGTTAGATTTTTTGGGTACAAAAGGTATTGAGGTCACAGGAGATAGTGGTTGCGCAACCTCCAAGTTATTTATCAAGCCAAGAAGAGGAAACATTGGCGAGTGGGCTGCTGCTATTTATAGGACTATTTATTTTATTGCTGTTTTTATTGCTCTTAGCGCTTTTACCTTCCTATTTTTTGCTACAAAAGGTATTGAGTTGGGGAAAAAAATGATACTAACATAGTTTTAAATTACTATTGTTAAGATGAATATCACCTGGATCACATTAATAATAATAATAATTATTATTATTATTTTTATCACTTTATATTTTTTATTACTACTACTATTATTATCACATAAATCATATTTCAAGTTTCTCATTGATGTTACAAATATACAAACTGTGAAAGGTTCGTAGAGCCCCAGGTGAAAAATAAATAAAAAAATAATAATAATAGAAACATTCCATTTTTTCTATGGAACTAAGCATGAAGAAGGAGAAGGACCATATAAGTATATTCCCATGAGATGATCTAAGTCAGCTCTTCAAGTGCATTAGTTAATTAAACAAGGTTTAAAGTTTAATGCCTGGTATTCCAATGCCAAGTCAGGCATCTGTGACTATAATTCTGCCCCCGTCTATTCTGTCCTATTTTCCTGCTGTAAAGACTCAAACCTTAATCAGTCGTTGGTCTCATCTCAAATTCAGGAGCCGTATGTCTATCCCATGCATGTTTAATACCCTCACAGTATTACCCTCTACCACTTCTGCTGGGAGGTCATTCCACTAATCTACCACCCTCCCAGTAAATTAAAACCTCTTAACCTTCCACCTCAGCCTCTGACCCTCTCAATTTAGGTTGCGACCTCTTGTTATGACATTTTTCCTCCTTTAAAATAAGCTTCCCTCCTCTACTAATGGAATTTTTTATTATTTTTTTCTTTTTGTGAGAGAAAAGGATTATTTTATATTTTGGGATCTGATACATCAATGAGAAATTTTGCATGGAATGTTGGCTAATCCAAGATAGAATCTTCATGTTTTATGTTGCCCAGAATGTAACATTGACCATAAGCAGTTTGCCAAAGGTTCAAATTTGGCTTGAAATATCACGTCCACGACTCAAGTTTAAGGCAAGAAATATGAACTATGATCAAGAGTTATATAGACATTTTTTTTTATTTTTTTTTTATTTTTTAAGCTACAACCAAATGATTGATTTTGCTGTCGGAGATCTTTTCCTTATCGTTTTCAGCTACGTTTGGAACATCGCGAGTTTTTTTTTTTTTTTTAATGATTAACAAAATATGAGATTTGTCAACAAATCATCTATCAAAGATATCGCTGTGATGTAAGCATCCAGCCGATTTCTTTCCTCCAGAGAATTAAATGTTCTTGAGTCATTTTAATGATTTAGTCGGAGCATTGTGGAGATGTGAGTCAGTGAAATAGCGTCTCATGCTTTCTGGCAACATGTTTCAAGAGAATGTATTCTTCATAGATACTTTAATAACTTAACGTATTACTACATGGGAACAATGGGAATGGTTTTTACCATGGGTCATAACAAAAATGTTAATTTGTATGGTGAGCCATGGTGTATAAAAGTAATTCTTGCTTTATTCCTGGTATTCAGTATAGGAAGTGGATTATGAGCTATGGAAAGAAGAGTCAAAAAGAGAAAAAACAATGAGTTATTGAGAAAACTTCACGTGTTGCCCCTTCCGCGTGTTGTGATGTCAAGAGAAGTCTACTAGATGTTTAAGCCGCAAATGAGAACCCTGCTACGAGATTATGTTTTTTCTTCTTCTTCTTCCAAACTTTCCACATGGAGGAAAGTATAATTTTCTGCCATTTTTCAGATGTGCTCAAAATATGTCACCCAGCACTGGTCACAAACATAGACTTTTTATGATCATCATGTAGTTACCCACCACCAAGCTTTGAAAGACAGGAGTCCCAGGTGGCCACCAATGGTCACATACCATATTAGAAAGAGGGAGTAAAAATAACCAGGCATTGCAGCTTTTACACGTTAAGCTCTACATTGATATTTTCTGACCAGCTATAACCCATTCTTTGAGTATTTGATTGAGTCAAACTAAGACCCAGATAGACAACCTCGTCATTATGTCAGACTGGGAGGACAATTCTTTGATATGTCTTAATTACATAATTGATATATATATATATATATATATATATATATATATATATAAATATAATATAAACTATAATATAAAATAAAATATTAAATAAAATATAGATGGTACAGAAGTACAACCAACAATCTTGGTTTGTTAAAAAAAAAAATATATATTATGTTTCTTTGTAAAGCCAAGGTTTTATTCTGCTAAAAAAAAAATCAATACTACCTAAGCACAAAAAGTGAATTTCTATAATAAGGAATAACGGCTATCAGTACTGTTCTACCAAAAATTGACATTCAATAAATATTTTTCATGGAACTCTAAATCTTAACATTAGCTGCTCTATAACATTTTCTGTAGTTTATCATCAGAACATATTAATATATTTATTTTTCAAGTTATTTCTATAAGGCAAGGAGAAAACAACAAAATGTTTCTGTGGAAGCTGGTTAGAAATTTGTAATTCTTTTTTTTTTTATCCAACAACTTCTTATTATTCACACAAACTCATTCAAAACCCTTTGGTTATGACTGACACAGCTGTATTTTTTCCAATTACTAGTTCTTCCGCCCATGCAATATATTTATCACTTTTATCTTGGCTTTCACTTAAAAAAAATAAAAAATAAATACCCTGCTATTTTCTCATGTGCTGTAAGAATTCCCATCTTGCTGCTACATGTTTCAAAATATTGGTCTTGCCTCAAAATCAAATTACTAAGGAAGGTTTTAAGTCATCTAGAGGTTGTCCAGAATCTCACCTACTGAGGTACACCCAAATGCACACTCATCCATACTTTCCATCCAGTACCCAACTAATTCAAGGTTATCTTGGGCTAACCACTCGCCTTACATGGGTAGCCACTCCAATGTATGTGACTAGCCACCAGGTTTGCCTCAGAGTCTCCGGGTGAAAAGCTGCTTCTCCTCATCTTCGATTCACTTACTTTGAAAAGTATGAAGGTGTTTCTGACTTCCCATACCCAACTAATTCATGGTTTTCCGGGGGCTAACTACTCATCCGCATGGCTAGCCTTATCTCTATGTGTGTCTAACTCCACCTCTCAGGTAGATAGCTCGATCCTATACAGAAAACCACTCATCCAGCGGTGGAAGAGCTCCTGGTGGCCTACCCTGCAAAGTTCCCAGTGCTCTGGCAAGACTTTTTAAGTTGAAAATCACTGACCAGTTCATAAGTAAGTCCAGTACGTTCAGACTAGTATCTCCCTCTAGATTTTGGTACCTTGATAATTATATTGGATTGAAGATAGAGTCACTTTGTGTTGATCAGTATCTTCCACACCATATGGATTAGATGGAATCTAAAATTGCACAATACAAGAAGCACAAAGACTTTAAAAAAAAAAACTTTTGTTGTTTCCATGGTATGTCTTTTTCTTTAATGCCTAACATTCCTATACTCTATATTAATCCCAAAGTTTTATAAGAAAACAAGTTAGAACATTCAAAGAAGATCCATCAAACACATTTTTCTTTCATGTCCAGATGGGTTTGAGATTTTTTTTTTTTGTGTGTGATAAACAGGTGTAGAACATGAAAGATTCTCTTGTTCCGAGACATATTGTTCCATCAATCATTGAATCCTTAGAAAGAAATGATTTTGCATTTGGATAATATTCACACTGATCTAATAACATTTTAAAAGTTGGAAAGAAAATGTGCCAGAAAATAAGGAACTAAAACTTCTTAGCTGAAGGAAATACATTTTCGTTACTTTGTGTTACCATATGGTGATCATGGATTGCCTTCCAACCATGCCTTAATCGAAATTCTTTAAAGATACAGTGTTAAGCACTTTTATACTATATGGTTTATGAGAAATATCATTCCTAGTGCTGCTGAATGCTAAACACAACCTAGTTTGGGAACAACTCAATTGTGACTAGACAGCAGCGTAAGGACATTGGGTTCCTGCTTTGGAATGTTGCAAGTATTAGGTCACCTGTGCTGTTATAGAGGAACAATGTCCAACAGATATCCTTCTGACCCTGTCTGCAAGAGTAGACATAGACATGGCCTTCATCAGTGTAGTGCAATGGGTATCCATATCAGGTACACACGAGCAAGGTGGTCTATGTCTGGACACACCTTTACACTAGGAGTGGACTCCAAGAGATCCCCGAAGGGTAAAATACCATCCAAAAATATGGAAATTTTTCATCTGCATTGGCACAAGTGAGCAAAAGGTTGAGACATTCCAGAAAGCCCCAGGCGAGAGCATGGAGCAAGAGGGGCGCATGACTGAGGGGACGTCAGGCAGCCCTCTCCCCCTCCCGTTTTCCTGTTTTGCAGAAAAATCTGCTGAGTCATGCTTGGGGGGCTGTCTGTCAGCTCAGGGCCGTCAATCCACATTGACTATGATAGGTGGGCATCATCCTACTGTGCTTAGGGGTGGGGGTCACTATATATATGGGAGCCCACCCCGTTTAGGTCACTTTTTGACCTGGAAAGCTTTCCCTCCCTCCCACCCCACTTTTTTGTTCCTTGGCGGTTGGTTATCAAGCTGGCATAGAGCAAGGGTTAACCACCTAAGGTGTGGTTTGACCCGTGGTGCACAGGCCCTCGGCCTAAGTGCAGGACACTCCTTGGGTTGTGCCTTGGTGAATCCTAGCCGTGACAATGGCTGCTGTGCAGGGGACGCCGGTGGTCTCTACGGTTTTTACGGTTTTACGCCTGTGCCAGCCGGGTCGGTAGTTTACAGTCGTTGTTTACAATTTAGGGTTACGATGTGTAGCCTTTATATTTGGTTTACAATTGTTAGATTTAAGGCTTGCACGTGTCACAAGTAAGTCAGGTGGTGCGGCACGTGCATCGCTATATTATATACTATGTTATATCATGTTTACAAATAAAGTTCATTTTACTATGAATAAAGTTATTTATACCTGTGTCACGGTGTGGAAGGCGTAAAGCGGACTGCACCGTGGCCTTAATTTTCCATAGTTGACTATAATAAAACATTATATTATTTACTTTGTGTTTGTGTATTTATTTTGGGGGGGGTAAAAGAGGTTCGACGCATTGGCGCTACCTCAGTCATGAACAGAGATGCACCATAGGGCAGGCTATTAAGCGTCTGCCTGTTCTGTATGGAACTTCAATCTTTTGGGATCTCTTGGGACCCACCTCAAGTGTTAAGTTGATTCTAAATGTGGACATCCTAGGTAATTGTTCTTTGTTGAATAATAAATGCATCCTGCTGATGGAAAGGGATGTCTGTGTTTTTTGGTTTCATAAACTACTTAGTCATCCCAGTCCGGCTCTGGGAATATTTCAGGCAGCCAATGTTAGGTGCTGCAAGACCCTAAACTCAAGGTAACTATGGGACAGTTTATTTTTCATACTGGGCAGCAGTAACACATAGTCTCTGACAATCCCAGAGTGGCCTCTGGCCATCACCACACACACATATCATAGCCATTGTCCACACTTATGGCATCAGTCGGCCATTGGCCAAAAAGTGGCAGGGCGGCCCCATCATCACCAGCCCTGGTCCCTGAAACAGAACCAAATACCAAATAAGCATTATATAACACATAGACCAGACATCATAAAGACAAGCAGAAGAATAGCACATAATAATCTACTAGTAAAGCTTGAATGCCTAAGTAATTACGAGAACAGATGAGCTAATGTGTTAATGAGTTATGTGAAGACCCATCCCGATAGCGCTTTACTAGAACTAGAGTGTCCCATTGACTCTGTCAATGAAGACATTTTACTAAATTTAGTAAGTTGGAAAATAAACATCATCATAGAAATGTTTATTCTTTTGAATTTTTCTGCCTTCTTTATTTTTATATAAATGTACTGTTAGTATATTAAGACATTAGCCAGTGGGTCATTTTCTTCAAATTATACAGAAATCATAAGTCAAATGCCAAACAAACATGCTTCTAGCACAGAAGATGGTATTAATATTCATTTGAGAAGATGCTCTGCCGGTTACCCGGTATCTTTGCTAATTAAAAATTCTCCGTTAAATTAAGCCATAAAAAAGTGCTTCATAAGACAAATTTAATCAAAGCTCAAGAGCCCTGTTAAATATATGAAGGTGAGAAACGTAACAATCTTATTTTTAAATAAATGTAAAAAATAAACAATCAATTAAAATTTGGAAGGTTAAAGAAGAGCCAGGCGAAGCAGATCTTTCTACAAATTGAAGTGAAACCTGATTGATCCCAAAATATTCTTGTTCATCAAATATGTTACAATTTGCTTTTTTAATGTATTATTATTATTATTATTATTACTATTATTATTTTGATTGCAAAACATGAACTGAACAAAGCTATTATATAGTGATTTGTTCTAAAAAGTAGTCATTTGGATATCCTGCCTTTGAAACACATTTTGCTTTTCCAGTGTAAGGATTTCATAAAAGGCCACCAGACCAGTGATGTACTAAAGTGGGGATGGAGAGCTGTCCACCCCTGGTTGCCGCTCATTAGAGGGGTGCTACAGTGGCACACAAAGGCCCCAAGTCTCCCAGAATTTCTCTCTCTTCCATGTCCCTGTCTCCTTTCCCAAATCTCCGCTTCCTCTCTTTTCTCTTCTTCTTGTTCTTCTGCTTCTTCCTTTGGTCTTCTTTTTTGTCCGCTCCTTTGCACCTTTTGCGGAAATGCTCCTGGTGGCCTGGACGAAGAAAAAAAAACATGGGGATAAGAGAAAGAAGACAGAAGAAGAGGAGGCAAGAGAAGAAGCTGAGCTGCAGGAAAGGAGACAAGAACAATCTGTTCATCATTTAATGTGAATTACCAGTTGGGTCTTCCCAATAGCACAGATTTACATTTAATTTCAAATGTTCTTTCTATCTTTATTTAATGTTTTTGAATTGGTGAAGACATCTGGCAATTAGGTAGTAATTCCAGCAAGGACTTATGCTTTTTTGGTTTTTCCTCTGCGGCTGACCATTAACCAAATAAATGGGATTTGAACCTATCACACACATCTTTAATTGCTGATGTATCAGCTAAACCTCAGATAATAATAGCTAGCATTTGGCTTGGCCCAAAAATACGGTGTTTCCACTAATCACCGAATCTCATAGTCCTTTTACCTCTTCTGTAAATTCCATACAAGACACAGCATCACATATTTATCAATCTATGTTTGCCCGTACCACCTACACTGAGAGTCTATTCAATGCATCCATAACTACTTTTCAATGCCGGTGTTGTATTTCATACATCCTTAACTAAGTACATCCTCGTGTAAATGGATTGTAGCCAATGATAACTCCCACCAGAGCTTTAAAAGGCTGTAGAAAATCCAAATGTATTAGACGTTGGATACATTTTCCCACAAACGCAGACATGTTTTATACATCTTTCTATTAGATATTCAGTTTGTAATGTAATGTATTTTTTGGACCATTATCTTTGAATAAAATTCCTATAAAGCCATTTCTCACTATAAATGGAACAAGCATTTTATAAATGCTCTTTTTTTTCTAAGAGGAAAGAATGGGGTACTTTATACATTATTCTGTGTAAGGAAGAAGAAACAATAGATGAATAATTAATATAGTCTCAGTTACCCTGACTACAAATATCTCATTACAAAATATCTTGATTTTAAACCATTCTCTACTAAAACGATGTTACTAATATCAATATATACTGAATATCATTTCCTTGGTAGCTCTCATGACCTTGAACGCGTATTAGAACAAACCGCTGTATTAGAAAAAAACAACATTCCTAGTACTCAATCCATTCCCAGAAATAAACATTTCCTGAATGAAAGTGTAATTTAATTTAGATTTTTTTCAGGGAATGCTTAATTGTCCCATGACGCAAAAGCAGGCAGTGATAGGTTGTTGCCATAGAAACAGTAAAAGCCTATTTAAAGTGTCTGTATTTTGTTTATGTCATTAGGGATTGAGACAAAAGAATAATATTAATGGTCTGCTATGTTTTCTTTGGTCAGCATGCCAAAGCGCAATTAGTGTTTTTCTAAATTGGGTAATTTCATTTTAGCGGCCAAGCAAAAGTAATAGGACTCCTTCACGGAAGAATTCTAATCTGCCCGTCGTAATTATAAAGGTAACTAATTATTAACATTTTTGACAGCAGTTACTCTGCCTTGACTTTTTTTTGTAACACTGGCAACCTGAAAATTGCATATTAATTTATGTGTAGGAAACAGGAGGATTGGTTGATGAGTTGATGCCCTTCATATCAACGAACCTCATAAGAAGTTTACTTTCTATCAAAGGGTAGTTTCTGAAAATTATCCCCAGGGCTATTAGTGTTCCAAACCGTTGAAATAGACTATAGATTCTGAAATTAAACTTAGAATCTGCTTTCATTATTAGCATATCTGGGAACGCTCTGGGTTTGACTCAGAGTCTCCGGGTGAATGACTGTTTCCCCAGATCTCCAAGTCACTCTTCACGTTTCCAGGGCATGGGGAGTGGTGTGTAGCCATGCCCAGTCCCCCCCCCCTCAAATTCCACTTCCATTCCTTGCCCTTGCCTGAGACCCTGATGTTGCTAGCTCTAACCTTGTCCATGGCTTCCCCCACTCACACCCAAAGCTATGTCACCAGAAGAGTCAGAGTTCTGGGTAGCCTGCCCTGGGAAGTTCACAGATATTATTAGAAGGACACAGTCTGGAATTACAGAAGAAAGTAAACAGGTAAACCCTAACCCTGCGGGGCATCTAGAGAATTAAGGGTGTTTTACTTTGTTTAGATGTTGGTAGAGAGGTAAAGCAGCCTCCAAGAAGAAGTAGTAGAGTCTCATACATTGAGGAAACCTTAAGCATGCATGGGCAAGACATATGGCTCCTGAATCTAAGACGAGACCAAAAATGGGCAGACTAGATTGGCTGATCTGCCGGCAAATTCTATATGTTTCTAAATTTGTAAAAAAATCTGCAATTTAACTTATCCTATTCCCAGGATACAACATCCAGCAACATGACCTCTTTTATTTTCCCAAGGCTTTAATATACCCTTATTTTTGTTAATATTTAAGTTTGTTAATGTTAATATTACCAGCATCATATGTACATGAAACATTAAGGCAAACAAATAAAATAAAACAGAAAAGTAAGCGCTGTATGCAAAGCCTACTATATTTTCATTTCTTTTTTATTATTTTTAAATCTTTTATACAGTTAGATAAGTGAACATAGTTTTTAACACTGAGACGTGTTGAATTTGACCGCAGTTACTATTTTAGGACGACGTTTGAACTCTGCCAGTCAAGTTACATTTTAGAAAGAAGGGCAGAAACCTGCTATTAGAATATCACTTACTATAAGGGGAAAATGTCAAATTAACTTGGATAAGCCGACAAACTGCAAGAACTTTAATACAAGTGACAGGCGGTATTAGCTGTTGGAGACATCACTTCCTTACTTTTATAGTATTTCAAATTAAGCGTCAACATCTGACACAAATTGAACCCTGGTCTAAACGTAGCCACTTCTTTGCATGGCTTTTAATCCCTGACAGTAGTGCTGTGCAACATCATGAAGAAGTTTAGCTTTGTATTATCATTATTATTATTATTATTGTTATTATTATTATTATTATTTAAAAAAAAATCTTTGCCCTTCTTTCCAAAATTTCATTTAATTTCATTGCTCTGCCCTAATTGTCCAAATTGTCTGTTAAGTTACCATCACAAAAAAACCCTGAAGATAATATTGAGTTGACTTAGAGTTTTGTTGGCTGGTATCAACAGCAGCTCCATATAAATGACACTTTAAAATGATTAAAGAATAATTAAATGGCTAGCGCACTATTTAGATCATAGATGACCAGATCAAAATTGGATAACCATTCCACAGGTCCTCAGTAGGACAGAGAGGACATCCCAGGAACTTAATGTGGTCCCCGTTGCAAATTCATGGAGGGATTCTGCAGAATGCTCACCATGTGCATTTGCCTCCTTTCCATGCTCCCCAGTTATGTGACTTGCATGAGAGGTATCTCTGTGAGTAAAGGTCCTGCTCATGGTGCCTACTGGATATATTCAGCACTGGTTCAGCATGGTTTCTGGGACAGGGTCTAATAAGACCCCTTGTGTGCACTGAAAATGCTCCCATTGACTTCAATAGGAGAGCTTTCTTGACAGTGATTAACTGCTTCAAGCAGACAATTGGTGGTGGGGGTGTCGCACTGCAGCTCTAAAGCTGCAGCTTCTCCTAAAGGTGAATTATTTTTACTGGTTAAATAATGTTTATTAATTTACTTTAATATGTATTCTTCATGGAGGCTGCATGGGGCACCATAGTCTACCTTTAAAACATTATGTGTTATTATTATACATGCCAGGATACATAGAGTAAGAGGGACCTATGTAGCGCAGAAAAGTAGAAGGGGATATGAAAACAAGGTAATTTTTTATTTACAATTATTAGAATTGTTTATTAACCCCCTTAAGGACAATGGGCAGTCCCTAAACCCATTGAAAACAATGCATTTTGAGCCCGTACATGTACGGGCTTTGTCATTAAGGGGTTAAAAAAAATTAACAAATAAACAATGGCTACATCATTATTTGTATAAGAATCATTAACAGCTATAATCAAATAGCTCACCAATAAAAACCCATTATCTTTGTGGAATGGCCCAAAAACGAAGGTTTATACTAACTACAGAAATAAGACGTTTTAGAATATATAATTTGCATTGTGCATCTTACATTTTTTCCTCTTTCTTTTATTTGCGTCTAATTGAGTACAGAATGATCCAGGAGAGAATTCATCAAAGGTAATGAAAAACACCTTGGCAAATTCTTAACGTTCCCCCTGAGAAAAAAAAAATGTGAATCAATACACCAGTCACTTAATACATGGGGCACGATTCTTTTTCTGTCTGACCTCAGCAAAATTACTGGGAAACCGTTCAATAAACATGTAGAATCCAGCTCGACGTGTTGCATCATATTGCAGATATAGTAGTTCGGACCCCAATTTATTTCTAAGGATTTTTCGAATTGGATTTTTGTGAACTTTGTAAGGAACAGATAAATGAAAAAAAAAAATCAAAAAAAATCAATGCAGTCGAGCAGGTGAATGTTTAGAGTCTAAGCCCAGACCAAGTCGGTCAAGTCACGAAAGGTTGCTTATTACTTGAAACACAGCAGAGAAAAGACAGAAAGTAGCCATCTTATTATTTTGTAATAAGTGTTATTCCAGATCTAGCACATATAACATATTTTCCATTTTCAGTTCGTGAGAGCTTTTTTTATGTTACTGAAACTATATGGACGAGATTTGTTGACCGGCTATTGTGTTGCTTGAAAAACCAATATAACATTTGGAGGAAAAGGGGGAGAGGGTGGACCCAGAGGCTCCGCCCCTTTGCCAAAATTCACCGGGAGGCCAGACTAACAAAGACAGATTTGCTGAGAGAGAGACGTGTTTCTGCACCTCTTTTTCTCCATGGATCTATCTGCATTATTCTGACCTCTCTGTTCACTTTCAAAAAAGGGTGAAGTCATGGGGACTGCCTTTCCTTCCTTCCACCAATTCAAGAGAAGGTAAATTCACCGGGAGAAGCAAACGAAGAAAGAAAACACAAAGAGCAGAGGACGAAGAATGAAGACAGGGGACGGAAGACAAAAGAACACGAAATGTGTAAGAGAGAATGAATGAGTGTGAACGAGTCAGTGAAAGAATGAGAGAGTGAGAATTGGCCCATTGCCCCTCGGATACATCGATGACTGTTTGAACCACTTAAACATAAACTAACAACTGTTAAAGTGTGTATCAAATTGTTTAACAACACAAAAAGATGGTCTGTAAGACTGCAAGCTCATAAGAGCAGGGTCCTCTTCTCCTTCTATAATCACATATGCCACGCGAGGGAGAGTCTATCCAACTCTAAATAATATGTTAGCATGCCTACAAGTACATGCCTAATCTATGTCTACCTATAAGGAACAAGCACCCCATTTCATAACCCAAAGCACCCATTTTTTTACTTTTCTGCCCTATTTTTTACTTCTATTTTTCACTCTACAAATGCAGAATCCTTACTATTAACAGTGTAACACCTATTACAGACCACCAGGGGTTTAGCAGCCATCTATCCAACAACGATCAATGATCAAGGACACCAAAATCCAGTAGACCAAATCTGAACATGTTTGGACCTCCCAGTGACTTACTTCAGATGAATATGCTACAACAAGCTAAAATTTTTTACTAGGAGATACACATGGAATAAAATTCACAGAATAGCATGTATACTATACAATATTTCTTATTTCGACTCAAACATATGTTAAAAATATGAAATCTACACCGAATGATTACAGTTTGATTTGAATTCATTAAGATACACATTTTACTTTATGGCAGGTGCCAAAATTGGTCTATTTGTATCATTTTAGCTGTTACAGAGTAATGTTCTGCATAGAACTTCATAATTATGCAAACGAAGTTGTTTTTTTTTAAAAAAAATATATACGAAGATGAAATAAAAATATAAATAGATGCCTACTTTTTCATTGTAATCGTGTTATTGTTTGATCAAGGATTGCGAAAATAATCTTTATGACCTTGAACATGTTTTGCTTCACTTATTAAAAGCCCTGCTTCGTAAATGTTACCTCTTCCAACGGAGCAATTATGCCATCTACAGTTTTAGCTGCTCCGCTTGCATTATCGGTGATGTATTCCCATTCATTAGATTTAACTATGACTTCAAAGGCGAAAAATGCGACATATTGTTAACTTTGTAAAATAAAACTCGGATGCTACATCCATAAATAAGATCTCTCCAGGGACGTAATGGAAAAAAAAATTCTGAATCACAAGGTAACCTCACATGTAGTCGTCCTGATTCTTCTTCTATTCCCCATGGTGGCATAGAAGAAGTCTCAGGACGACGAAAGATGTTGCAGAGGGAAAGTAATTAGAAATCAATCACACAGTGCCATTCACTCTGTTTCAAGGCATCTTTATATCACTCATGCTGTGACTAAGAAAATTCTGTATTACAAATTGCAGCGAAAAACTTATATAGAAACCCAAGAAAGTTATGTAATTAAAGAAAAAAAAATATTGACGGTAGAATGTAGAGAAATGTAATAAATAACAATAAAAACCATATAGATTCAGAAACCTGTTGACAAAGATAAATATATTTTTTTCTTTTTTAATGATTTTTGGAACTAAACATTTTGTTATCTGAGTTTATATATTTTTCTATAAACGATCTTGCAATCTCACAAATACCTTTCTTAAATGAAGATACACTAAAAAAAAGCTTACAAATTAGAAAAATAGATAGACTGATGTAGCTACACAGCCAAAAGTAGAGGACCACACTGCTTGAGAGTTGTTTTTACACCACTTAAAATTTTGAAGAAAATAACCACACTGATTACATGCTGTTCCAACATCCAGGTTAGTCCAGGTCAACATTCAAGTTTTTTAAAGTTCCTTCATACTTTAGAAATTACTTTTTAAGAAAACAATGCTACTTTTAAGGAAGCAGAGTGTTATAAGAAGATACCAGCTGCTTTTCTCAGGACGACCGGCAGTGTCTACTTTGGAGAGAGAAATTTGAGTGACAGAATATTCCCAAAGATCAATAGAGGGGATTCTACCTATACCCCATGTACTGTTTAAAAGCTGAATCGAGCTGAGGAGCAGTGGGAAAGATTTATCGGTTGGCATCTGGTCTAAGCTGATACCAACTAAAATTGGAGAAGTGATAGAAAGTCAATAGAAATATCTTGTACTGATGTGAATAGAAAGGAATCAGCAACAAATGTTCTACTTTCGGCCTCTAGTCATCTTCCCAAAAGCCTCATTAAGGTCATTCCGGTTGGACAGATTCTCCGAATCCATCACATCCATGAACCCCAATCTTGGTGAGTTCTATCAAATCTTAACATGGCTATATTGCCTACCATGGAGCTGGATCAGTGGAGGTGCATTACCTTTAAGCCACTGAGGTCCACATGCAATTAATAGCAATTTTTGGACACTATCAATGAGGCACCTGTGGTGCTAAACTCAAGAGACCAGCCAGTACTTCAAAATATGCACAAGGAAATATAAAAAGAAAAGCACTCTGTAATAAGCATATCTGGAAACTCTCTGGGTGAAGCACCTCTTCTTTGAGCCTCTGGGTCATGACCTGAAATCTCCAGGTCACTAAAGCGGCATTTAGACATGGCCCACTCCCTGCCCAATGCCATTTCTCCCACCCCTATAGAATGATAACATGGTTAAGACTAGCCCTGCCCGCAACATCTCCGACCCCGTCCACCAACGTCATCAGGCTAACCAAAGAGAGAGGACTTTGGGGACCCTGGAAGTCCCCAGGTATGGTAATAAGTATTGTGTCATGCTGTCAAAATGACCAACATGCACATAGAACAAAGACAAGGAAGTCATCCACCTCCAGTGTCTGAGCAAATTTATCTCTTCTAGAATGATGGCAAAACCAGAATATTTACTCAATGGAGATGTTGTGTTCATAAAAGCAAGCCTCAAAATGTGGTCTTTACTGAATACTCATCAACCAGCAGCGCCATTATCGCAACTAACACATCTGAAATATGTATGGTTTATGAGAACTGATGATCTCAGGCAATGTTCATCTTAATAGAATTGTCAGTCATAAGCAGTGCTAAGATTATGAACAAATTTGTTAATGTCATTTCTGTTACTTTTTTGCTGCTTGATCAAGACTGATGAGATAAATAATGCTCTTTTAATTGAAATCTGGATCCATCACTTACCATCAAGATGAATATTTATCTGGATCAGATGGTGGCAAGATATTTCTTGTTGATATTTCATTACAGTTCTTCAGATAAGAAAGAAAATAAGCTATACAATGTTGATTAAGTGTACCCCAAACCAAAATGGTGCAGAGCCACAGGGACAGCCTTGCTGCCGTTCCCTCAATCAGGGAAGATGGTGTGCTCAAAGGGTCGGTTCTTTTGTGGGCGTTCATCGGGAGGCCAGGATCACAAACAAGTGGACAAAGAAAAAAAAAGATATGGGGAGAAGTGGATGAAGAAAGAAGAGGAACAAAAAGGGGAAAAAAGAAGAAGCCTAGCTGTGGGAAAAGAGATGGGGACACGGAAGTGGTTGGCAGAGAAGGTAGGGAGGCATTGAAAGAAAGCATGAGAGAGTGTGAGTAAGAATGTGAAAGGGCATGAGTCAGAGCAAGAGGTGAGTGAATGAAAATTTGTTTGTTGCCTTCCAATTTGCATCTGAACCGAAAGGCCAGGAAACTCCCCCCGAAAACGGACTTCTATTTTTTACCCGTCTGTATATACGTAATTCTATAACATGTTTAAATACTTGATTTATCAAAAATCTGGTGTCATTATTGGGAGGCTGAATATAATTTTGAAATGTCAGCACAGCAACGTTAACTCACGCTGAAGTGGAGGAGGTATATTCACCCACACAGAACATGTTTTGTTCACAAAATCTCTTTTTCTATTCTCGGTAGGCAAAGTAGTATAATTTATGTTATATTGAAATTCCACATGTATAAAAGATTGATTATTTGGTATTTCTCACTATGCAAAATACTCTAAAGCTAATTCTTTTTTTTTTATGCAAAAGAATCACATTATTTTGTTTTCTTCAAAGAATAAATAAATACAAAATGCATTATATTTAGTATGTATGTCTAATTCAGTCTTACTCTTCCTCTGACTCGATGGAGTGAAAGCTTGGTCTGGAGGTTCCAGCAAAACCCCTGTGAACGCATGGGGTAGATTCTGTGGCCTTTATGTTCAAATCTCTGAGTAAATTAAAATTTTACCAATTTAAAGATGATGTCCTATAGGATTAAAATATTTTTCTCTTTGAGGTTAACTCCCAGTTCTGTATAAGGTAATGTAGGTTGGCATTGACAAAAACCTGGATGTATCTAATTTTTTTTCCAGCTAGCTCCCTGTATCTTGAGACTTGGAGGCTTCCATTGTTGTCAGTCATGTGATATAATGATTGGCTTTCCCTGTTAAAATTCCACACTGAGCTGATGCTTTATGGCAGTGCTAATGAGGTCCGTTCCTCCATAGACTTTCATTTGTCAGAAAGTCTGGCTGGGTGTATTAGACCGAGCCATTCTGTTTTTTACCACTTGCAGTATGCCAAAGACAACATTGTGTTGCAATGACCTATAATATTAAGACATTAGCGATATATTTCAAATATTCTGAATTAATATAAAGTATAAGTATACTATATCTAAAATAATATCAATACAAAAACGACACGCTCTCTACTAGAATACATGCGCTACCATTGTGAATAAAATTAAATCGGCCAAAGTCTTTTTTTCATTCACCAGAGATTTGCCTCGCAGATATCTCATCAGCTTATTATTAAGCTTATCCGCTTAATTTTTTTTCTTTCTTTTTCTATCTTGGTTCCTTTTATGACCGGTTAATCAAGTGGAGGAGGCTAAATCCACTTCAATGATGAATCGAATAACTGTTTGTCTAGGTAGCTGACTCCTATTTAGCGATATCTTTTGTATCCATCAGCCACCATCTATTACAAGTGTACATGTGCCAATTTGAGGGCCACGTGGGTGTAATATGACTCAAATCTCTGTTATTGTGCAATAAGCTTTTGAAATGTTAGAG
Source organism: Spea hammondii (assembly GCA_029215755.1). Lineage (NCBI taxonomy): Eukaryota > Metazoa > Chordata > Amphibia > Anura > Pelobatidae > Spea > Spea hammondii. The sequence continues at coordinate 12,897,554 of JARDYJ010000012.1, forward strand.
TCTGGCTCCAATGAATGACCAAGAAAATCCTTGAACAATGTGTGATATATATATATTTATTTATATATATATATATATATATATATAAATATAGTCAAGAACAAATTATTTAAATCATGTTCCATTGCATAAAAACATTTATGCACCATAGTAACACACAGAAACACTATCGTCTATCACCAGACACGTCAAATTCAATTTTTATTGGTGCGATAGAAGATTTTTATGACCATTGTTTTAAGCCTCCTCGTTAATTTAAATCTCTATATACCAACAGCTGAAAGATTCCATAAACCACGGGTTCTTTATTTATCTCCCATCTATGAACTCATGTACAACACTGTCTCATCCATGGCCTTGAAAGACATCGATCCTTGTTAAAGCTCTTGATTCATCACAGGTTAAGCTTATATATCGGTATTTATCTGATTTTTTCAATTTTCTGAGATATTTACAGAATTTGCATAGGAAAGCTCAGCAAATTGAAGCTTCGGTGCCATCAATTTTGCGTAAAACATAATGTATGCAACGCAACGCTCTACCTAATACAGTAGATAGCAAAATGATATCCTGAGTATCTAGAAAAGTATTCTAGAAACTTTATAAATTATGTAAATTAGGGAAAAATATATATCTCATGGCATCAAAAAAGCATCTTTAACCAAAGGTAGTGCTTAAGTCTTTGAGACTTCTTTAGAAGAAATCTTGGAGTATTTAAGGTATTTTAAAAAAAAATGGAAAAAGTTACAAAGGTAACAGTTGCAGTTTAATCAACATTTTACATTTCCTATTAAAAATAGGAGTAAAATTCAGATTTAGGATTCAGATCAGAATCAAATCAGGTTGTATTTGTAATTTATGTTAAATTAAAATGCTCTACCTGATAACATTGCCATGAGAGGTTAAAAGGAGTAAAAAAGTATTTCGAATAAAATGATTTAATTTACCTATCAGTGTTAACCTCACTAATATAAATAAGAAAATGTATTTATATTTTTAGTGTAAATTACTGCAAAAAAAAAATTCTTTTTAGGGAGTTTCATTTTTACAAGAACAAAAACAAAACATGTTTGGTGTTCGAAGCTTCAATAGAACCATTTAAATATGCCCAAAAAAATCAAATATTTGAATGTCACATTTGTGATAAGAATTATTCAAACAACATGATCAATTATCAACTGCTATTTTATTCATCTTGAATTAAAGAACCAAAGTTCTCATTTACATATCAAATCTTGATCATGTCTGGGTCAGTTTTGAAGTTCGTTTTGAAGTTGTCCTTGTTTTTTTTTATTTTAAATGCCATGCGAGGTTAAAAGGAGGGAGGGGGAAAAAAAAGTATTTCAGATAGAAAAATAAATTCCAAGCAGAACTGCCTGGAATAAAGTGGTTTAATTAATTACATGTTTGATCTCGTCTGCAGAGGTCAGATTGTGTTATTAATTTATATTTGGAAATAAAAAATGGTAGATTTATTATTTTAGTTATTATTTTAAAACCTCAAAGGAAAAAAAACATTCTATTGCCTTAATGTAAATAATTGTTGACTTTTTAAGCTTACTAATTAAAATTAAACATAGAAATACATTTTACTCCTAAGTATTAAGCCTTAAATACCGAAAGCTCAAAAGATCTACCCATCAATGGTGATTAAATACATAATTTATTGTTTCCGCCATTTGTATTATTGGTTTATAAATGTAAAGTAAAAAAAAAAAAATCTTAAAAATTCTTATTTGATTTGTCTCTTGTTCATCATTATTATTTTTGTGAACTTTTTTTGGCCCAGAAGCGAAACCTTTAACACTTCTTAGTAATTGTTATTAGGAACTAGAGTGCATGAATTCATATTTTTAATTCATTTACTCTAATTCATATATATATATCCAAATACATTCAAAGCTCAAAGCCAGAAATAAAAAAAAGAAGGCAAATAGGGTGATATCATCCATATACACAAATTTTGTACACAATCACAGCTCTATCCAGTCAGGTTCTATTTTCAATAATAAATTTATAAAAGGCGCCAACAACAGGCATACGAGAAATGTAAAATCGAACCTAAGAATGAGTAACATAAGGAACATTTCCTAAAATAACATCTACAGTATCAATACATGCCATTGCGCTGATCTCCTCTTTACATGTGCCTACACTGGTTTCCCATGACATTGGAAGTCAACTGTTTAGTGGCAAACAACCGAAATATGAAATGTTTAGAACAGTAGTGCTTCAGAAAAATAAGTAACATATATTCAGATTAGGTTATGTTCATGTACAATGTAATTTATTTTATTTATAGACGGGAACATTATCAGAGAAATAAGTGGAGACCAGGAATGGTTAGACAAGCAAACTCGTCGCAGTCCCGCCATTGTTAAAAGGAGAGTTGTCATAAACCATAACCATGTCTTCTAACACAGTAGTTAAAAATATTTTAACTGTAAAAATGTATAGGCCTTGGAACAAATAACACGTGTCTGTCCGCAATGCTTACTCGTTGGCTGAAAAATAATTCTGCAAATTATAGATGGAAGCACCACGTTGTACATTTCAGAAGATAGTAAAAAAAAAATGGTAACAAGGTCACGATCTGGATTATTTTTTTCCCCGTCTGATTCAAATTATATTATATATTTTTGTTTTGGAAAATGTTGATCACGCATTAAATGAAAATGCTAGAGATACCAATTTTATATTCATATGTAATAAAGGATTATTATGCCAGATGATCAAAAAAAAAATAAAAAAAAATATATATATTTTTGAAGTACCTTTTTTTTTATGAAAGAGATTTGGCATACGATTTTTCACAGATCAAAGAGCACACAAGACAAGAGGAAGCAATCTCATCTGGATTTCCGAATTGTCTTTCATAACTCACAAGGCAACTTGGTAACGGTAACAATGGAACGGAAATCTTTCTAGGATTTAAAAAGATTCTAACTGGAATGCTGTGACATACAGTTTATCCGGGCAGTATTAAGGTAGATCACAACAGAATATACTAAAGCACAGCGTGTTCTACTTACCATTTCTTTGATTTGACACAACATGGAATAACAGTCCATACTTCTAATGAAACGTAGACTTCTTTTGTTCTTTGTAGGAGTCTTACATATGCATATTCGCCCTCGTCGAAGGTGCCGGGTAGTTGGCTTTGTGCTCTATTTGATCCTGAATATCCTTAAAGAAATTGTAGTTCCTGAATTCTGTGGAAACCTTTTAAAATCCAAGAAAAGAGAAGGGCTTAAACTGAAGTCTAACAAGTCTTCTCAAACAAAGAACTGGACACTATAATAACCAGCAATTTCGCCTTAAGGGCAAAGGGTTATGATCTCCTCGTTATGGTTCAATGGCTCTTGTGACCACCATTGGTCTTAAAACCATAGAAGTTTTAGTAAAAGCATTTTAGTGCTTGCATAGGGATGTATTGATCACTCAATACCTGAATCATAGTTTTAGGATCTTAAATTGGGAAATATAGGTGAGTGTGAAATATCGCAATGTAATTGGTCTAAAGCAAAGTTCTTCAAGTATGAGGTTAGGCTCCAATGCTGGGTTGCGAAGTGACTTCAATGGGTCACGTGATTACTCTTACAACACCATTTAACACTGTAATTGCTATTACAAAAAAAAAAAAAAATCTCAGGTGATAAATTACCCGCACTGGGTAACGAGGAAGGAATGGTGAAGAACCTTGAGCGATGGTCAATATACTGAGACCCTTGCTTAACCCCTTAAGAATAATGGGTGGTCCCCAAACCCATTGAAAACAATGCATTTTGAGCCCGTACATGTACAGGCTTTGTCATTAAGGGGTTAATTTTCTGTAAGAAACACTTAACTTCCTTCTATGTGTACAACACATTAACACTTCATTGTGCTTTTGTGTCTTACCATCAGCCGAGTGCGTTATAAACTGACTCGGATCTATGCGTCCTCTGGTAGGATAACATAGAAATCAATCCTTTATGATTCATAAAGCACATTTTGGGTTGGCATCTCCACTTTAAAGTAGCTCGGGAATTCAAGTCTTTATTTGGGATTCAGAAATGGCATTTATTTATTTTGTTGCAAAGCTCATCTAATGCATCATTTTGGAACAGAATGAAATATGGGATTTCATGTAACAGATTCGTACCGTACCTTTGGGTTCTCAAAAAAGCAAACTGGATCAATACTGAAGTTCTTTAATCATGTTAATTTGTGTTTCTTTAACTCTTGTAGTCATAAAGGTACAACGAGTTTTCAATTTGTCTTCTTTATATCGATCTTAGAAAACTTCATACGGAAAGGGACGAAAACATTGTCAGATCCTATTTTAGCAAAATCATTCATAATAGTTTATTTTTTATTTTTTTAATTTTTTTAGCATTTAAGTTACTTGACCTTTCAATTCAATGCATAATATCAATAAATACTGCTTTTGATAAATGAATATGGTATTTTAGACTCTTGTTTATCTCAATGCATCAAAACATTAGGAAACTATTATTATGTACTATGTAGAAGCTGATGTATATAATGTATATAAGTCAAATGGAAAATTTTAACCCATTAAGGACAATGGGAGGTCCCAAAACCCATTGAAAACAATGCATTTTGAGCCCGTACATGTACAGGCCTTGTTATTAAGGGGTTAACAATATTTGCATATACAAAGAATATTTGTATATTGTTTTCAGATTTGGATTAGATTTTAGTATACAAATTCACATTTTTAGTTGTAAGTAGCAATGATCTTTATGAACATAGCTTTAAATTCAACTCTAAAGATTTATGATTATAATATTATTTAAAAAACAACGTGAACCTTCAACAAAATATCAAAGTAATCTATCCATCCATCTATCCATCTATCTATCTATCCATCTATCATCTATCTATCCATCCATCCATCCATCCATCCATCTATCATCTATCTATCTATCCATCTATTTATCTATCTATCCATCCATCCATCCATCCATCTATCCATCCATCCATCTATCCATCCATCCATCCATCCATCCATCTATCTAGAATGGTAGACAGAAATCCCAAACTCTAAGGTTATTTTATAACTAATATATTAATATATTTCATGGTCAGAGTTGCTTTCTTTTTTCTGTCATTTTTCCCTGTTGACAGTGATAAGTTAACCTGCCTCTCATTTCATTTATTCAACTAAATCGCTATGCATGGTTTTTTTTTTGCAGCAATCACCTAGAAAACATGTAATACAATGTATTTAGAAAGCGCACACGGTTTTCAATTATTTGGAGAGCATTACCAGATCTTTCCTGGGCGTTCGTTGTATTTTAGTACGTTTGAATAATGGAATATATAATTTGTGTGGATGGGGGCAAATTATAACATTTCATTTCATCAAACATCCTGATTGTGTGTATTTTTCTTTAGAAAAAAAATAAGTGAATAATAGATGGCATGGAGGCTCTTGGACATTAAATTTGTGATCGGTTTTGACGTTCAGTACAGTACATCTTTGACATCCAATGGAACCTAAAGGTTTAACAAACAAGAATTAATGATATCTTAAAGCAATAATGTTGTTTTCTGATCATCTAATTGGATAAGAAGTATCTATTCAACAGAATATTTATACATTTGGGTAATGTTGTTAGAAACATAGTCTCCCTATATAAGAAGGCACGGAATATATATATATATAATATAAAAGCAAAGAATATATAATTTCATATAGAGTCTTTTTGAGGTTACCCTATTTCTGCCCCTGTCCATGGTGCTGAAAAGTAACTACATTTTACTTTCTTTTTACCTCTCCCCCTCATCCTCAATTTAATGATCATTCAGGTTCAAAGAAGCTTGAATTTACTATTTGAGTACCTATTTGAGTGCTTTTACTAAAACTTCTATGTTTTTAAGACCAATGGTGGTCTCAAGGAGCCATTGAACCATAACGAGGAGATCATAACCCTTTGCCCTTAAGGCGAAATTGCTGGTTATTATAGCGTCCAGTTCTTTGTTTGAGAAGACTTGTTAGACTTCAGTTTAAGTCCTTCTCTTTTCTTGGATTTTAAAAGGTTTCCACAGAATTCAGGAACTACAATTAGGAGGAAGCATTCTTAAGACTCCTGAACCTTTTTTTGTGAATCTGAGAAGCATGAGACTCTCAAGACCAAATACTTTCGGTGCATTCAAAATCCCAAGCAATATTATTGTCTAATTCCAACAAACAAATCCAAAGCAAAAGTCCAAGAACATGGTCAGGCTAGAAAAAAACCAGGTCGTAACCAGAAGGACAAGCTCAGGAAGCTAAGTCAAGAGAAAGAAGCAAAGACCGGTAAATATGCTGGTCTAGTACCAAAATATCATTTTAATACTGAGGCTCATGGAAGAGCCTTCTTACCCATGCCAGCTGAACCCCAATTTTCAATGCCAACGCAACACCCATAGATTAGTGTGTATGTGTGCATCATTATTGTACAATGAGACCACCATTAGAAATATTGAAGCCCGGCACTGGACTTTCACACAAACAAAATGGGCTGGCCATATTTGCCAAACGGTTCTTAAATGCCATCAACTTCCATGTTCTAGTTCTATATTGCCCCTTCTCCTTCATCCCAAATCATTCACTTTCCTCATCTTGATGTCCAATTAATGGTTTATTTTAGCAACACAAATTAGTTTTCACTTATGGTTTTTATTAGACTTGTGCATTCGTCTTCGGGCGAACATGAAAACGAACATGAAGAGTGCGTTTTCGTGTTTGTTCCGAAGACACGCCGAAGAGAAGACGGCGGCGGTAAAACGTAGGCGAAGACGAAGACACACACCACAAAGATCGTGATTGTCTTCGTCTACCATTCTTCCCCCCCCTTCTAACTTACCTCGTCTTCGCGGCAGTTCCGGGAAGTGGAAATCCGCAGGTTCGCCATCACGGGTTACAGGGCAGTGCGAATGAGCCTATTGGTCGCCTACAGGGACCTCCTCTGGCATCAACCAATTGGTTGATGCCAGAGGAAGACCCTGCAGGTGACCAATAGGTTCACTCGCACGGTCTTTGTAAGTTAACCCCTGACAGCGAACCTATGGATTTCCAGTGGCATCTGCAGGGTAAGTTGCAGCATTGGGGTTTTAAAACCCCAATGCTGCAACTTACCCGGCACATCCCACTGGTCTCCCTCCCTGTCCAATTAGTTAAATGTCCGTACGAGCGACTTTATTGGTCGCTCGTACGGACATTTAACTGATAGAACAGGGAGACCAGTGGGATGTGCCGGGTAAGTTACAGCACCAGGAGCCTAAAAGTCTGTACGAGCGACCAACAGAGTTGCTCGTACAGACTTTTAAAATCCCAATGCTGCAACTTACCCGGCAGATCCCACTGGTCTCCCTGTTCTATCAGTTAATAAATGCTAGAACAGGGAGACCAGTGGGATCTGCCGGACAAGTTATGGCACCAGGAGTTTAGCAGTCTGTATAAGCAACTAGGTTGATGGCAGACGAGCCCCCTGCTGACGACCAATAGAGTTGCTCATACAGACATTTAAACTCCCGGCGCCAGAGCGGCTTTAACCCCGTATTAACCTCTTAACCAGGGAAAACGAAGAAAAAACGAACACGAAGAATGTCCACGAATATTCGCCCGAAGAGAAGACAGGACCAGGCGAATATTCGTGGAATACAAAGTTTTTTTTTTTCACGAAGACGAGCACGAAGACGAACACGAAGAGCCCCCTGGTGCCTAAGTCTAGTTTATATATCACCCCTGAGGATCAGACACCATACAAGTGTTCTCATAATAACCCCTGACCAACCTAACAGTGTGAGACAAGCACAAGTGGGACCACTATGACAAATGTTGTTTTCGATTTGGTGGTGCCCTAGGCCTGGCCCACAGCAATGTTCCCTCTGCGGCCGCCATCTTAACTACAGAGCGCCAGGATATATGACATGGTATCCTGGTTCTCCATGTCTTAAGCAGCCAAAATGGGTAGGTTTGGGAGATCAGAGGTCTCATTGAGCTTATCCCCTGAACCTGCTGCCCTCGTCCTAATGGGTATAAGCCATAATTCATCAGTGACCTGGACAATCTTCTTCCAAAACAAGAACAATATAAATCTTTAGAGTTGCACTAATCAGATTAGTTTGCCCCTGACAGACATACAACCCGACCCATTATCAGTAAGACTTTTTCTATACTTCAGACCTCATATGTTATATAAGCAGAACCTTATATGCTTATACATGATTAAAGGACAGGCAGTACGGTTTCTGTCGCACACATATGGTAGAGCTTTTTCTGAAGAATTACTGCTTATAAACATGTCCTTTAAACATAGCATTATAAACTCAAGTCTTAACATGACAGAATAAAATAAGATGAGTTACAAATTAATCATTAAAATAACTATATATTTTTCCAAAGCAAAAGGCGAGTAAATTGAACCAACGTAAAAATAACAAAGACCATAAAAATGTGTTTGTCATGAATTTTTATTCTTCATTTTCTACAACAGAATTGTCAAATGAATCAACAGCTGCCTCCATATCATCATAATTTAATGGGAACTCTTGCGCACATAAATCAAACGAGTAGCTTTTGGAAAGGACAAAATTTAGTAAGCGTGAGCTTTTCACATTGTATTCTATTTGAGATTTTTTTGTAGCAATCGCCTTGGTAAAGAATTCTTCATTTTAACCCCTTAATGACAAAGCCCGTACATGTACGGGCTCAAAATGCATTGTTTTCAATGGGTTTTGGGACCGCCCATTGTCCTTAGGGGGTTAATTAATTTACTGTATTCATTTAGGTGCACTATTCATGCAAAAATTCTTCTCTGGAAGAAAAACAAACTAGACGGGCCGAATGGTTCTCATTGTCCAACAAATTTCATTTTGTATGTAAAAAAGAAAATGATATTTGCTATTCAGATTAGTAGAGATGTACAGAATAAAGAATGCTGGATAAAATTAAATATTCTATACAATTTTATCTGTATATCAATTTATATTAATCATACAGCAGACATACTGTATATCTTGGGCATTCCCAAAAACACTTGGGAATTCTTTTTTTTTAGAGATAATGTTGTAAACAAAAAACTGTGTTATCTATACCTTGTAGAATTTCAGTACACTTTTGATATTGAGCATCTTCGGCATAAGGGAAATGATATTGGGAAATAATTTCCAGCAGGTCCTGGACAAATGCCCATAGGGCTGCTGCCCAACATCGCTCCATATGCACCTGATCTGTAATCCAGTAGCAGACACTGGTTGGAAATGCCCGGCCGCACGCTACAAGAGCATGAAAGTGTAAAGTGCAGCCTGTCATATCCAGCCGTCAGTCACGCTTATGTTATTAGGCAGCTGCCAGCCTTAAAGTGCCAGGGCTGCCTCATCATTCCCCGCTTTGCCCTAATTTTTAGTCTCAGTATTTATGAACCTAAGTAGAACATCCCCTTCTTAGCACAGAAATTAGAATAAAATCTGAAAACACAAATAAATAACAGATGCTGGAAAGTAAGAATATATAGAGAATACACACACACACACACATATATATATGAGAGAATACAAGAGAATGTACATCAATCGAAATTAGTATAACGTCTTTACCAAGGAACATTCCAACTGTTTTCCTCTAAAGTGGATACATTTATGTTAAGTATTGGCGATCAATCTACTCATGTACAGCAATGTTCTTCTTACTGGGTCCCATCAAAATTATGACCAATGCAGGACAAGAAAATGTGTCTACTGTGCTAGCTGCGTACATACAGCATCCATATTTTATTTGCTGGAGACTTATTTGGAACACAAAACATAAAACATTATATCTGTTTAATCGGAAAATTGAGCTTCGGATTTGTGAATGGAAAACCGCCTGTTAGGTTTGAAGGCATGTCACAAGAATGTTCCTCAGGCTACTCAGCTGTTACCCAGATTGGAGAGGGAGCATTATGGATATTTTAAGCTGAGTGATGCAGTGTATCTTGGAAAGTGTAAAAAAACAACGCGCTTTAGTAACCCGTTCGGAGCCAAAGATGTGACCGCAATGCAAAATATTGCATTTTGTCTGTGGGTCATCAACGTTCGTGGACAAATTTTACATTTCTTGAAATACAGAATAGAAATTGTTATAAAATTATACCAAATCATGAACCCTATATGAACTGGAACATCTTTCATACAACAAATAAGTAGACCTGGGAACTTCTTGGAGCTGATCCTAGGAGCTTCGCTCCTCTATTCCTTGTTCGTAAGAATATACCGTAGATATTACACCTTAAGACCAGTCAAAGCACCTTGGGAGACCAACACCAACAGGTATGCGTAAAAGTGGGCTTTAGCATAACCCTACTGCTTGGACCCCTCACCTGGCTAATGTCACCTTTGGATCCTTTTGTAGACCCAACCAGTATGACCCTCTTATTGGACGCAAAGACTTTGTTGTGTTTAAGGATATATGTGGAGCTACATTGTATTTCTTCCGTTGAGTGTGTTTTTAATGTTTGATCAGTAAAGGTTCTTTGGTCCGGCAATATTGGCATTTCTCCTTTTTTATTGAGCTGTGTGGAAACTGGTATCCCCAAACATTGTAAATATATAACATGGTGTTCTCTGGGTAAGTTTAACCCCTTAAACCCATTGAAAACAATGCATTTTGAGCCCGTACATGTACGGGCTTTGTCATTAAGGGGTTAAAGACTATAGCATACTACACACATTCTGTACAGTGCTGCAGATTATAAGGACACTATATAAATCCATAATAATAATATTGAGATTAGCTCTTTAGCTCTAACTTTATATGAAGAACAAAAATGTAAGGTAATAACATTTAAAGTATTTCTGCTTTTTTGGTCAACTTGAACTCCTCTTGGTTCTGTTCTACTATTCTTTCTGTAAAAAGCTGTTGCACAAAAGATGTCTTAATTTTCTTTCATCACATTATGTAATAAGATCCTGTAACAGCATTCCAGCTAAGGTCGCCGTCACTAATATAAAAAGGTAATTTTTCAAGGTAAAAGAACAATCAGTTGCTTTATAATCCTTCAGAAAATAGACTGACGCATGATATTTAAAATAGGTGATTTTATTTGTTTCTTTATATAACTGGTATAAATAGGTCATAAAAAAATATAAATTTAAATTAAATAGATCTAGCTTTATCTTTTCAATTGGGCAAACTCTGTGTGGATGCATATATATATATATATATATATATATATATATATTGTGATCCTGCACCCACACAGGGTACCAAACAGCACGGTCCTCTAGGGTATTAACGCCACATCTCAGTTAGGTAATCACCCACGATTTATTTGTAGTCCACGTATGAAGTTATTTACAGGATTACATAGAACACAAATTCCCTACAAACAAAAGCCTAGCTTACTAACATATAACTCCCTCACTACTAAGGGTCTAAACTAACACAAAACATAATCCCACCAACCTCTTTGATGGTCTCTTTTGTGCATAGCAAGCTCTGCTGCTTCCAAACAAACTCTCTTCTCCCCCTCTGTCCAACAGGTCAGGGTATATTGCAGTCAGTGCAGCTAATTACCTGCAGCTGACCAGTGCATTGGAGTCAGCTTAAACTCCTGGCCTGGAACCCGTGTCAGTCCAGGTGCATGTAAACTGCGGGGTGGAGCACCAGCCTGCCCTATATGTCGTATAAAACCCTGCAAAATCGAGGGGGAATGTATACCCCTTCCACGACAACACCCCGCACCTTGTTACAATATATAAATTATAATAATATTTTTTTACAATTTAAGAAATGGATAAAAAAAATTAAATGGCGGCAGAAACAGGAACTATAAGAGAAATTTACCTTTTGACAGCCCCTATAATGTAGAAAAGCACCATAAGATAAGCTATAATGGGGTATTTTTATTTAAAATTCGTACATTGAATACATCTAACACTAGGAGATTGATTAATTATTCCTCTGTATGACAGTTGATAATAACCACCTGCTGCCTCTAAGTTTTTACTTATGCTTGGCTCTCTAGAGTGTGCAGTTATGTACTACTGCTGCAGGGATGAAGAGGTTAATTACGCTTGTCACTCTGTCTTTGCTCAGTGTGTGGTGTGTTTGACGTCTGTCCATGGTACCCTGAACGTTGAGACATGATGACTGAGACAATGCAGATACACGGCAGTTAAAATTCATGTCACACACAAAGCAATCACTTAATTCAATTATCAGAATGCATTGGACAAGAAATGTGTGTGTTTTATTCATTTTTTTGTAATAATCTGTTATCAAACTATGAATAAAGAGTTAATAATGTCATTCAGGCAATGGAGTTTATTTCCTAACAAGCGTAGGGACGTTAACATGCCATGTTTTGTTTTTTTTTGGTAATCCAACTCCATGCTTCAATCCATTATATGAAATGCTTAATTCCTCCTAAATCAATGTACATTTCCCCATTTAGTGAAGTAAGTAAAGTGGCCAGAACAAAACAGACAGATTGGAGGAGAAAGAGAGGTGATATATAAATAATAATAATAACAATAATAATAATAATAATAATAATATTAATAATAATACTAATAATAAATAACCAAGACCAATTGGTCAGCTTGGCATGACCCTACTACCTCTATTGTTGATGTGACTCCAAATCACCCAGGGTACTCTATCTCATCATATATGTATAGGACAAACTGTCCAGACCCTTAAATGCAACATTCATTCACATAGATAAATATGAATGAAAAGAAGATATTATGGGAATAGTACTTAAAAACTGACAGTGATGAGGCACTTTTGGTCACAAAATGAATAAAAGATGTATGAATGTAAAATATATAGGAATATTAACCTATATAAAAAAATAACACCATTTTTTTTCTAGGTTTAACCATAATAAATAGAATTCCTGAGTGTGGGACAATGTATAACAACAAGAGACTGTTTGGCTACATGGTAACACTCACATGCAAACTTCAATTAAATAGTGAACTTCCATTCATGGTCCATCTGTCTTGCTGGTACTGCATAAGGCTGTATACTGTACATGTATGAGCAATTACAACTTTATAACACGCCTGAAGAAGAGATCTTAGGAGACTTAAAAACGGTGCAATCTAATAGAATTCAGTTAAGCCAATAAAGGCATATTTATTATATCTGCTTATTTGCTTTGTGCAACTAACAGAGTACAATATTATAACTCTAAGAAAACAGGGTTATAGACACAAAAATTATCAGGTCCTATAACATTTTAACTATGTGTTTCCAAAAAAGACATCTTTTCCATGAGGAACATTCTCATAAAATGAAATCAATGATACAATATGTTTTTTCAAGGATTATTATTCCTTTAATTTAAAGCTAACAGTATGTTCAACGTGTTCTTTCCAACCCTTACTTCCTATAGGAATAATTTCTCAAGGATAACGAAAGAATTCAATTTGACTCATTATAATGAATCCGTGGTTAAAGTGGCTCCTGCCTCCTCGTTGCCCCAGGCTGTTCGAGTAGGTAGAGGCACAAATCATTCTCAATCAGCTCGAAAGAATCATGTATCATTAGAGTCGAGCTAAAGAATGGTCACCCACTGAAAATTCCACTAATTCTTTTAATGACAATAAGATTGTCAAGAAATCACAAATAATATACATTATAAATATTCTTGAAAGATAGAACTTTTGTGTATCCTGGCAAAAAAAAAAAAAATAACCAAATTTCCCAGAAATATTAAAGAAATCTCAAAGGCACGTCGGAAAACATGATACTAATGAAACTTATTGTTGAGATGCTAGACTTCCCGAAGCACTGTCTTTCAGACGAAGATGTGGTTCATCTAGTTAAGTGTGTAGAAACATAATGCCCGAGGTGGACATGTTCTACAAACTCACCGACCCAAATAATAAAAAAAAAAATATATATATATTATTTTAACTTAATATCAACCTTACTGGAGTGTTCAATTGAAAGAAACATGGTTTTATCTAGGAATAAACCTTGAGAACTACTAGAACGTGAAGATGGTCACCAATAGTGTTTTATGGGAATTTTTTTAAAGGAAAAAAAAATATTTTGACCAGAAAAGGACACATGCCGATCCTAGCTACCCTTCTGCTGTAAAGTTTGTGCAATTTTTTATATTATTTTTGTTTATTTTTTTTAGAATTTCCATGATAATAAAAGAAGCACAGACTTTATTTTATTCTCTACGAACTTCAATGTATAATAAAAAAACAAACATGAATCCACATGACGCACCGCAGGCATCTTTATATTTTTCTGGAAATACAAGCTGAGCGGTGATTGGATTATTGGAAAAAGGTTCTTTCTGCATTATAAATAGGGGTAATAAGCAAAAAGCAGCTTGGGATTCTACCTTGGTCCCCTTACAGTGTACTTGAAGTCTGCCTTGGGCAGTACAGGAATCCATACTACCTTATTACCCTCCATGGGGTCTTTTTACTTTGACTAGAGCCATAGGAAAAATAGAATCTGTCTGCATTTGACCCACCTTGTTTTCACGTTTCACATTGTTACAAAGACTCAAACCTTAATCAGTCTTTGGTCTCGTCTTAGATTCGGGAGCCGGATGTCTATGCCATGCCTGTTAAAGCACCCTCACTGCCTCTACAATTTCTGCTGGGAGTCTGTTCCACTTATCCACCGCACTTTCAGTCTCTCTAAACCCCTCAAGCATGCAAATATTCCTTATTCCAACAATGAAGAATAACAATCACCAATTTAACCCCTTAATGACAAAGCCCGTACATGTACCGACTCAAAATGCATTGTTTTCAATGGGTTTAGGGACCGCCCATTGTCCTTAAGGGGTTAAAAATATGTATTTTTATAAAATTGTTGGGTATTGACATATGTATAACTCTACACATCAAAACATCCGCGTAGGGTGACGCTTACAGCATGCACTGTACCCGCTGCCCTCGTCACAGTTGTAAATGCAGTTTACAGCTGCTTTATCTGATGAGATTCACAGCGTGTTTCACAGACTGACTACTGAGTTTGTATTCCTCTGATATCACATAAGTGATCTATAAAGTAACTGCTTCTGACTGCGAGGGCAAAACTGCTAAAAGTGGCTGCTGCTGTTTTTCCTGACTGCTGCTCACAAACGTAATAACGTTTGGAAAGCGATTAATAAAAGCATTTTATTGGAAATACAATGTTAAAATGCAACAGTAAAAAAAAAAATAAAGAAAAAAAAATCTATATAGTTTTAGATTTTAAGATGGTTGAAAAATATTGTATCTGTTCTCCAAAAACTTGTTTTTCATAATTACATATAATAATATATTTTATTATATACTACTACTACTACTAATATGATATTAATAATAATAATAATAATAAAATAATAATAATAAAAATAATTATTTAATATATGATCAATTCATATATCAGTGCTTCGAATAATCAATAAAAGCTTATTAGTAACTAAACATGCACATGGACCAAAAACAATTCGGACAATTAATTTAATTTCCTAACCTATTTGGTTCGGATAAAATTCAGAGGTTTTTTTTTCTTTTAGAAATTTAATTTGTTGTTTTTTATGACTTATTCTCACTCCCTCCTACTCTCTCCTTACCTTCTTTGTCAGCCACTTCCCCATCTACATTCTTCTCTCCTCTTCAGAGTACTTCTGCAACAGGGCAGAGACAACATGGTAGAAGGGAATGGGGGGAGAAAGCAATCCTACATATAAAACTTGAGAAGTTAATGAAAATATTCAAGATGGCTGTTCTAGGGAACCCAACAGAGTATTAGAAGATATGTTTCATTATTTTAAAACAGAGGAACTCGGAAGATTGCTGAAGAGGAAAGAAGAATGTAGAGAAGTGACGATGGCGAAAGCAGAGATGGGGACATTTCTTAAAATTAAAATTTGTACAAATATGAATGCACAAGTCTATTGGTAACCCATTATTGCGTATGTTGTGAGAGCAGTTGATGTCCTGTTTTGAGGCTCTGCTTACTTATGCCTTTCCATGATGTTATCTCCCACCTACTGTCAGTGGTGTTTATATGTTGAAGGTTGCCTTATGACTGTCCCAGTGCAGAACCCCCCGCACCTACCTTTGCAGCCATTGTCTGTTCTAT
The DNA here is from genome assembly GCA_029215755.1 of Spea hammondii. Lineage (NCBI taxonomy): Eukaryota > Metazoa > Chordata > Amphibia > Anura > Pelobatidae > Spea > Spea hammondii. Next base: position 12,913,638 of record JARDYJ010000012.1, read on the forward strand.
GGAGCACCAGTATGTGACCTGTGAACTTCCCATAGTAGGCTACCTGGATCTCTCCCTCTTCTAGGGGGTTGGTTACACATACGGGTGGTGCTAGATGTAAATAAAATGGGGCTAGCCTCAGGAAGCCTTTAGTGGTCAGTAACTGGGTGTGGATCAGGGGAAAGTGGCTAAACCGGGAGAGTTCCCTGGTATGGACGTCACATTCCGGCACTCCACTCAAAAGGATCCACCGCGCCTGGCACAGCACGCAATTGAGGCAAAAGGAATTAGATCAATCATTTTGTTCCATTTATATAGATATACCCTGAACTTAAATTACAGAAACTACTGCAAGTGAACATGTTTAAAAAAAATTAAAAAAATAAACGTATTATCATCTGAATCTCATTACCCAAATCAAAATATTGTTTCTCCATTGGCATGCATCACTGCTGCATAATTAATGTGTTGATACCAAGTAGCGTTGGAATTTTAAGCATTTCAATGATCTGTCTGAATGAGGAACGTTATCTAGGCCACAGCTCAGCGTCACCTAATTCTCCTTCCACTGTTGTTTGTCAGTCTCATTCTGCTACCGTCGCTGGCTTCTGCCTTTGTTGAGAGAAACAAGTGCTCATTAAATGCCAGATAAATAACATATGCAGAAGTCTGAAATAAAATATGCATACAAAGACAATAGACATCCAAATTCTAATTACAACAGTGACCTATCTTCACTGAATCATGATTACTGTGAAAAGTATTTTACTTAATACACACTTGATTTCACAACATATGTTGTTTAGAAGACATGAAAGGCGTAATGCATTTAGTGGCGATCAACATTCCGCTGGCATAAAATAAATGAACGGATTATTTTTGAATATTCGATAAGAAAACAAATAATAAAAAAATAGATCTGTGCATCAGGAAGATGACTTTTCAGGACTTTAGCTCTACCCCTCTTGGTGTAGGTGGGCTAGCCTTGGATGTGGTTGGGCTAGCCTTTTGCAGGGAAGGGCTAGCTGTGCATATGGGCAAGGCTAGCCCTAGAAAGCCTCAAGAGGGCGGAAGTGGGCATGGCCAAGTGACACCCCACAGCCCAGAGAAGGTGACCAGGAGACTCAGGGAAGCAAGACTTTGCCCAGAGACTCCAGGTCAAACCCGTAGAGTTCCCAGGTATGGTAATGTGGCAGATACTTTTCACTATTCATTCTGCCAGAAAAGTCTTTCATTTTGATAGACTTGCTTCTAAAAAAAATAAAAAAAGATAATCTCCACAAAAATGAAAGTGTTAACAACTATTATTCTGACCACGTACAAGAATTCCTTGATAAAAACTTCTCAACATTTTTAATTTCCTTTCTACGCACAAAAAAGGGCATAGATGGGAATTGTTTTCAACCAAAGGGGGTATCACAGGGTTCTACAGGCCAAAATAATGTGTATATAAACAGCAGGAAATGTGTATAATGTCCGTTTAATTTGCACCTAATTTTTTCAATAGGTCAAAAAGCCCCCCAAAAATCTTGGTAAACTCCTGTGCCCTAGACCTACCTCATTAACCCATAATATGTAATTTATTAATAAAAAAATACACGTTAATTAACCTGGTTGGGTTAATGCAACAGGCCACCATTTTTTCACGAAGATCATAGTCTTATGAGCAGGGCCGGCCCAAGACATAACGCTGCCTGGGGCGAAGTTTAAAAGATTTAAAATGCTGTTCCCCCCCCCCCCCTCGCCAACGCCAGGGGTCATTATCTACCCTACCTCTCCGTCCCTCCCTATTATCTACCCTATCCTCCCCCCCTTTGCACTTACCTTTCAGGAGTCCTGCGGCGAGTCTCCCTGCTCTGCCACGGTGCGCGCTGCATTACTGCTGAGCGCCGGAAATGACATCATTTTCCGGTGCTCAGCATTACAAGCTGGCACCGAGACAGAGCTAGAGGGCTCGCAGAGGAGAGAGAGGGGCGCCGAGCGGGTAAGCTAAAACCACTGGGCGCCCCTCTCTCTCCTCCGCTTAAAAAAAAAAAAAAAAAAGGCGCATGGGGCGGCAAAGTGCTCCATGGTAGGGCCGGCCCTGCTTATGAGCATCATAAATCATTTTTAGTCTATATATTTACTTTGTATCTATAGAGATGTAAACCTGATGATTTAGATCTGCAATTTATTATCCGTTTGCTCTTAGAACTTGTTACATTTGGAGAAAAAAAGATTGCTTGTATAGAGTTTATACAAAACAATGTTGAGATGCTCACCAAGAACGGGCAATCGTATAATAACCTGTCCTGCGGTTCGTCCCTCCTTGGGAGGCTATGAATCCTCTGTCTGTTCTTGGTGGGCATCTCAAACTTGTTTTGTATTGTATAGACTCTATTCTATTGTCAGTTTTTTCTTTGATAATTTAGCAAAAGGAAAGACAATGGGAATTCATGGTAACCAGGCATATCATCGATACACAGAATAGAAAAAGAATAGAATGTTATTTGAAAGATGCTCTATTTCAAAAGCCGTCAAACACAAAAAAACAATGGTTTAGGAATGATAAAAAATCAGAACCATATTCCAAATTTTTTTCAAGCCTGCAGGGACCCTTTCGCTCATGAAGCAGGAAACAATGACAACATCTTTTATCTCCATCTCTTTAGTAAAACTTTGTATTAGATCATTTCTCTGACTTTTGGCACTATGGAAGTAATACATTCCAAAAAGAATCAGCAACATATTTTTTTTTGTATTTACTGTTTAAAATGCAAAAAACTATTTGATAAGCAAGTCTCAAATTAAATTAATTTAATTAAGTTTAAAAAAAAGCATTTAGAATTTATATTAAATCCCTGCCTGACGCTACCTACTTGTATTGCTGATATGCCAGTAGGCCAGTACCAAATGGCGCTAGTCATCTACTTTTATTCCTGCTCATGCCGCAGATTTGGCCAACTAATGTGCATCCATGGGCAAAGAGTATAGCATTTATGGGCTGCTGGCCTTAAAGTGGCAAGGTCGATTTAAATCTCCTGATCGACCCTGGTTAATACCCATGAAATACCCTGAAGTCCATAAATAGTTACTGATGGGAAGTGCATTCTTAATTAACAGCTTAAGATGTAGAGTTAATCAGGAAACTGTTGGTTTGTAAAGCACCAGATGGTCAAGTATTAGGATACATCTCCTTAAAGGACTTCTAGGAGTAAATGCACCGAAGGACACAAAGTTTTCTAGTTTGAAAGGTGTTCAAAGATGCAAAGCTTTTATAACATTAAATTTTATTTCAAAGTGGTAATATTAAACTGGGGAATTTTTCATCTCAATGACACTGCAATGGATAGTGAAAATAAATCAAGAGATGATGATCAGAGATGATGCTATTCCTCTGTGGCATGTATGAAATATTTTTTATTTTTATTCTCATTTGGTTGACAGATGGTTGGATGCTGAAAAACAAATATAATAAAAATAAATTCTAAAATTAAATGGAATAAGTTAAACCCTGTTGAAAAATGCAATTTAATATTTGTATACATTTTTGTTAGAAAACATGGAACGTCTCAAACATATAGGTGAACGTAGCAAAATGGATAGACAAAAGAAACTGTTTTCCATCTATGATGGCGGAATAGCTGTTCCAAGAAAATCCCCCTTAAATTGATACTTGAAGTTAGGAAACTTAAATTAGCTACATGTAGTTGCTTGCGTTGGCTCATTTTCCATTTGGTGGCATTTCTGATGAAGAAGACTACCTGAGAGCTTAGAACACCACTTATTTAGGCATCAACAGGAATCAAATGGTAGTTTGCTGACAAAGAAACATAGCATTTTCCTGCAGATCAGACCCATTTGGCCCGTCTAGCCTGCCCATTTTTCCTGATATAAAGTTTCAGACCTTAAAAAGTCTTTAGTCTCATCTTATATTCAGGAGCCATATGCCTATCCCATGCATGTTTGAATTCCCTCACTGTATTAGCCTCTACCACTTCTGCTGGGGCTTCTGGCACCCTAGGCAATTTACATGTCTAGAACCCCCTAGTTCTGGTACTTGTTTGCCAACATCAGAAGAATCATCTTGCTGGTGACCCTTATAAGCTCTGCGTCCTAGATAGCCTTCTAGTTTGACAATATGGTGGGTCCAACCCTGGACTAAGTTGTTATACCAAGGTAGACCAAGGCAGTAGATGTGGAGGGTTAGAACATAGTCCAGAGTTGGCCCCACCATATTACAATGCGGGCCGTTCAACGCTTACTCCAACTTTGTAGGGTCACATCTCATTCTGTCGTAACCTTCTCAGCTAATTCCAGTACAACTTAAACTAGAGACAGAGGTAATGTTCTTAAAAGTCCTAGATTAGTTAATATGTGTTATATATGAAGGATGGACGATGGAAGTAAGCCCTAGGCTTCACTCATACACTGCAATTCGCAGATTTTTTGGAGCAAGAAATCATCATCTATTTGATCTATTTTGATCTCTGGCATCAGCTAAAGCCTTGTGATTTAATTAAAAAATACTCTGCATTCTAGAGAGAACAATATTTTATATTCATCTTGCAAAACTGCACCAACTATTAATTTTTATATTATGATAGAATATCTCCTGAAACATAGGTTACCAACACAGCGGGATGCAAATTAGTACTAATCACCATTCATAAATTAATGTCAAATAAACAAAAAATTAAAATACCAGCATGCTCTTTTTGGAGGAGCTCCTTAAATTTATAATTTTTGTAAAAATATTTTATCCTCCTGGATGTATGAATTATCATTCTCTAAAGGGCAAGTTTTTATGGGCATTGCTTTTCTTCCTTATATACAGGATAAAAAAAAAGATCTAAGGTCAAAGTTTAGAAGGACTTACTGTCTTTATCAAATTATTTTAAAAAGAATATTTTGCTCACATCCCTCGCTTCTAAGAACCAGTATTTTCAGGTCTACTAAAGTATTTTTTTTTAAATGTTTTATAAACTATAAAACATTTCTTGTATCTTAAATTTCTAATTGCTTAACCAAACATTTATCCTTAAGCATCTTTATTATTATTAATTTTTTAAGTCGGAATTGTTATTTATAGCAAAAAAGGGAAAATATTAGACCCTAGAAAAGATATTCCATTATCAGAATAAAAACATTCAGTAGATTCCAGGAATATGTGATCTTTAATAAAATGCCAGATAGAAAGCAATAAAAATACACAATAAATCCATCTTCGACAAGATACATTGAAACAGAAAAACAAGGCGGCGCGCGTTGTTTGAGATTACCTCCTGTGCTTTATAGGGTGGAAAGATTTTTTATATCGTAGATGTAATGTTCATTATGATGCATAAAATAAGTTATTACCAGGTTTCCCGACCCTTTTTTATTTTAGAAAAAAAAAGCACAAAAATACAAAGCGTTCTCTAATCTCTAAATATTCGTAGATGCCGTTCACTATAAAGAGTAACAAATCAGCCTCGTGTTCAATGAGACGGAACATTTGAGGCAGACAATCTGTTGTTGTAGACGCCACATCTGTTGGTCCTTGGTCGTCTTGTGCCAGTGAGCGAGATAAATTAGAAGGTCTCATAGGGTGGCCATTGAGCGTGCTAAGAGCAAAGTAGACAGGCAACGGTCAATATATAATGTATAGATTAGAATTCTGGTGTCGAAGACATCCCACGGCACGTCACATCTCAATGAACTCTTAAAACTAAAAGCGTGAGTAATATTTATCAATATAAGGGTTAAAAATCTTACTTTTAATTAGTCAATTTAGAAAGTAGATATGGTTGCTCCATGTAGAAAAGTGAAATTTTCACACACAAAATCTGCCTTTTTAAGGAGTGCTACTAGGAGGCTTAAGTCACTATTTTTATTTTTTTATACATGTTTGTCTACTGTTGGTTGGAACAATCGTAGATTATGTTAAATAGACATTCTTCATTTATTTTACAGTGATTGATTTATCCTAAGGAGCTTTTTATTTGGCGCTACCCATCTGGGCCGACGTCACTCCATACTGGCTTCCAACGGCAGATCGGGTGCTATTCCTGACCGCATTATAAGTGAGCTTAAAAACGTAAATAAATGTTAGCCACATTTATGTCATTCGCGGCCGGTGACCTTAAACTGCCTTTGCCGCCCCTGCTTTGGAACATCTCACTTATATCATTATAGTGGGATTGTCGCGATCGCGGTCCCGGGTCCGGTCGCGGTCCCGGGTCCGGTAGCGGTCCCGGGTCCTCGTGTGCGGCTGGAGAGCTCGGGCTCCGTCTCCGGCGGGCGGACGTCAGCACGTAAGTGCGGTGGGGTCCGGAGTTCCCGATCTCCCTGCACTGGCGATTCGCAACCCGATCGCCGGTGCAGGAAGCAGGATGGCAGGTCTGGGGATTCGGCAGCAATCAGAATGAAAGCTGCTCGCTGCCTTAGGAATCCCCAGAGAGGTTTACTTACCGGTTCGCTGGTCTCCACTGGGGGCGCAGTCAATTCTCACGGCTGGAGCCGTGAGTCAGAGGGACGTCTTAGGGCACGCCCCTGATGCTCTGTTGGGGGCGTGGCTTTAAGTGGCGCCAGATGGGATCATCCTGAGTTCCTGGTGACTCCTTATTCTGAAGATCTCCTGCGGTGAGTGCTTTTGGTGCTAGCAAACGTAACACCTGCATCGTGTACCTGACCCTGGCTTGGCTGACTATCCGCATCGTGTATCCGACCCCTGGCTTGGCTGACTATCCGCATTGTGTATCCGACCTCTGGCTTGGCTGACTATCCGTATTGTATATCCGACCCCTGGCTCGTCTGACTTCTGGCATCGTATATCTGATCCTGGGCTGCTCCCATATCTACTGCTTCTGCACCTCGCTGCTTCAGCTCAGTATCCACCATCTTCAGCTATCACAGCGGCTTCCTCACTGTTGGGATCATCCTGAGTTCCTGGTGATTCCTTATTCTGAAGATCTCCTGCGGTGAGTGCTTTTGGTGCTAGCAAACGTGACAGGGATAATTTACTTACTATCAATTGCGTATCATTAGTGATTTAACACTTCATAAGTTACTTTTTGATTACTGTGCTCACTTTTACTTGGATTTAGTAACATGGAACAACCCTGGTTAAGTATTAGTTTTAAATTAATTAATGAAAAAATAAGTTTTATATTTTTTATAGTTTTTTTAGAGTCTTTTTTTTTTTTTCTGAGGTATTCCCACATTTTGACTAACTGCTTTAGATTAATTATATAACGCCATCCCAAATGTATTTAAAGGGACAGGGTCTTGCAGAAATTGATTTAAATTCTTCAATTACCTTTTTTTGTTTTGCTCGACCTCCCTAATCACATCCATCGAAATAAATAAGTTTAAGAAGCTTTGGTTCGGCTCTTTGTTTTAATCCTGAGCTCTAAGGGTCATTATTTTTGATCAGAGCAGAAGAAATTCATCCCTGTGTCAGTTCACAAAGGAGCAGGTTAGTGCACCGAGGGGAGGAGGGTGAAAAGGGCAGATTAATTGGAACTTAATGAAATTCAGCAGAAGGTATGATTGTAGAGTAAGTAGGGAATTATATTGCTGTATGGGGAGGTATAGAATATTAAAACCTTAAATCAATCCTGCGATTAGCTTCATTTAGCATGAAAAGGTCCTATGATATAATTTGGTACAAAAGCACATTTAAACATAATTTAATTTTGTCAATTTTATGTTTTATTTTCTTTTCAATTGGTTCTCACTGAATTCTAGAAACAAAAAAGGAAGCAGCACAGAGATTATTGTTAACTGGTCTCCATACACGCAGCCTGACCATCTCCTAAGCTGTATAGTGTTCTCCGGAGGACAGTTACCATGGCTTTCCGTGCAATAGGATGAATATAAATGGCTTGTAGGCTTAAGACAAAAAAAAAAGGAGTTTTGGGATGGCTATATGAATAGTTGTGTGGTCTTCTAACCTTTTCCCACTTCAAAGGCAGCAGAACTGGGGATTACTCAATGGCCTTGGCACTTCAAGGTCAATGGGCACCAAAGACATACATGTGGCTGCCCAGTTGTGCGTATTCGGCTGAACGCCGTATACCGTGAGACTCGATCTCCCGCCGAAGAGGCTATATTGGAAAGTATGCAGTTGTATCAGCCACCAGCCCAACAGACCTTTGCCCTCTATGCTAGATGGCCAAAAATATTAATACTAAAAAATATTCTGAAATGTAATTGAAAAGGGAGGTTCTTTCCTATTCTAAAGCCGATGAGATTTTAATAATTATTTATTTGAAAATATTTTTTTCTGTTACATCTGGCCCTCAATCTGTTTACAAGTTTTGTGAACCATAAATAAATCAGCATCCGCTCACCAAAATATTGCAATATTGTGGATCAAATACATTTTGCATCCAAAAATATGCAGCTACTTGGAATATATATTATTAATATTTTTTTTTTATTATTATTATTTTTAGGTTTTTGTTGGCAGCTGCTACTCTTAAAACAGAATTGGAAGGAATTTTTCATTTTTTTTAAATTATTTTTTTAATGTAGAAAAACAAACCCAAAAAAATGTGTTGGCATATAAATTAGCTTTCAAAATAGTAAACTGGTTTTATTATTGCATTTAAAAAAAATAATATATAAAAGACCATCTGCAATTTAGTAATAACAGACAAATAAAAGGACGGTTTTGTAAACGGCTGTTGCTTGTTATAATAATCAGTATTAATATATGCATCGCTGAAAATACGTTCATCTTAAATAATAGATACAAATGCAATTTTACATTCTGATAACGTAAGCCAATTTGGCTTTAGAGAAAATATGCTATGGGCAAGCAAAGAAATGAGCAGAAACTGATATAAAACAAACCGTTTTCCTAACAAGAACATTCAGATTCAACTAAATAAAGCCAATAAGATATTAGACTGATAAACAGCTTTTTATTCCCTTTGCACAATGCCAAAACGATAATTAAGTAGCCGTTTGGATACTGTTCCCAACCTCTTGGGCTTTCTGGCATTTGATAATCAATGTTTGCGAACTTATGATTAAATTTAAAAACAAATAATTAAGTAATTTTGCAAACTTTGTTTCTTTTATATAAACCTTTATCTTTCCTACTGCTAAATGATAATTACTTGTGATCACAGGGAGAATGCTGGCTATCAAAGTCATTATAATGAATTAGTCTTTAATAACGGCAATATATCTCAAGTAGGATACAGCGTTGATGGTTTTTTTATTAAACTAAAAAAATAATAACTTTAACTGACCTTTCTAATCTTTATTTTTGACATGTGCCTATTAGGGGCAAAGAATGTGTTTCGCAGCCTATACGATACATTGTGGGAAATAGCATTAAAAATACAAAACGCTACCAAGTTTTCCCACCATGGTTGGTGCTTGGTTCCTCCAGCTCTATGCTGTCTTCTTGGCATACCTGATTCTCTATTTGACCCTCTACTACTGACCATTGGCTTGTGATTCTGGACTAGGCTTGTTTCTCTGTGATCCTGACCTCTGGCATGGATTGCGGATTCACTGTTTTCTGCCACCTGCCCTTGACCTTGGAACTTTTGGCCACCAGGGTCGGACTGGTGATGTCGAGGTGGCCCCGGCACTGGCGGCCACTTGATGTAAGTAAGGCTGATGGCTGGATATGCGCATTATAATTTTATGACCACCTGCCACACATCAGGTGAGTATTGGACACTGTCAGCTAGTGGCCCACCAAGCATTTGCCCAGTTGTTCCTGATAACTAGTCTGTTTTTGTCCATGACCTTCTCTACTACATTAGAACTTGATTTGGTTAGACCAGTCATGTTTCTACTAGGGTTCTACCTCCAGTTGTCTTGATAAAATGGGAACAGTCATCTTAACTTCCTTTTCTCCGGACCTGCATTGTTATTCCAACCCATTTAAATACTTAAAGTTTGTTCCATATACAGCCGCGTTAACAGTGAGAAATAAAGCAATATCCTACATTTGGAGAAACAGAAATGGTCTATTGCTTTCGTTTTTCTCCCATAGATACGACACAGTGTTTCTGTAACTATATGGTATTGTATGATTTATTGCTAGTTCGTTTTGGTGTGACATTAGTTTCTTAGGCAGTTGAGGTTAAGACTAATACCAACACAGACCTAAGGGTCTGGATAACCTTTAATACCTTTTAACAACAAATATGCATCTGTGAAGGTTAACATAAATCATTCTGAACGGCAAAACGAATAGGACTATTTCTAAATTTTCCCTTCCTGAGATATTATGTGGACCATTGGGGTGGTCATTCTAGGGTGGTCACCCATTGTGATGGTCTTTCTAGGGTCAGGGTTAGACCTTAAACAATATATACCATACATAATAAATGATTAGGCCAAATTACGTAGGATGATGCCAGGGAGATGAACGATTAACTCTCTACTAAGCAAGACTCACGAAACATTAAAATAACTCTCCCACAAATTGTGCTTTACTGAGGTTGAAGACTACCTTCTTGGTTAGAATTGCCCAAGGTCCCCGATAATATTAAATACAACCCCAATTCTTCATAATTTGTATCTAAATACAGTTAAATATACCATGTTCTAGAAAAAAAAGGAGGAGCATGTTAATTTTCAGCAAAGAAAACGTAATGTAAGGGAATTTTACTTTACTGACAGGGTGGTAGGTGAGCAGAACAGCCTGCCAGCAGATGTGGTAGAGCCTAATACAGAGAGTTAATTTAAACATGCATGGGATGGGCATATGGCTCCTGAATCTAAGACGAGACCAACGACTGATTAAGGTTTGAGTCTTTACAGCAAGAAAAACAGGCGACTAGACGGGGGCCGAATGGGGGCTGATGTGACATCAAATGTTTCTGTGTTTCATGTAAATAAAAAAATACTCTACAAATTCTACAAAATGCTCTGGAATATCTTTCACATACTCATCTCAATTAGTATTCAGTCGGCGACTAATCATGTAAGGGTTGTATTTCATCTGAACGAGATTACTCCAGTGTATACAAGAAGATTATTTTGGCAGTTTGGGTCTTATTTTATATGAGGAAGAAAACAGGTCTGGCAGCTTCTTCTATCACACTGACAGCTACTAGGATGAACAGAAGGATAGTGTCCTCCGTGCTTCTATTCTTTTTTCTGTGAAATCAGATGAGAACATATTAGTCGAATCTGAAGTTATTGGATGATATTCATTGGTCTTTTCTGTCCATAAGAGTACCAGACACTTTGTTTATCATCTTCAGTGGCCTGAAAAAAAAAGTCACGCCGTGTAGTATTATTGACATTATAGAATTTTTATTTTTTATTTTTACAGTTATTGTTTTTGTATTAAATGTATGTGAAGAGCCACTGACTAGTAGTCACTCAAGCTGTAGGTTGGACACCAGATGAAGTTTCTCTTAGAGCACTATAGAATTAACTTATGGAACTCGATTTCCATGCTCTAGGATGTTTACCTATGGATCTCCGTCTCCATCTTTGTTATACTATTAACAACACTTGGAGTCAAAAGCAGGTGGTATGTAGGGTGCCAATATTTGCCCTCTCCTATCTTTCCAATGATGATGTCGTGAAGGGGTTAAAGATACAGAGCCTACCACTTGCCTGACTTATTTCTATAGCAGTGGAAATATTGTGTGCCCTTCTACTGCTAAGAAATTAAAATACTTTTTAAACTATAGATTAAAAATGTCCTATGAAATTCTAATTATTTCTTGATTAAAACACAATGCATTTCTAACTCCAAGCATATAGTATTGAGTGATTCTGCACCCCATAAATCTATGCCTTCATAGCAAGCAATTCTCCTAACTTAATGCTCTTCTCGTGGTCTATAATAATAATATTTTTATTAATTATTATTTATATGTATTTTTTTATTATTATTATTAATACAATTATTATAAACCATTATTTATTGTTATTGTTATTATTATTTCAGTGTTAAACATTTTCAGTTGCAAATAACGTCTTGTAAACACTCATTACGTTTTTGCAAATATTGATTTACACATACAAAGCTATCTTTACTATTCATTATTTGGATTATTGTTGTTTATGTTAATTAACACTTTACCCTGAACAATTAAACAGGCCTTCATGTTATCAATTAACTTGCCTTATTCTGTCAAGAAAATATCACAGTTTTCAAGCTTTTAAACAACAACATCATTAGGTGTAATAATTTTAGAATAATTGTAATATTATTTAAGTGTTTAGTTTTAAAGCACATCTAATTAATTTGATTAATTCACATTTTTCCTTGTGCACTTGTCAAAAACCCTTAATTTATCTGTATTTCTTCTTTTTTTTCCCTATACATAAAGTTTATGTACCTTTCTTTTGCCTACAGGCAAAAAGGAACAATTCCATTTTTTTCCTTGTGTCTTTATTTCAAACATTCTCTTTTTTTTTTTACTTAACATTCCTACAAAACTTTTTTAAATCAAATTTCTGCCCATCTGTTGAAATAAGGAGAATTCCTGCGGTAGATAAGAATTTTTTTTTTTTTTTTTTTTACAATTTATCTAAAATTCTACGCATCCCTACTTTTGGCAGCAGCCCAATACGCAACAGAGCGAAAACAAAAGGTATTGCAGAAAAACGATGTGAAAATGATGTTGTTAGATGCTGTTTGATTTTTCCTTTCCCTTTAAATTCCTCTATTGTTAACTTGCTTATTGTTGCTGATTGAATACAGAGTAGGGACGAGGTGGTGGGAAAAATCAACCATATATGTGGCAAAGATCCGAAATCCCTGTGCAGGACAGTGTCTTATTTTTGAATGAATATATCCTCAAAAAATTACTTTTCATTGAAAAAAATAAATAAATGTGGTTACGCTAAAAGAGTGGGTTCCCTTTAATTCAAGCCCATTGATAAGAATGTTTTTTTATGAGATTTATCCATACACATTTATCAGGTAGAGCTTTTTTTTTTTATAAAGAAGCGAATAAATAATAAATTTTTTAGTAAATAAATGCAAGTATCGTGCTTACGTCTGAATGCAAAAGGAATAGCAATTCTTACATGTAACTCTGAGACACAAAACGCCCACAAGGTTGTTTTCACACCATATGTTTTGTGGATAAGCATGCACTTATTCCCATTTTAAAACATAAACAGCTCAGAGGCAATGGAAATCTTTAACAAAGTAATAGTTTAATTAAAAGAGAAATTTAATGGGGATGGAGTATGTTGGCAAGCATTTAGGTGAACACGTGTTTGGAGTGCTACTAGAAAATTATAACTTCATAATAAGAATAATAATTCAAGTTCCTGGAGCTTTAAATAAATCATGAATCTGGATTTGGGAATTATTTGTCAGATCGCTGAGAGTTCTGAAGTGAAGTATTAACACTTAGACATCACTTAGAATCCTACAAAACATAATAATATTAACTTAAGACTATTTAATAAATGAGAAGGAATAAATACACTATGAACACACAAAAGCCCCCTTCTAATTCCAGTATTTTTACACTAATATTTACCCTCAATCCCATTTAAAGTAGAGGAGCTAAAGTTGGAGCCTTGACCCCCTAATGCTTATTTTATTACACCAAAAGGCATGGGGTAATTTTGCCCCATCCAGTAAATAAATATATTTTTAATTACATATATTATGTGAAGGGTGGGCAGTGAATTTTGCAAGTTTTCATTAAACTTGCATGTCCTCACCTGAAATTAGCAAAAATGAAAGCTATATGCACCTGCCTGTACTTGGATGGTCAACCCCTTGGTCCCTAAACCAAATCCTTTTTTTGATACTCGAGTGTTGTTAACGGTAGGAATGCAGAGCAGTCACACAACACGGAAGTGTATAAGGATATATGCCGTGGATTGAGGTGAGACATTACTCATTTTGAACCCTTGATAGATGACTTGTGTTTCTTTGGTGGGCATACAACAAAAATCTTGCTGTACTGACTAAATAAGTAAGCCAAATAAGCAGCAATTTCGCTGAGCGCACAAGATTTACATAAGACGATACCAAAAGAATCAGGAAACTGTTGAGCTTTTAAATACTGAGAACAAACAACAGTAATTAAATGGAAGTAACAAAAAAACAGTGAAGAATATTGTTAAGATGTCAGTATGGAGAATAGCTTAATCACAAGATCTCTGGATGTTTTAGCAATATAAGCTTCACAGAATGCCAACTGATTGACATGCAGTATTAGAAAATCTAATTGAGTACAAAGATCGGGAACTGGATAATTTCAAGGAAACACAATAATTAAGCTAGTAGGCAATGCAAGAATTAGAAGGATATGTAGAAACTGAGGATTTGGTGTCTTGATTTTGCTATTTGACCAACACACACATGCAATAGTTTTACACACAAAAAAGTTGAAGTTAAACAGTTGTCTAGTGGTCCGTTCTCCATAAGGATGTTATTTACTACAGAAAATAACCATGTCCTTCTATGTTATAAAATGATGCATTTCTGTCCCATAACGCTGGTCTTAACCATGTTTTCTCCTGACCTGACATTTTGAGTGATGCTGAACTGACAAATACAAGTTATTATTTCCCATAGCTCCTCCAGGATACTTCGCTCTTGCTGGCTAAAATCGTACTTTTATGTTTTTATAACACCTATACAATAGGGCTAGGGGGACATAAAAAAATCTCCAGCTGTTTGTACCACTCAAAGTCATTCATAATACCTGAAAGAGTGAAGTTTGGTGTGAGCTTACAATCCACAGGCAATATACAGTTATACATTCTTCATCAATTTATATTATGTGTAAGTTTAAAATATACACTTTAAAATTAAGATGAAAGTCACCATAACATACACCATTTTTTTGAAGAACATTTTACTTCATTTTATACTACCTTGCACGTCAATGGATTAATAGGCTACAGGGAAGTACGTTGGGCCCAAAACATACCTACCAACACTTCAAATGGCCTAAGAGACAATAATACCTTTTACATAACTTTGTGATATATCAACATACCTGGGGACATCCAGGCTCCAGTTACCTGGAGCCCTCCCTTTTTGGAACAAGGGTAGATGGTCCTGCTGACGTTGGTGGCCGGTCACACGGGTGTTGGTGGGCAATCCTCTGATGTCTGCTGATGTCAGTGGGCGGGGCTAGCCGCAAACGCAGGAAAAATGCCAGTGGTTGCATGGTTAGCGGACAAGGAGATGGGGCACACTGCTCCCGAGACCCAGAGTTTTTCCATGTTGACCTGGAGACCCTTCATCCAGCGTCCCCAGGTATGTATATTCAAAGAAAAGCATTTGGAAGAACTTTAGCCTAATTATTTACACCATTTAGTTTATTTCTTCTGTTCCTTTACATATTATTGTGACTTGTCCTCTTATAAAACACTGATACATTTTTACCCCCAAAAAATATTTTTATTCTTCAGCATAAACCTTAGATCTGTATACAGTAACACTGACAAAAACCTGGTTTTATATGATTTTGTTCCAATAAGCCCCCTTTCTCTGCAGACCTGGAGGCGGCCATTGTTGCCAGTCATAATATTTTGGTTGACTTTCCCTGCTAAGTCACCACATTGAGCTGATGCTTTATGGCAATGCTTATGACACTTTTATTAGTCAAAATGTCTGGCTGTTTCATTAAGATTGAGGCATTCTATTGCTTATTTGTATTTTTGAATATTTATATTTAATTTTATTTTAGGTCGAATTTTTTGAAGGTCCAAAAAATACGAACAACAGGACAGAAAACATAAGGTATTTGTGTCCTAGGTTGGTGCCCTTCAGTGGTATGCTAATATCAGATTACCACCTGTCATCCCTTTCTGTATGAATATTAAAAATGGTACTTAGTTCCCTCCATTCTAAAACGTTAAGTTTATGGAAAGTGGGGGTCCTTTGTCAGCTATGAGGTCTGACCTACCATTTAGTTTACAATGTTTATCGAAATATCAGATCTATCACTATCACTATTCATTTTCTCCAACAGGAAAAATGTCTCAATTTCCCCATAATTACTTCACATTATACAGCTTTAAAGATGGTCATAAAAAGGCTTCCACCTTGTCACGGACTGGGTCCAAACAGATGACTGAAAGGACCCAGCGCGCCCAAAGATTGTATGCAGGAGTCACAGTGCAGTAGTGGAGTTGGACAGGGCCTGGTTGCAGGGTGACCACACTCACCCAGGTGTTGAGCACCTAGGGTTATGCAGCCAAACACCAGCGCCCAGATATGGCAGCGGATGAAGTCCAGAATGAAGTGAAGTGATATCCTGCAGGCACCCTGGAGCAGGCATGAAGCATATCACTAGAATCACGTGCAGGATGCTGCAGGCTGGGAGTATGGAAGCTAAGCAAAGGGTATAGCAGAAACATAACAAACAAGGGACAGGGAGACCAGGCACGAAACATAACCAGACAAGACATACATGTAACAGGGCACTACAGTGAACCAGACAAGGAATAAACATTACTAGACAAGATATACATGATACAGGGCACAACAAAGGACACAGGGGAAGGAGTGAGGAGCCGGAATCCTCGGACGCTTCTCCTTTAAGCAAGGATAGGCCATATTAACTAGGACAAAGGGAGAGGAGAGAGGAACCAGAATCCTCAGATGATACAAGGAAGAAGGGCAAAGGTACATGAGAGACAAACAAACATGAATACAGAAACTAGCCTAAGACTGTTTGATAACAATTGGAGATTCCGTCACATCATATGGCCATAGTACGCTTAGCCCACCACTACGCCAAAGTACTGCAATGACAGTGGGTCCTAATGCTAATCCCTGCTGACAGTGGTACGAAACAAACCAAACATGTAATCCAAGCACATAGCACTGAGACATAGCTTTAGACTGCAGACTGAGACAAACAGAACACAAGGGAGGGGCTCACCTTATAAAGGAGACAGAGCTGAAGCAAAGAGCTGAAGCAGAAGCAAGGAATGGAAGATCAGAACAAAGCAAAAGGAAATCCAGGAATGGATCGAAGCAAAACAGGAAACTGAAGCAAGACAGATATGCAGCTCCGCAGCCTGGGCAGAACGTGACACACCTTTGTACAAAGTACATTTTTCGCGTTAATATTTCACTTATATTTCACACACTCTCGCTTTATCATTTTGCTTTCTATACCTTCCCTTGCTTTTCTAATTAACGCTGTGACTGATAGAAAAAAATTTGCATATAGAGTGATTTTTGATTAAAACTTGTATGTTTTTTTTAAAAAAATGCTTCCTTTTCATTATCATCTTACTAACATTATACACAAGTACAATTTAGTCCCTAATTTTGAAGTAATCTACTTAACAACCAGGTGTTATTAATTTCCAATATTGTCTAGATTGTATTTGGTCCATTGCTATTTCCAATCTCATGTTTGTTCTTTTTTCACTCTTCGCTAAATTCTGCATTTATAATCTTCATTATATTTCACAGTTAAAAAATGTGCCCTTCAAAAATAGACATTTCTTATTTTAACACAAGTTGATTTACTTCTAATTCATCTGATCATTTTTTTAATACTATTCAATATTATGCATTTTAGATAAAGTCATTCTTTATATCAATGATACTATCTTAAGATACCATAAGATACAATTTACATTTCACATTTTGAAAATGAACCAAAAACATTTTTTGATTAATGCATGAAAACTGTCTGTATGTTTTATCAATGTTTTTAAAGTGTTTGAATGTTTTTTAAATAATATATCTCACCATACTCATGGAACTATTTATTTATCTTTATAAATACTTATTTAATATATTTATATAAGTTTACATAAACAACTCCCTGGTATTGGTGATTTTTTTAGAGAAATGCATTGATTCGTTATTTTAATAATAATAATAATAAAAATAATAATAATTATTATTATTATTATTATTAGTACTATTAGTAGTAGTAGTAGTAGTATTATTTGTAGAAGATGCCATGAAATATGAATTTTTTTTAGAAAAATGCATTATTATAATATATTATTAATAATACATTATATATTATAAATTATAATAAATTATTATTATTATTATTATTATTATTATTATTATTATTATGTTAGTTGTTATTATTTTTATTCCATATCTGTTATACAAAATTCTCCATGAAGCCGATATCCTTCCGGCAATCAATGAAAACTTGTTTTACACAACTCTGTTGCAGTCTTATGCCTTAATCAATTGATCTTGTCAAGCAATGTCTCCAAACCTCAGCACCGTTACCGGTTTATGCTTGAGGGGAAAGAAAAGTTACAATTTCTTACAATCCAGACCTGAGAAACCTTGGTTAACCTGGTTTCCAGCACATTTGCCTTTTCACCCAACAGCCTTAATATTCTTACTGATTAAAATACAAAATAATTTGATTTTGAATGAACTCTAGGCATCGTTAAAAGTGGAAAGGCGAGTTTCTTTCTCCTTTAGAATGAATCTTCATTACCCCTTTTACATCCATCGACCATACAGAAATATGAAGCTATATATCCAACTACATTAAACATTTGCGTTACCGATCATCTATTGTTCATCTCACCGACGCATAAGGGATTTAATCACAAAACCATCCCGGACGTTGAAGAGCTGTTGGTATTTTAAAAGGACGTTTTGCAGAAATTTTGGACGTTGAACACATTTGTAATTCATTCTTGTGGCACCCAAGAGACGTTGAAGACTCACGAATACCTTTCTTACAATGGTCTATAAAGTATATTTATCAGAATAAATGTCATATAATCAAACATTATATGGCATGCAAAGGTCAATGGAACAAGAAAACATAATATGTCACTAATGCCCTTAGGATGCGCGTTAATACTTTGCAAAATAACTCTTACGAAATATGGCGTTTGCAGAGGACTATTCACACATTAGCACGTAATAAACCTTAAGCAAAAAATGTTAAGATGGCAGCTCATAATCATTTCGGTTTCCTACCTTGTTAAAACCAATAATGAAATGCTTTTTACCTTTACAAGGTCATAATACGTAATGGATTTAACTGGCATGGCAAATTTAGTGGGATATATATCCAGATTCATCGACTTTAGAGTCATCATTAAAGTTATCTTCTTGTTAAGACTTTCAAGTCACCTATAAGTTTAGTGTGACATTTGACTTCTGTTATAAAGTGATTAAACACTACCTTTACCTAACCAGGCAAGACTTTGTTTTAAAACCAGTTGTTCGTATATAGGGAAATAAATATTGTTGAAAGGTCCTCTGTAGATCCTGGGTTGGGTGCCTACAGTCTACTGGCAACCATGAGGGTTGTTCTTCCCAGCTTTCAACAACTGTTTCTAAGAATAACCTATCTTATATAGATGGGGTCTCCACGTACTTTCTGTTACGGTTCCAATACTGAAGACTGTTTAGGTCTATATTTTATCTATAGCTGGGGAAGCTGATGAACAACTGGATCAGACTGGGTTATCAATGGAGAAGGAGTAAGTTACAGAGCTTAGTCAACTGAAGAACATCCTTCTCTTCTGAATATTGGTCCTTTTCTTGCATGAGGACTTTCCATATTGTTCTGGACAGGTCAAGCTCAGACCAAGTTTGGTTAAGCCTGGCTATGCTTGGGGAACTGACTGTCTAGTTTATTCAGACAAGCCTCATACCTTTTCATTAGATGCTTGAACATTTTTCAAGTAGACTTTGTCTCTTGGGAAAGGACAATCACCATTTGCTTTGTAGGAGATCACTTTCCTAATCAACGTTCCCACCGGGTAATGTCCACAGAGATGCGAGCAGAGATAGGAGAGAGCAAAGGGATGATTCAGAGAGCAGAGAAAAGATGCGGAGAGCGGAAGATGCAGAAGTGGAAGTTGCCAGCAGAAATTGAAGTGGTCGGCAGAGAAGGTAGGAAAACACTAAAAGAGTGATAGTGAGTGAGAAAGTGAGAGAGTGAATTTGAGGCCACGTATTTCGGAGGTTTTTGCTTTGGGGGTCTGGCCTCGCTTCAAGAGCTTCATACGATTTCGTGAATTTACCAAAATTCGGTAAATTTGCCATCCGTACGAATCTGAATGCACAAGGCAAGAATACAGTAATAACCCCCCCAGTGCTGTATACAGTAATAACCCCCCAGCGCTGTATACAGTAATAACCCCCCAGCACTGTATACAGTAATATAACCCCCACCGCTGTATACAGTAATATAACCCCCAGCGCTGTATACAGTAATATAACCCCCCAGCGCTGTATACAGTAATAACCCCCCCAGTGCTGTATACAGTAATAACCCCCCAGCGCTGTATACAGTAATAACCCCCCAGCACTGTATACAGTAATATAACCCCCACCGCTGTATACAGTAATATAACCCCCAGCGCTGTATACAGTAATATAACCCCCAGCGCTGTATACAGTAATATAACCCCCAGCGCTGTATACAGTTATAACACAGAATAAGTGCATTAAAAGATATTATTTTAAATGTACCAGCATTCAATTAAAAAAAATCCTCTTTGTACTTATGGAGTATGAATATCAAAGTGAACAAGCCTTTTCCGGCTAGAAATAGTGCTTAAACAGAGTTGAAAGTGTTGGCTTTGGGGAACCATTTTAGTCACAATGGTGGAAATTACTAGATGCGCCCTTAGCTGTCCTTATGAATTCTCTTAATCAAGTGAATATGCAACAATAGCACAAATTAATCAAGTGGGAATAGCTACAATGGGCTGGTAATGTGCTCAGAGATAGGACAATTAGAAAAACATACTCCTGTGCGAAATATCCCCGTGTAAAGAAACCAGTCAATGTTGTGAAGACTAATTCAATTATGTCGGAGTATCCATATTATTTAGGATTCATTGTCTAGAATCGCTGCACATTTCTTCCGAGATAATACGCCATTGTCTCTGTTTTAAGAGTATAGAGTGCAATACATCTGTGAATATGTGGTAAATGACGAGAGGTAATGTGATATCAAGCAACGTTGTGCAGTTAAATAGGATTTCTGATAACGAGCTTACCTTCCCTCAAAGGCATTTGCGTTCTAATTAGTTCCTGAAGGGGAAGGTATGTATGGATATAAACACACGGAGATGAAAACAATGCAACGATTAAAGTGAATAAAAACAAATATAGTTATTTTTAAAGGTACGGTATGTTCACGAGAGTTCACAATGTTTAAAGCCACTTGAGGTTTATTATGCATTTAAGGGGCCACCACGTGAACTATATGGAATATGGATATCTGAGTGGTCCCTTTTTCACATTTTCGAGGTGTCCCGTTGGAAACGCATCTGGGGATTCAATGTCACCTAATCAAGAGGCTTTGCTTTTTATAGAACTTCTCCCAGTTTGATTCATATTGTACGATGTACCTCCACGGTGGCGGGAGACCACCCCCCCCTACCGGCAAACCCACCGCTTCCCAGCAGTCCCATCGTTCTTGACCCTTGAGGAAGCCAACAACAAGGCCTTCGTTGCTGTATGCAGCCGCGTGACCGTGTGACGTTGTGACGTCTTGTGTGCCCTGTGATGCCACTTGCTACGCTTTTTCAAAGCCGGAACCATTTGACCTCGTTTTTTTTCTTTTTAAACCCCGGCCTTCAATTAGACCTTGTCTTTTGTTGGTGTAGTCTTGAGTGCTTTTTGTTTGTAGACCCAGCTTGTTCCTCTTGAGGATAGATTTAATCTTCAGATTTGGCTTGTTCCTGGTAAGACAATGACTTGACCCGGCTAGTTCCTGTTGACTCTTCTGATTTGGCTTATTCCTTAGATTCTGCTGTGTGATACCCGGCTCGGCTTGCTCCTGGCTGCATTTTTTCTCTTGATGGGCTTGTTTAAGGTCCTGTTGGCATCTCCATCCCATCCACACCTTCTGATCCCTGAACCAGAGTTCTGATTATTACGCATGCATAAAACCATATATTTTTTACATGTACTCTACATTCAAGTATATTTTAAATTAAAATCATAAAATGTGTGAAGTAGTTTTTTTCTTAAAAAAATAACATTTTAAATGTTTTATTGCATTTCACAGCTATTTTGTTCACGATGCAGGCAGTAGATTTCCGCAACAAAAATATATCAATGGGGTTGCGATATACTGTGTCATGTACATAATTATCTTTTACGCATTTCTGAAAATCAATAGAAATGGGTCGTTTCTGTAAAACGATTTTTGACGTTACTTTTCTAAGGTATGAGATAATTACTTAAGCTAATACAAATTGGATTTTCAGTAAAAGTTGTTCAGAACTGGAGTTTTTCTGTTTAAAAAAAAAAAAAAAATTCAAATCAAATAAGTGTATGATAAACCATAAAGGCATTCGCATTCTCCGAGCTTAAAAAAACAAAACAGCCTTCAGGCGCTTTTGAAAGTTGTGTCTCAATTACTTTGACAGATGATGTTTTATTGATTCATGGGTTGACTGCAATGTATTATGCTTTATGCTTCCATAAACAATAAAATAAGTAAATATACACAATGATTAACCCCTTAATGACAAAGCCCGTACATGTACGGGCTCAAAATACATTATTTTCAATGGGTTTAGGGACCGTCCATTGTCCTTATGGGGTAAAAAATGTTGCGTGTATTTATAATGAAATCAGTCTACCCACAATTAAATCATGCCAAGAAAAATGGGGGGTCTAGGGAAGAAATCCTTGACTTGTCAAGTTTTCCCATTTTCAAGACATTCTTGACCCTATGGCTATAACGTTGATATAACTTTGTTACCTAATTGCTGTTATGGCCCAGATACATTTATGCCAAAGACAAGGTTTTTTACATAGAGACCTAAAAGCTTCCTATCTCCAAAAAAACAAAAAACATATGTATATGAAGCATATAGTTGCCCCCCCCCCCATGAAATATGTTAATCTTTATAGTTCTATGAAATCCAGAATTTGGTGCAGGTTATAATTACATTTTGGTTTGATGTTTTATTATATTATACCAAAAAAAAATATTCTGATGTGCTTCTTGAATTCTTAATCATGACATGGATCATGGTTGTTTGTTCACCCTTCAACCTGGTACCTGCAATGCAGCGGTATCCGAGAACAAGACTCAACGTCAATGGATAGAATATTGTAGCTGAATGTAGCCCTGTGGCAAAAATGTAATCATATTGATTTTTTTTTCCCACTACAACAGCACATTTCTTGTGTGTGTTTCCTGCCGTTACGCAGAAACAAAAATATATAACACTATAATCAGCTCATGGTTAGAATGCATCCTGAAGATACAAGAATTCTCATGGAGAGCAGTTACCTATTAATATGTAAAATGCATTGTATATATATTTATATATGTGTATTGTGTATGTTTTAGAAATACATACATATCTTAATGTACATTTATGATTTACATAGTCATAGTAACCCTTAAAAACTCTAATGGCCCAATGTAGAGGTAGGGATGTTATATCCTCGGGGCAGCATCCCAACTCCATTCCTGAACGTCCCCAGCTGTGTAGGGTTTTAAGATAGTGTTCCAGAAAACTTTGTTTTCAGCATAATTGTATTATTTGAGACTTCTATCGCTAATTGTATATTAATGAGGATTCTTGAGAACTATTTCATTTTTATTGAATCATCAGATTATAATATATTTATACCCTGGAACCTCAAAGAATTGGTTGCCTGAAGACGGCAGGTGAGTTGGAGGAACCTTGACAGGGAGTCGGCAGCTCCCCTGGCCAGAAATTGACAATATCTCCGGGGAGGCAGCTCTTCTTCAGGAGTCTCCAGAAGACTTTTATAGATATGTACTTCATTTTATAGCTATAGTTTCCTGCTATTATTCTGAAATGTGTCTAATGTTAAAGCCTATTTTAGGGATGTAAAAAAAGTTTTAGTGTATTTTGTGATGTGGCTCCAAAGCAGTAATAATCTTTTTGTCCTGTGTCTTGCTCTACAATATATTGAATCCTAAGCACCAATGCGTGGATTGGTTTTAATGGAAGTTTCTTGCAAAATATGGAGTCCTATCAATAAAGAGGTGGATGGACATGTAAAGGCAAGACGTGTTTTTTCACATTAGAGAGACATTAGTGAGATGTTACGTCAAATGTAAAGATCCCACCTGGACCGTGGGTGAGCTTGTTGGCAATGCATTTCCAATATAGATCTTATTAGTACGGCAGACTGAGAAACCAGAAAGGGTATTCCAAGCACATACACACGTCAATGAGGATAGAGGTTTACCGGAAATGTAAGAGACTTGAAATAGATTGCAGTCATCAGTGGTCAGCCTGGAAGATAATATTCAGCCCTCAAGCAATGTCTGTGTGTGTTTCTATCAAAAAGAACATCATTACTCTTATTGTCAATCGAGCTACATATTACCCCGACATCCAACATGAAACTTTGTTTCAAACATGATATTTTACAGCAACAAAATATCGTAAGCATGCATTTTTGATGATAAGTATATTGAAAACCTTTCATTTCTTTATATATATATATATATATATATATATATATATATATATATAATAGATTTTATTAACATATATGTTAGTAGATGGAAGGAGGAAGTAAGTAACTGAAATAAGATAATATATTGACAATCGCTATTGGAACCAAAAGATCTGTTGATTGGACATTCCCATTGGTTGATGAGCTGATTAGACCACTTGAGGGGAAAAAAAAATATATATTTTTTTTTTAATTACTAATAAATATGTGCTGATATTCTGAGTTGGATCAATATATATTTATATATAACGGAACGTTAATGTTTAGGTTGAAAAAAACTACCCCTCAAAAAAATACAAACCTGTGTGAATATTACATGATTTTTTAAATTGCTACTTGTGCATAATTAAAATAAATTACATTTGACAGCCCAGTTTCCAAAATTGAACTCCATAGCCCTTCGGCAAGTTGACTTTATCCATACCTGGATATCATTTTCCTTTATCAGAATCTGCATTCAGGTCGACACTAAAAGTGCCGTATAATATGAATCGTTTTTTGGTGGTTTTTTTGGTCTTTGCTGTCATAGCAACTAAAGTTCGGATATAATGAGCCTATAGTGTCTTATGTACAGCAAAATATTATCTATTTTTTTTCTTCAAATGTTATAAGCAATTTGCTGAAATCGTATCCTTTAATCAAAAGTAATGCATGAAACCGTTCCATGCAATCCACATTTCCAGTGGCTTTATTCATTGTGCATACTAATGTGGAATTGCGAATTGGAATAATTAACTCTTGAGAGTCTACAATATGATTTGTTCTTGCAGAACCACATAGAAGATTGAGTGAAGCCTTGATATATGTTATTTGGGTTTACTTTATAACTCTTCCATGTAGGAACAGAAAAATGAAAACCTTATTATTTTGGTGCCCTATTTGGATGCATGTATTTTGATTCCAACAGCCCTGTCATGATCACTGGTGTTAACTGGTAGCCTGGCCTTAATAATTTGTATCCACTGGCAGTTGAAGTGTTTAGGTTTCTAGAAAGAGATATACTTGTTTACATTGTAAATATGTTGTGCCATGTCTTGGTATGTCCCCTTCAGCATACATTTTGGGGAAGACCCTTTTCTATTCCAGAGTGACTGCGCCCCGGCGCACAAAGCAAGGTCCATAAATATATGGTTGGATGAGTTTGGGGTGGAGGAACTTGACCGGCCGCACGGAGCCCCGACCTCAACCCCATCGAACACCTTTGGGATGAACTGGAACCGAGATTACGAGCCGGGCGTCTCGTCCAACATCAGCGCCTGACCTCACAAACGCTCTACTGGATGAACGGGCAAAAATTCCCACAGAAAAGCCCCAAAATCTTGTGGAAATCCTTCCCAGAAGAGTGGAATCCGTTATAACTGCAAAGGGGGAACCAACTACATATTAATGTCTATGTATTTAGAATGTGATGTCATCACAGTCCTTGGTGTAATAGTCAGGTGTCCCAATAGTTTTGTCCATATAGTGTAAGTACTGATTATCAAAACTCGAGTACGGGGTGCCAATGGGCAGTGGCCCACTGGGTATTTGTATTTTGTGCCAGATGGCCAGTCCGGACCTGGATAGCATCTGGACATCGATATTTTGGCCATTCAATATATTTGTCCCACGCGTTAAAGTTAAATTGTGAACTTTTCATTCAATTGGAATCTTGATTATCGTTATAGGTTAAAAAACAAATCACATACAGTTACCTCATATAGCCATATATATATAGCCACTTGCAATGCAAACACAATAGATTACCATGGCTAAAAATTCAGATTTTGGGTCAGTTATGCAGTTTTATTGCCGTTCTGTTATTAAGACACACGATAACTATTAAGAAGACCAACTTACTTATGATCATTTGCTGTGAAAATGGCTTAAATCACAGTATTTTAGCCTTCCAGCAAGACAGCTTAACTAAGTATCAAAAGAAAGTGTCGGTTAAACTCATTTGCACTTCTGAGTAGGTGAAATTCCATAAGGGTACTGATTGTCACGGTCTGACTTAAATTTAGGTTGAACTGTTTTTTTCTCTAAGTTTTGATCTTAAGGCAAGTTTTGTTATGTCTCTGCGTAAACTCGTTTTCAATTTAAGCATATGGAAGCAAAAATAGTTTTGCTTTCAACTGAATACTTCAAGGTGCTAACTCATCCAAAAAAAAAAAATAATAATAATAATAATAATAACAGGTTTATCCTTCTTATTGACCGTAGCATTTTGCCACCAGCCTTGTCCTAAAGCATTACATACATACTCAAGCCTGGGGCTGCCTAGACGCCCCATTTATGACAAATAATGATCAGGCTTTTGGGGCATTTTTCATTTAAGTTTTATCTGCTCATTGCCCAATTCCAGCTAGTTTCCTACCTCTTTTCATGCCATCTGTGTCCCTTCCCAGTATCTATATAGAGATGCAGGGGGACACCTCCGTTCTACAGGGTCTTAACCTCCATGGGGCTATAGGGGGCAAGCCCCATATGGCTTCCCCTGTCCAAGAATATTTCTTCTACAACCTATTCCTTTTACAATCTTAACATTTAGAGTTAAAATTATTTTTCCATGTTGGCTTTACATTTTACTCTGATAGCTAAACTTTAAGTTCTTTAATTGTTTGCAGAGTTTATTGATCGTTTGAAATGTAAGCTTTTGTCTAAATTGTAGGAAGATAATTATTTTTATTTAAAAGAAAACATTAAGTCAAATAGTACACTGCTGTTTTAACCGTGTCCGATATTACATTTTTAAACTTTTGTTTGATAGAAATTCAACTGGCATAAATGTAAAAGCACCGTTTAGGATTGATTGTACACTTCCTTATTTGCTGTATATTGCTTGTCGAAAAAAACGTAGACATCCTTTGAAAGGAACGTGAAGATGATGGATCCTTAGGGAAATTACTTTAAGCAATTTGTTCCTCGGGTTAGTTATTGAATTCTCGTCCACTGAAGTTGTCTGTGCTTTCATTAACAATGGCTTTACAAAGTAATTGAAGATATTTTTGTACCATATGAAGATTCAATATTGTTTGTTCAGCGATTTCTGAAAAGTATCACGCTTAGGGTATATTTAATCACGTTAGTTCTTAATTTATATCAACTCATATTTTTGGACCAAAATATTTAAAGCTCTAAGTGGTCACCCAAAAATTTTTGGCTGTATTTTTTCTATTTTGTAAGAAACATTGTTTCTGACATTATTAAGCTTAATAAACATAGGTGTTATAGCTAAAAGTCTTGCAAGTGCACAAAAAATAAAAGCACTTACAATAGAAAGGTTTGTATACAGACAAATTATTAAATTAATTTTGTTTCCTACCCTTTCAGTTCGGACAAGATTATGAAGGTCTGTTTCCGTTCGGAAAATGTCTCTCACTCTCTCACATTCTCTTATACTCTCTCACACTCATTCTCATTCACTCTCATTCACAGTCTCTCGATGTCTCCCTGCCTTCTCCACTGACCTTCTGTGTCCCTGTCTCCTTTTCTTCAGATGAAATTTTTAATACATACATGAAAATATCTTGTAGAGAATGTAGAAATGCTTGGTACGTTCGCTGTCATGCTTTACCGTTACTCTATAAAATAAATGAGCAGGACGTGCGTACATGTGGCAGTCACAGGCGTGATGTAAGGTTTCTTCCCGATATAAAAAGCTGAAGGTGAAATCTCAAAAAAAGGATATGATTTATATTAGTATCAAAAATGAGAACTAGACAGTCTCCATCCAACCAGAAGAACTGATGAAGCGTGCAAGACATCACAAAACTATTCTGCACAGATTTACCTAACTCAACATTTAAGGATCCTAAAGCTAAACAAATTTGTTTTTGTCCAACATCGCAAATTGTCACTTTTGTTTAGTTCTATGAAAGAACTTAAAAATAAAGGTCATAAAAAAAATTACTCA
This sequence comes from Spea hammondii, assembly GCA_029215755.1. Lineage (NCBI taxonomy): Eukaryota > Metazoa > Chordata > Amphibia > Anura > Pelobatidae > Spea > Spea hammondii. The sequence goes on from JARDYJ010000012.1 coordinate 12,941,876, forward strand.
AAGAAAAAGTAAATATTAAAAAAAATCATGTAAATCATTAAGCACATTCTGCACCGTAAAAACAACATACATTTCATGTACGAGTAAAAAAAAATAAAAAAATGAAAGTGGTAAAACAAACACAAAAAAATGAATAAATAGAACTCACCCCTAATAAATGTTATAAAATAACCAATCTTTACGATCAATGCATTTAAAAAAAATATAAAATGAAATTTTTCATACTTATTCTTATGCATTATATCAGAATCTCTGTCCACTTCCACCTATGTCGGATTCATGGTATATTCATGATAGTAAAATACTATATGGAAAATATTGGGTTTTTTCCCCATTTTATGGCAATCCCATTTTTCCCATTTCCATTTAGAGACAGAATGAAAGATACATATAACTATCGTATAGGCAAAAGCCCGCAGTCTAATCTGACAGATCATTGAGAAAGCATTAGAGACATCTGTACGAGAGAACGTCTGAAGGGTTTGTGGAGCGTGGCAAACATTACAATCTGTCCTTTGCAGGACCAGCTGTGTTTTTTTGGATAAATTCTAGGGAACTAGACAATAAAATCTTTTTAGCATGAGACATTAGATTTCTGAATGTGGCTTGCAAATCAAAACAAGAAGCTTAATACCAGAAATGACGTTGGCTTTTGAACCTATGCTGATTTATGAAGCATTCTGTAGTTCTTTAAAAGTACCTGGAATAGGCCATTGGATATAATGGTTTGGTTCCCTTTCAATTGAGGAAAGAACCAATTTTGGCAGTTATACTGCGTGAAAGGCTTAGATTTCAATTTGGGTCATTGTCAAAACAGATTGGTCACCATATGTCTCAGTTCCATCAGTTTTAGTGGAAAACAAATAATTTAATGGAAATAAAGCACAAATGTCTGCTCGATAGATCTACAATATGAGGTAGGAAGTAATTTAACATTACACGGTGGGAATGTAGAAAGAACGTTAGGGTCGGGAGTTTAAACTGCATTATTAAAGCTCTAATATAGCTGGGGAAATATGTATTCATAGAGCTGGTATATAAATATAGCTTAATGACTATTTGGGGCCTTAATATTGACAGGTTCATTTGGTGACGTTATGTATGGTCCGCCATATTGTTATCCCAGGATGGTCCACATGCCTTTACTTCTGGATTTCTCTACTCCATATCGGGAATAAGTAACGCCCTTGGTTAACTAGTAACACCTAATAAAGACACATAATGTTATAATTCTGGCTATTATGAATACACTAGTGGTTAATCCTCATCAAATCCATAGGTAGTCCCATAAATGCTGGCAAAGGCGATGTTTGCGACTACTTTGGACCACTAAAGCGGACATATTTAATGAATAACATGTAGATTGCTCACACAAGAGGGATGAAAAACTATAGATTTTATGAAGAGAGAATTTATGAATGTGACAATAATAACAATACTAATAATAATAATCTCTGCATATTTTTAATCAAATACTGGATTGTGGCAACAGAAATCCATGTATATTTGGCACCTCCTGCTTAGTTCTTACATACTCTTTATATTATAAAATCAGACTCAAAATCCAAGGGAAAAATAAACATGATGGTAAAATAATAATAAAAAATAACTTTTTTAAAAAAAAATGTAATATATAAATATACATTGTTCATTCATATATTTTAGGACAGTAGACACACATATGGTGTCCAACCAATACTGATCAGGCTCTTTTGCCGAGAAACCAGCATTTAGTCATAATGCCCTCGATCGTTAATCTTTTCTAATAACAAAATGTAATTAACGGTCTTTTCCGTTGACCTGAACTTAAATATTCCGCATCATAGTGTCACCAACTATAAAAAAACATCAACTTCGTTCAAACGTTGATCAAATATTCTAGAGAAATCTAACTTCTTAGATCATTATCGATCCTATTCATAGTATATATGTGTGGGCTCATAATTCTAGTACATCTGTTGGCAGTTCATCAAGAAACATCATTACTGAATGTCGTTTCTACGTAGCAATGTTACATATGTACATATATTCAAAGCTGTGTCCAGCATAGAACGGCAGGAGAACGGGTTCTAGCTTTGTTACGTCCAGCAGTGAGAAATATCTTCAAAGTCAAATTTCAACTTCAGGCATCTCTGCAGGAGTTTCATTTGCGCTTGTGTCCTGACGTTAAGAGCTTTACGGGCAACACGGAATTGAGAGTGGATAACATGTCATGACTTTTAAGAAGTCTTCATCAATAACCTTAAAACACAGAGAATGAAAAATAGGGTACAATGATTTAAGGAGGATGGACATCTGGAAATGTGTGAGACATAGAGGTAAATGGCTTTTTTACAACCTTGTATCAAAATAACATTGCTTTCGACAGCTCATTCATCTAGATATTCAGGTGGATATATATCTATATCTAATGGTCAACCAGCCTTTATACTGTGTTTATCTTTCTTTTATATGTTGCAATCCTGACATGCATATGTATTATGTTCATATAAATATGCTTAAAAAAGCTTATTCTATGCAAATTGATCCCATATTTAAGGAGATCCACCATGTTTTCCAATGTGTGGAAAATTGTGGATAGCGGCAATTTTAGTCCTCTAGAAACACTCATGGATAAAGTCATGTTTCTGTGACTAATCGCATCACAAGCATGAACACAGTTACATCACATGACTGCTTATTATGTCATGATGCAGAAGACATTTCAGAAAATGGTCGTTGTGACATCAGCGGGCGGAAACTGGTGGTTTCCACAAGCTTTATCATGAGTCCTTGCTGATGCCAAAATCATAAGCTTTATACAATAACTCCTACTTTTTAATGTCAGTTAATTATGTAAATCTGATTTTGTGATATGGATTTTCTCACACAGTTCATGGTTTTTCATATCTCAGCCTGATCCATATCAAAATATCATGGCTCACACTCTAAATAATTAACTCAATAAATATTTTGATGTAATTACTATTTTTTTTTAGGATTTAGCACATAAACTGCAACATTCCAACAATAGCAAGATTTGCCTCTTGTAGAACCTTCATACATACCCTCTTTGATGTCTAAAAGCCAAGTTAAAAATTACAATAACTTGGAGTTATGTACATAGTCAAAATTGAACTGTTGGAAATCTCTAGATTTAATCCCACTAAATTAATGTCATCAGATCTCAAGAGGGGAAGATCCGTCTACAAACATTTATCATCGACCATTAAATAACCATTTAATCAGATATTCTACAAAGAATCTCAAAATATCATTTGAAAGGTAATAAAAAAATATAAATTCTCCTGCATTATACGCTCAAATCTTATTAAGGTAATATGAAATAAGATTAATAAATTCATTATTTACATTTTTTTCTATATAGTCATTTTTGAAGCTAGTATCACTGTTATAGGATCTTCATATCCACCAATTCTTAACATTTAAACAAATCACTGATTCTGCAGATTTTTTTTTTATTGGCTGCTTAAACATTATGAAATATTAACCTAGTTGGATTAAAAGGCTACATTTTCAGATATAGAAACATAGAAACATAGAAAGTGACGGCAGATAAGAACCAGTAGGCCCATCCAGTCTGCCCAACCTCTGAGTACTTTCCTTTAGTACTTGTCCTTATCCTATATCTAGCTTGGCCTTATGCCTATCCCATGCTTGCTTAAAAGACTTTACTGTATTAACATCTACCACTTCTGCTGGGAGGCTATTCCATGCGTCCACTACCCTTTCTGTAAAGTAATATTTTCTGATGTTACCATTAAACCTTTGCCCCTCTAGTTTATGCTTGTGTCCTCTTGTTGTGGTAGTATTTCTCCTTTTAAATAAACTCTCTTCCTTTACCTTGTTGATTCCCTTTAAGTATTTAAATGTTTCTATCGTATCCCCCCTGTCCTGTCTTTTTTCCAGGCTATATAGGTTAAGATCCTTTAACCTGTCCTGGTAAGGTTTATCATGTAATCCATGAAGCATTTTAGTAGCCCTTCTCTGCACTTTCTCCAACATTTCTATATCCTTCTGGAGATCCGGTCTCCAGTACTGTATACAATACCGAGGTCTCACCGGTGATCTGTACAACGGCATGAGCACTTCCCTCTTTCTACTGCTAATACCTCTCGCTATACAACCAAGCATTCTGCTAGCATTACCTGCTGCTCTACTGCATTGCCTGCCTACCTTTAAATCCTCCGAAATAATTACCCCTAAATCCCTTTCCTCACACGTTGAGGTTAGGACCGTACCAAATATTCTATACTCTGCCCTTGGGTTTTATGCCCCAGGTGCATTACTTTGCATTTATCTACATTAAACGCCAATTGCCACAGCTCTGACCATTTTTCCAGTTTTCCTAGATCGTTTGCCATTTTGCTTCTTCCTCCAGGAACATCAACCCTGTTGCAAATTTTTGTGTCGTCAGCAAATAAACATACCTGTCCATCAAGTCCATCTGCAATATCACTAATAAAAATATTAAAGAGAATGGGTCCAAGTACAGATCCCTGAGGTATCCCACTGGTAACAAGACCTTGTTCTGAATATACATTTATATATATACATATATATTTTGTTAATTTTTCATATTTCCAGTTTTTAGCATCATAGTGAATTTATACAGTCTGATAAATATTTGAAACATTATTCTTCTCACTATTCTACACAATAACAGCTTTCCGTTCTTCACCTTCAACAGACTTCTAATCTTCATGACAGAGTATTGAGAGTTTCTCTCTTCTGAGTGAGAGGATATGAGTAATTAAAGCTAAAAGGCTCAAATGTCTATATCAGAAATAACCTGATAAAATGAATGAAAGTTACTTTTCCAATGAAAACCAGAGCTACTGGCCAAGGCTTGAACCAGAGAAGAGCACCTGCTGACCCCATCAATGACAGCCATCATCATTGCGGAACACAAGGGTATGATGTGTTGTTTTCAAGGCATGCAGTGGTTTTTAATGGAGTATATGGAGGCTCTGCCGACTCCTCCATAGTTTTAACGGGCCAGTTTGCGAAATCAGAGGTCTGCCTTGCACCCTGTCCATTGAGAGGCGGCACACCGAGTTGCCCGATTGCCCAAGAAGGCTGCACATTTTTGTGGTAGGGAGATTGCTGGCCTAGCCAAAATTATTCTTTGGTGAGAACCTTTGAAAACTCTTATAGGTTCAAAAATGAAGTTCTGCAAAATAAATACAGTGTTTCTACAGAAGGTTTCTGAATTGTTTTATATCCCCATGATATTCTATGTCTATAGTTCTATTCATGCTGAGCAGGTGAATTAAGGCCTCTCTACATAAGCAATGGATTACGTGACAATAGTCACTTTTGAAACCCATTCGGCTCATCTAGTCTTCTCTAGATGTAGAGAGTCAAACCTTAATCTGTCCTCGGTTTCATCTTAAATTCAGGATCCCTGGCTGTGTTTGAAATTTCCTCACTGTATCACCTCTCATGTAGTCCGGACACTCTGTAAACCCCATTATTGTTCACTTGGCTTATAATTTAAGAATTCCTACAGCTTTTTTTGTGTAGAAATAGCTGAAATAGACTTACTTCAACCCTGTTCAATTTATGTTCCCATATCGTATTGATGTATTTTGTGTAACCGTTAGTTGCCATTTCTGAACAAACAACTGAAATGTATCTCTAACCTCTGGAATATCTCGAAATGGCATCAGTTGACTGGAACTCCTTAGCTGCCAATCAGCGGTGACAAATTTGCTCACCTTTTCCGTGACTCTGGTCTAAATCACAGCTGAGCCTAAAGTGAAATCAAGACAGCTGTACAATAAGCAAACAAGTGCAGGGTGGCGTGGATGAGCAGGATTGAGTTGATAATGAGTCAGGACTTTGAAGTCGTGTCTGTCTTTTCCCGTCGCACATTCTACATCAGTTAACTTTCACGGAAAACTGTGAAAATAACAATGTCACTTTGTTAACTCTCTGAGAACGCTGAGGTGATAGACACTCAGCAAAGAACACGCTGACAGCACGCTAGTCTTCCGTGATACAAACCTTGGACGTTATAATTGATTGAAAATTCCTTGAAAATATGAAGTTGAAAATTAAAATCTCATTTATAGTAAGTGATACACCAGTAACAACATGATTAGCAGGGTTGTGCAATACATAGGACATCTAAACAAGCTCAAATGCAGTGAATAACCCCAAAAGCCAAAAGTAAAAATGAGTGTAAAGTTTTGAATGAAGGTGACCTTGAGAGCCACAAAGGGGACACATTTTCTTTAACCATCACTTCTTAAGCGCAGACATTTCAATTAAAAATGAATCAACCTACTTATTGTTAGGCAAGGACACACAGAACGCCTGGTCAGTTTGTGGCCCTGGATGACTAGAAACGTACACCATTTGATTAGATGGATGTTTTAAAGGTGACTTTTCCTGGGGATGACCAGGAGCTCCAATTATTGCTGCTGAGGGCTTTTCTATTAGCGCTACAAAGTTCTAAGGGTATTTAGTCATTAATTCCACTCTTGGTTAATCGGGGGTCCTCATTTTTTTTATTTAAAATGTAAATGGACATGCCCTCGCCTAAAGCTCACAAAATTCAAAGTTACAAACTCTCTAATGAAACCTCAGTAGAATCTTGCAAGTTGAGTTAATTCTTATATCGATTGACTGCTCAACTTCTTAGTGAATAAACCCAAGAATAGTCTGGGGAAAATGATCCCCTTTCCTCATTGCCCACAGCTCTCCCGAACGCATGTTTGACAAATGCATCTATATTAGCGTCCAACGACTTTAACTACAGGAGCCACAAGTTGATCTTTCTTGTTTACCTTTAAATGAATGAACTATGAATTATTAGTTAAATATCAAATGGTTCCACATAATGAGTTTTTGTCCTGGAGAGATAAAACTATGCTTGTTACTTCATAATGGTCCATTAACTATCTGTCTCTTTTAAATATATTTAATTAATCTTCTTTCTTCTCCTTATTCTTGTAGTCATTTTTATTGTATTAATGATACCACGTTTTCGTTGGTAAGCTACATTAGAGAATAGAGGTCTAATAATTTATACAATGTATCAAAATCATTTTTATTTATTCATCCTTTAGTTAATTAGTGAATATTTTCACATATACTGATAATGGCTTCAATATTAAATTTGCTTTGACCAGGTATGCCATGGACGGTACTTTTAGAATATAATCATTACTAGTACCACAAGAAAATTAAATAATTACGTTAAAAGAATCCTTTTGGGGTACCAGTCCGATAACATAAGCAAGATTTCTTAAATATGTATTTTTTTCAGTCCAAAGCAGAAATAGAGAAACACAGTTATATTATTTAACTATTATTATCGGTGACTTTCATTTTTTTAGTCTATCATTGCAAAGATAATTCTTTTTGGTGCCTCTAAGCACAAAAAATGCTCTGAAGCAGCGTTTCATGTTCAGAGACAGTCTGTCTGCGCACGTTGCCTTCAGAGACAATGCAGCGGTGCATTTTTCAGCATACAGTTAAGAAGCAGACTGGAAGATTTGTACAAAAAATAAATCAACATTTTTTTTCCCACTCGCATTTAGAGTAGGTTTAATTGTAAAACCTTCAGCAACACTCAAAAGAGAAGTCCCATGGAAAAAAGTATTTTTTCTCATTAAGCAGTAACACCAGCGCTGTATACACTACAGTTTTATCCCATTTTGTTCCAAAAAACGTCCTTTATCTGCAGACCTGGAAGCCGTCAGTCATGTGATATTTTGCGTGACATCCCCTGCTCACCACACTGAGCTGATGCTTTATGGCAATGCTAATGAAGTCAGTTCCTCCATGGACTTTCTTTAGTCAGAGGGTATGGCTGGGTGATTAAGACTGACCCATTCTATTATTTCCCACAGGCAGTATGATATGGAGTCGGGGTGTTTGTCTACTAGTGATACTAATAATCTAGTAGTGATACTAATAATACAAAAATTATCGATATTTAGAAAATGGCGGAAAGTAATGCTTTCTACCCAAGTTAACCCCCACATACACAATTATTTCCATTCAGACTTTCCATAACTGTTTGCATTGCGCATGCTTACGTGATGGTTAATAAGCAGGTATTGTCAATTATAAAGGTGTCCATGTTTCTGCATCCAAGAAGGACATTAGTAAATAATCTCACTTTTTGCCCAGCTTTTAAGATTAATCCCCTTGTTACTGCTTTTCATGCCGGTGGTCGATGATAAAGAGTGATCTAATTCCTTGTGGTGTAGAGGGAAAGTTAGGGACACAGATATCTCTACTACCGCATCTATGTATCACAGGAGATAACCATTGGTAGTGGAGTGGAGTGCAGAAGGATCATCACAGAAGCACACAATAGAATACTTTATTAAAACCACAAAGAGTTAAGAAATTAACTGTGATTAAAAGACCAAGCTTCAGTCACGGTCCTTTCATTAAATGAAAAGCCTAATTATAATGTCTCCTGCAATGAGAGTACTTCGGAAACAAATCACACATAATCCGATATCAAAAGAAGGCCATGGATATGACGACCAATTACTCTACTTACCGGTCAAAATGCTTGTTTATGTCGGATCTTCTTGAAGGATGTGGCCAATTATCTTGGTCGTCAGTGACAGCATCTTTCCCTTGAGATGAAATATTTCACCTTTAAGGTTCTGTTTGGATACTCATTGAAAATAATAGGAACGTGTTACAGTTGTTATTAAATATTGCTCGTTGAGTATGAAAAAAGGTACCAAAGTTTCACGCCCATCTTGGTCTTTACTTGCGGCATATGTTAATAAATTACATGCCATACAATTGCGCATTTGGATAATTCAATTGCGTTTCATTAATTATTCCCATTATGCAATTTCAACACAGGATATAATCTATTATTACTGCACAGTCAGACTAATTATACACTTCGATGTATACGCATGCCGAATGCGTTGTTCAAGACCTTGCCGACAGCTCAGGTTAAGAAGCTCAGATGAAAAAGAAATAGTTGTTTGTCTAGTATGAAAGGATCTTTGTTATTCTGTATATTTTCTCCATAATGAGGAACCTTTAACCCTCAGGTCAAGGTATCTCCTCTACTGGCAAGAAAAACATAACTAAACACGAAACTAAAGACTCAAACACAAGATAAGAAGCAGATTAAGTCATTCATGTATCCATTCATTCATCAAAGCTGTGGCTTTTCTCAAAGAACTGTTGGGAATTTTACTTATTCTTGTATTTTAAAAATAAGAGGTGTTAGGAAACTATATAGTTAAAACAAACCTTAAAAAAAAAAGCCAAAAATTTTGAAATATAATTATATATATATTTTTTTAAAGAATTATACTTGCAAATGCATATAACAGATGATAATTTTGCAATACAAATATTAGAAATTACAATAATCCTTACATTAAATATTTTTACTATTTATTATTCCACTTCCTCAGAAGAGGGAGAGCTCCTGGTACCCTCACCTAGGTCCAACGTATGACAATTATTTGATAGTTTACAGTATATCACATTAGTTAAAAATGGATGTGGGTAGCTGCACATAAGGATACTACCCTACCCAATAAAGAAAAAACTAAATTGGAGACCCGGGAAAGCAGGGCTTCACCTGGAGACTCCAGGTCAAACCCAGAGAGTTATGATAGTTTAGTTTGATAATTGTTTATGTAACAATACTCCAATATCCTACACTAAACCTTGCTAATGTTTTTAAATCTCTGCAATTTTTATCCATGGCCAAAAAATGTAATCAATAAGGCATTTAATGCCCCATATAGTGATTAAGATTACAGTTTAGTAGATATATGTAATGTGTATCTTAGAAATGATTTAAATTGAACTCAGAAGCAATAAATGTTGTTATGGTTGATGTTATGTTTCATACACTATATTAAAATTAAAAAAAAACACGAATATTATCTTCATGATCCAAATCAGATTCCTCCTTAGAGCATCACAAACCTGTTGAATGTTGTAACTCTGATAATTGCGTGGTTATATTTGCACAGATCATATCAAATATAGCTGAACACAAAGTAAACAGTGTGTCATTCCTAATTATTGAAAGAAAATATTTGGTCATGTATACTAAGCATGAAGATCGACTATGGGAAATTAACCTGGGGATTATATGAATTCACAGACCGATAGCTCATAAAATTGTTTTGAAAATGTTAAATTAAGAAAAAACTTGTGCTTTTATAGTTTCTAATGCATTCATGTCATGGTTTTCTTTCTGTTCTCAAATAAAGTATCAGAGTTAAGTCCTGGTGGCAGCAAACTGACCTCTTTCAATTATGAACAACTCCCCTGAATAGGGAGTGTAGGAGAGGGTGGTATAGGTTGAATCTATAAATCATAAACCTTTTTTTATTACCACTTGCCCTGCCACACACACAAGTTGGGGGAAGATAAGGAAGATTTAATTTATATGTATTTGTTTTTGTTAATGATTAAGATGTTTTGGGCAAGGACATGTGAGTTTTCATTTAACTCGCATACCCTCTCCTAAAATTGCAACATTTAAAAACTTAGATACTTGCAAACAGCTTGCGTATATGTTGGCATGCAAGGGCGCGGTCAGTCCCACAAACCTTTACCTACTAATGTTATTTATATCTCCATTATATTGTTTTTCTGAGTTCAGTAACATTTTTAAAATCATTGTAAATCTTTATTTACAATGCTTATATTAGTAGTCTAAACACCCTCCAGCAACAAAGTATTTGATGTGCTTGTTACTTATTTTTATATGATGTACCCATAAATATTGGATGATTTTCTAACCTAGTTCCAATTTTAAAAAAGTTATTTTCTACTTACATAACTTACATTATCTTGTCCCATAATTACGGAGCTACGTGATAACAAAACTGGAGGAGAATCTCAGTACAGAATAACAATAAAATCCGGCTTTGTTTAATGCAAAGTTAATTTCAGTAAAAAATATATTTATTTGTCCCTGTGGAGCTTTTTTCTAACAAAATAAAATACTGAAAAATTAGATATTTATGGTTTTTCACCTCCGTTAATCCTGTAAAAAACAAATGCATAAATATAAACAATTCCCTGTGCTTTTGGAAACGTTTTATTATTAATTTGTAGATAAATTGCATTGTGTCTGCTTAAATAAAAGGCTATTCTTTAATTTCATTAAATCAAAAATAAAATTTTGTGAAAGAAAATATTGAGAATAAAATCATGGGTCTTTCAGCTAATGATTTCAAGGCCTGACTTAGTATTATCAGCGTGAAGTATCATCAACTATCTTAGATAAATTATGGATATAATATACAATAGAAAACACTGTAATTTGTTGAATATAAAATATAAGCTTCAAGCTATCACTAGTTGTTGTCTTTGAACAAAGTATTGTTATATTTTAGAATGGATTGTAACTATTAAAGGCACTTTTTATTTCTGAAATAAGGAACCCTTATTGATATGATCAATAATTGTTGGGGTGGGTCTAGCTCTATTGCAAACTTTGTACATAAAAAAACTTTTTATAAATAACACCAATGTTTGGCATGTCCAGAGTATTTCAAAGTTCTAATAACATAATTACAATACTTTGCTTGTCTCTCTGCCTCCCATGGACATAACATACCTGCCTGCTCCTGACGTTTGTCATCCCAACAAAGGGTCTGTGAATACCTGGAGATGCTCCTAGCTCAGTGCTAGAGGGTTGAGTTCCTGTTTGTATCACGTGGATTACAACATTGCTACCTGTTATCTGGGCTTAGAAATTGAACCTGGTTTACCCCTTTGTACTGAGAACGTTTCAGATCTTCTGGACTTTGACCTCTTGGCGTGGACTTTGACTTACATTTCAGATTATCCTTTGGTACCGTGCTATTGTTCCCCAGTCTGCTCATTCTACAGACCCCCTTGCCATCCGCTTTTACTACAGACCTCCTTGTCGTCTGCTCGTACTTCAGACCCCCTGGCCATTTGCTTGTGCTAGAGGCCCCCTTGCCATCTGCTAATGCTAGAGACCCCCTTGCCCTCTGCTCATGCTAGAACCCCCCCCTGCGTGATTCTGACAAATAAATAAATATGGAGACAGAGATGAAGAAAGATAGAGGAAGGGAGGAGGAAAGGAAAGGGGTGGGGAGAAGAAAGAGGGTCATGTATTATTTACAACATATTATTTATAATTTAACCACGAATTGCCCCTGTTCAAATGTTATTACATTCCCACTGTCTCATTTAATAGACGTGGATGGCAGCAAGGACTGACCAAACGACTGGTCCACTTATTAAGGAAAATTAGAAGTACTACACAATTCTTTGTGTAAGATACGTATTTGGTGAAGCCTCTTATTGCTTTGATTTCAGTTCTGATGCTGGTTAATGATGTGTATATCGTAGCATTTTCTTTATTATATTATATTGTGAAAATTGAAAGCCTCATGAAGAGTTTCCAAACAATGCTGTAAAAGGGGAACTGAGCTGTATTGGAACAAAGAAAAAAAAGAGTATATGAAATGAATCAGGTGCTTTACAATAATTATGTTTATTATTTCTTTGTGGTTATAAGTGCACTTGTCTAAACATCTTAAATCAAACAAGAGACTAAACAATTTAATTAACTACCTTTGAAGCATAAAGGTTAGGGCAGAATTACACTAATGGAAATCCATCTGGACTTTGGAATTAAAAAAGGGACATTTATTGAGGCCGTAGAGTACTTTTGAGTTGAAATTCTTTTTGAATCTGTTTAACCACATGTTGGTTTTGTAAAAGAAAACATAAATGCAGCCCCTTACAGTTGTTATGCCTTCAAAGGAGGAATCAGAATAGGCTTTTTTTAGAGTTTAAATAAAGAGGTAGTAAAAGGAGTAAAAGAAAGCCCACGATGGAGGAAAATGAAAAGAGGAAGAATGGTTTCACTGATAGACAGAGCAACTCGCAAAGATTAGACAAAGTACAAGTAGAATTGTCCATAATATAAGGAAGCTCTTCAGATCATAGCCATTGTCCTATAGGTCAAATGTCCTTCGAAGACCCAAGAGTTGATCTATTTCAATAAACTCTAAATCTGAAATCTCAAAATCATGTTTATGCACCATAACAAAGAGTTGGAAATGATTATGCCGTGCTAGCCACATTGGATATTGGCACTTTGTTTCATGAAACGCTCACCCACGAATGCATGTTCCAATAAAAAGTATCCCAAACATCTTAATATTGCTGTAAGACCAATAAGGCACTATCTTTACGTGTTAGTTTAGGTAAATCCTAATACGGCAAAAAAAAAAGTTAATACCACTCCAAATGTCAATGCAATCACAAAATTCCAACATAAACACTAGGGCACTGGACAATTATTTAATCTTAATATATTGTAATTTCTGCTTTAGGGTAAACTAAAAACATTATAATTAATGTATAAATGACAGCAGGAAGATATATTACTAAAATGTTGGTTTTTTTTTAAATGTAAATGTTAAGCCACAGACTTCACTCATTTTAGATGAGGTGCAAGGGTTTTTTATTTCTCGTCTTAAACCTCGGGTAGTTTGAGTTTAATCAAATATGAATGTTCCCTAAGAGGACATATTTAGCCATGTTTAACTTGCCTAGATGAGCTTGTACTTTAATCCTCTTAACAGCTCTGTGGGCTCTTCTTTGAACCTTCAACCATATAATCAATATAATTTCTGTCATACTGCATCATAAAGTATTTAAAAAAATGTTTTTCGCACAAAATAAGTTTAAACTGAATTTATCCTAAACCGCTACACAACTGGGATTAAAAGTAAATGCAAGTTAATATATCCAAAAGAAAAATATATATATTTCCATGAGATTCTAAGCCACATTTATATTCAGCTGGATGTAGTTTCATGGATGAGAAAATAACTTTAGAGATCTGAAATCTGTTTTGTGCTAAAATATGTATAGATCAAGATGCGGTCACTTTTGCTTTCAAGACTTCAAAAGTTAATTCTTCAATGACAAGACATACGTTTCTGTTGGATATTATTAGATTATGATGATGATGATAATGGATGATGCTGAGGATAATGATGATGACAGAAGAGTCTCCGGGTGAAGTGCTGCTTCCCCAGGTCTCACAGTTACCTGTCTCTTGACATAGGCACTGTGAATATGGCTACTGATAACATACCCAATAAACACGCAAAGACATTAATCTTTGGAATGTGAAAAGGCCACAGCACTTTATTCGTTTAGACAGACTGTGACACACAAACAACAAAGATAAAACCGGGACTGGCACACGATTATACTCTGGCAGAGTGCCATACAAATGTCTAAAATGTAACCCCTGCCAGTCCCGGACATAAACAATATACGAAAAGAACAGTACCCCTTAAACATAAACAACTTAATACACAGGCCGACAATTCCCCCCAAGCCGTAAAGTCTCCAATAGCAAGGGGATCGGCTAACTACAATTCCCCAGGGACCCAGCCCATTAGGGAACGTTTAAACAAAACACACATCCAAAACTGCCGCCTTTTGTCGTGCGGCACCTCCAATTTTCTGTTACTTTCTTTGTTCTTCATGCTGACTGCCTCCGCCTGGCTGGAAACCCGTACAGGAAGAACTGAACACCACCTGATGAAATACAAAACAACGAAAAACACCGAAACACAGAACAGACACAAACATGGGGAGGGAGGGAGGGAGGGAAACTTTCCTTCTAAATTCAATAAATTGTGATGCTGTGATGCTGTGTGCATTGTTTATATAATGTTCCCTAAACACCTCAGATGCCCATACACCAATCAGTGAGGGTGGGCTGCCCAGCAACAACCAGTGTCCCCTAGCTGACCCCACTGCCCTCTCATTCGCCTATCACAGGCCATGTCATGCCGCCCTTTCTGCCTAGCTGTCTCCAGGGCTCCCTTTCTCCAGACAGGGGCATCTGTGCTTAGCCATGTCCACTTCTTTCCCACTTTCCCTGCTCCTCAAAACTGTCTTGGACTAATTCCACCTCTATGTGCTCCTAGCCTGGCCGACACGTCCAACCAGCCATACCCTCACAAATCCACTTCCCCTAGACCAGGGAGAGCTTCCATGTAGGTCGCCTTGGGAAGTTCCAGGTATGTCCATTTCACTTTAAGATGTAACAATACCATGATCTGTTCATTGTATTCATTAAAAATCTCAAACTAAAGAAACTTTTACGTTTGAGGAGAGGGAGAAAAGAGTTTGTCAGGATAAAAGATGAACGAGAGAGGTTTGGAGAAGGGAGGAAAGAGTTTGAGGGGATGTACAGATGTCCTAAAATGGACAATGTAACTAACTTTTCATCTGTGAGTCATGAGTCATGTGTTTATGAAAAGTTAGTTACGTTGGCCGTTTTAAGACATCTGTACATCCCCTCAAACTCCATCCTCCCTTCTTCAAAACTCTCTCATCCATCTTCGATCATGACAAACTCTTTTCTCACTCTCCTATAACATCCTCCTTCATGCTCCGTTGACATTCCTCTGTCCTCTTTGCTCCATCCTACCTCCTTCATCATCCCAAAGGACACAGTAGTAAATCAGGAGTTGTTAACTTTAAATTAGAAACATTATTTTGCATAAAAGTTATAATTATCTTACCGATAATATTGGAGTAAAAAAATATTGGTATCCAGAGTAGGCTGCGGGGATTTTAACATCTTATGGAGGTCCTAAATATTTTATCTTCTGTAGACTTCTGTAGAAACCTCAAGAAACCTTCTCCATTTCAATGTTTCAAGTGGCTTTTTGTGTTAAGCTATTATCAGTCTGAAAATATATCCCAGGCATGCAGGAACAATGTAGAACTTCTCTTTCTAATGAGCTGCTTAATACAAAAACCTTGTCTATCAATCGTGACACATTGGCACGCAGTACAGGATTACACGCCAAACTCTTGTCTTAGAACTCTGTGATGCTTTTCCATATCAGTGGAAACCATCCTCCCACACTTAAACTTTTTTCACTGGGATCAGCAATACGATGTCTATTAACAATTCAATCCTGAATAAATAATGAAAACACACCTGGTCTTCAAAAAAATTATAACTTTTTTCTTCTTTGTGCCAATATAAAACTGAATTGGATATTAATATATGATTACATTTAAGAACAAAATATGGAAATTTAAAGCAAGTACTGTTCTTTAGGATTTTAACAGATTTAACAGCTTAAATTCCACTGCAGCAAGCAGGACTATTCACTAAAGTCTGAGTGTGAGCAAACTGGCTAAAAATGTAAGTTTACTTGCACGTTTTGGACAAAAAGTAAATTCACTAACATTTCATTTAAAAGGTAAAGGGGGTACATAGGGCAATATATCCCCCAGGTTTTATAACCACACAACACACAAGGTGGGGGAAGTGGGCAATAATTCCTCCCCTTGCTTATTAGAGTGACCTAGAGACTCCTGTTTCTTTTATTTTCGAAAATATTTTTTTTCAAATAATTTAATGCTGCAGGGGTTGATTTTGAGAGTTTCAGGCAAGTAGATAAGAGTTTTCTTTGAACATACGAGTTAACATTGCATGCCCTCATCTGTAACTCACAAAATTATTTGTGAATCTGTGCTCAGATTCTAGGAGGTCAGAATAATATAGACAGGGAGGTCAGAATAATATAGACAGATTCCCTGACAAAGAGAAGCGTTTCCGTACCTCTCTTTCTCAGTGAATCTACCTGTCATGATTCACCAGGATTCACCGCTGCCCTGTGTCCTATTCCAGTGAAGATAACTAGGGTAACGTCTGCACCCTCGGAAACCAATTGCTGTATCAAATCTGCCTCCGAACCCTATACCCGAACCCTCACCTTGCTGAGTGTGACACAGCCTTCAGCATCAAAGAATAAAGCAAGGGGTCTAATCACAGCCTCAGAACAGTCCTGACGTAGAAACAACCTATGATTTTATTGTGGGGGATCTTTATTATAAATTGCCTATTGACATATTAAATCTCCCAAGCCAGAGCTGATTAGCAAAGAATCACTGCTTTTGACTAAGCCTACTTCAACATCGGAGCGCATAAAGAAGTATCCGTCCAGTCCTAAATGCTTACCTTTGAGTTCCACTGAAGAGGAGGTTGAGGAATCCTGCTATGCTATGCTGATTCACCTAACATTTCTGCACCTACCACTTTAATCGAGAATGCCCTATTTACTCCACAGTGACCATTGGTCCATTTATTTCCGCTGTCAAAAACCAATGACATCCTTTCATATAACTACTGTTTTGGTCTCTGCAACCAAGCTCTATGGTTTTCCATTTTGTCCAGACTTCTCATCAGATGAAGAGATTATTTCTTTGTAGGCCAATCAACAGACTGGTCCTTCTGCCCAGGCATATTATCTAACATATAATTCATAGAAAACAGAATTTGGATATCCTTAATCAGGCAGGGAGTAAAACATAGTAACCAAAAACCATTTGGAATAGTGGAAAGAAACTATATTCAAAGGCGAGCAAATTAATTTATTCTAAAATCCAATGTACAAAGTAGGAAACTCACATGCGCAAAAATTCATTCCGGCAATCTGTCTCACAACGGTGTTACAGAAATGATTCACTGTTACAATTATATCACACAGAATCAAAGAGTTAATCGGTAAGAAATACCAAATGTATTATTTTCTTCAATTAGTTTTTCGTCTCGCGAATGAATTTCTGCATTGCGCTCGTTTCCTGGGAACACGTAACATAAAAGACTTTTTTCATCATTCAAATAGAGTTGGAGAAACCATAAAAAGTTAACTTAAAAGTGCCGAACTCCAATAAAGGCAATAAAGAGAAGAGGTGATTCCAAAAAGTATTGTATATCAATCAATTTTCAATCAAAGTAGCAATAGTAGGCAGATATTTAAAATTGATTATAAAAGTAAATAACAAATGCATTGACAGTTTAATCGTTTCTGAATCAATGACATATTAAATATATACTCATGGCTTTGTAATGTCTATTAAAATCATATATTTTATCTTATGAAATATTTCATTCCTTCTAATGCACCCTTCAGGCGCCAGAGGGGTTGATAATACTAGGCAAAAAAACACCCTTTCCTTCCAGGATATTAGTGCATTGTAAAATTGGTTGCAAGGGAAGCCAGGAGCATCATTGCTTGATGATAATAGAAAATATATATATTTCTCTTTAATGTTTAAACCCTGTGGCTGCCAAAGAGGTAAACTGTAATTATCTATGTTCATCCTCCAGACACACAATGGCTGCAATAATTGGACCACTTCCCCTCCTATCCTTAGTGGGGTGGGGGTAAGAAGAATGTATTTCAATTTTATTTTATTTTTAATAATTGCCTTACTTAATTTCCATCCCATAGAATAGGGGACGAGGTGCACATGCCTACCAAAGAGTTATTCATATAGTAACCCTTTGCCTTTGGTCCCACTAGGTACTGGATTGGGGAGTTTAGGTAGACTATATGTCCCCTGGGGTTATTTTGTAATTCTCTAGGCAGGGGATGAGGGGGCAAGGGGGGGGGAGCATGAGTTGGCTCTATAGGTCTCATAGATTTATTATATTTAATTAAATTTTAACCCACAATCCTATGGCACATAGGATGGAGAGGTGAGGGAGGGGTAGAATTAGCCTCTACTTAATTATAATTGTATCCTACTAAACATGGGGTAGGGAAAAGGGGGTATCATCAGTTACTTGTTTCTTTTTTGTGAAATATAAGTTTATATATTAAATTTTATTTTTTATTTATTTTAATTTGAAGAGAGGGAACTACGGAGGAGAGCCTCAAATTTCACATCTCCTCCTCTTGAGAAGCAATCGCATGCCATATTTTTATACTCAAGCAGCTTGTATGCCCTCACAGTTTAATGAATAGATTTCATTAAAGGGGGTATCGCAGTTCTCAGCTATGCTTTGGCCAGAAGACTCGTCATGAATCAAATATTACTAGTTGAACAACTTGCTAAGTCTCCATGGACTACCTATTCTTCCCCTTAAACAAACCTGTGAAAAAGGAAAAGCTCTTTTTTTTTAATTTTAGTCGTTTTCCGATAGTAAACATAAATTTGCAATTGATTTAAAAAAAAAACAAAAAAAAAACTGTAAAAACGAGTAGCATAATTTAGATAAGCACTTAGGGCCCAATTATACTTTACAATGAAAAGGGCAAAAAATAACTCAGACGCAGTTAATCTCAAGATAATTTGTATTACCGACTATTTGTATTAACAGCTAGCAAGGGGTGTAGTCAAGTCACAAACCTTTTTAAGCCATGCATTAAACATTTTTTTCAGCAGGGGAACTGAAAAGGAACATATGGCTTAATAAGCAAAAAAGCGGAAACATTTAGAGTCTTAAAACTTTTATTTTAAATGCGGGGAAAAAACGCAGAGAGAGCTGGGTCGGCTTAGCCCACAATACAACACTGATCAGAATATCTCTTTATGTCTCTGATGTATCTTTAATTCGGGTTGCAACTTTCTATATGTAAGTAAATTTGATTAGTTATGTGTTCTGGCCAAGGCCTACTAGGTCTGGGCCTAGGGCGGCAGGTCCAGTGAGGAGGCAGTACCCCTGCCATAAAACCAATAGGACAGATTGCTCTTTTGGGTGATCGGGCCCCCTAGTGTGCTGCTCAATGGGCCAGTTACAGTAGAGATCTCTGATCTCCCAATCTGACACACACTGCCGGGATATGATGTCATGGCTTGGAAGATGAAGAATGTGGAGAGGTTGGCTAATGATGCTGCCGTGGATTAGGCAGTGCTGGAGGTACAACTATGCATATGATAGCTGCGGAGTATCGCTTTAATTATGTATTGTAAAATGTCCTGGGTTTTATTAGTAGGTAAATAAAGGCTCCAGGCACTCAAGAGTTCCAACGTCAGGCAGATTTATTGAGACAAAAAAAACAACGTTTCAACCTCACAATGAGGTCTTTTTCAAGTTTTATTAGGTTTTATTAGGTCATACCTGGGAACTCTCTCGGTTAAGTCCGGAGCCTCTAGGTGAAAAACCTCTTCTCCTCGGTTCCAGGCCGAAATCTCCGGGTTGTGAGATCTACACATAGACAAGCCCCACTCCATGCTCATGGCCATTTCCCGTCCTCCATACATATATAAAACGATCATGGCTAACTCTGCCTGCAATGTCACTGACCCCGCCCATTGATCTTACCCACCAATGCCATCAACCCTACCTAATGATGATGTTGACCCCGCCCACCGACATCATCGAGCTACCCAAAGACAGACGGCTCGGGGAGCCTGGAAGTTCCCAGGTATGGTCATAGTCCTGACTTGCATTGAGTAATTTTAACCCCTTCAATCCCAGGGGTTTTTGGTACCTCAAAGCCCGGAGCAATTTTGCAATGTTTGCGCTATGTCGGTTCAGCGATGATTCTCTTTTCCTGTGAATAGTGTACCCATATAAACTATATATTGTTTTTTCATGGAGAGATAGAGCTTTCTTTTGATACCATAGTTGGATGATTAGCTGAAAATTTAGAATTAGAAATTTAGTAAAAACTAGCAAAAATTAGAAAAAAACATCTAAGTTTTTTTACATTTTCCCTCTGAATCCTCATAAAATTAGGTAAAGAGAAAGAAAATTCCATCCAGATTTATCAATTCAGGTGTCCTAATTTCAGAAATACCTCATTTATATAGATTTTCCATATTTTCCCAGCACATATAGGCAACATACTGTAAGGTGTACATTACTTTATACAAAGCCGTTAAATTTTTACATTAGGTATGATGGGACTGCAACTCTAATTTTAAACAAATAAAACAAAAACACCCACAAAGGTATATATTTCTGTAAAGCAGACAATCCAGGCTATCCTATCAGGGGTATTTGGGCACTCTACATGCAGGTATTTGGCCACCAATCACTGTCAAAGGTGGCCACAGAAATTAGTTCCGGCACTTTTTTCACCAACGCGTCTTAGTATTTTGTAGTATTCTTAGTATTTTTTGTACATGGTATGCGTTACGGGCAGATAAATCTATCCTAAATTGTTCAGCCGCCTCTCCTGATTATGGAAATACCTTAATGCCTAGTTTTTTTATGGTTTTCTGGACTTTACAGGGCACAAACGGGACCATGCGCGTTATAGATTCCAAACGTGGAATTTTCACATTTTGCTTTAGTAGACCTATGTTTCATTTGGGGCTGCTTAGCACCCCCCTAATTATAAATACCCCATAAAAGTATATATTTCTGTAAAGCAGACAACCCAGAGTATCTCATCAAGAGCATTTGGACAATTTCCATGCAGCCATTTGGCCGCCAATCACTGCCAAAGTCAGCCGTTGCTCTAATTTTGTGCACTTTTTCCACCAACACTTCTGTGTTGCTGAGGATTTTTGGCACAGGGTATGTGTTACGGCAGAGAAATCCAGCCTAAAGTGTACAGCCGCCTCTCCTGATTACGGAAATACCCCACATGCCTAGTTTTTTGTGGTTTTCTGGACATTACAGGGCACCCACCAACTAAACCCAAATTTATTTATTTTTTAGTTAGTTTTTTTTGAAGATCGTGGGGAGTAAAGGGTTAATTTAGGGTTAGGGTTAGGGTTATGTACTGATTTTTTTATTTTTTTTCTGCAGCTCTGCACGATGCTCTCTCTCTCTGTCAGATGGAGGAGAGAGGCAGAGCATCTGCAGTAACGGTCACACGATCGCTGTGATTACTCATCACAGCGATCGTGTGACATTGCTGCCGGATGTGTGTCAGGGCTAATAACATACCGGAGGGAATGCCCGATCGCAGTAGTGACGTCACCCGGAAGGGAAAGCCTGATCACGCGATCGGGCATTTCCAACCTCATCGGAGTGAAAGGGTAGCCCAGCAGGGTCTGTCTAGACCCTGCAGGGATACCCTGTCCTCCCGGGAACTGTTACAGCTGGAAATGCCCGATCGCGCGATCAGGCTTTCCCTTCCAGGTCACGTCGCTACTGACGTGACCTGGAAGGGAAAGCCTGATCGCGCGATCGGGCATTTCCAGCTGTAACAGTTTACCGGCATTCGTGCCGGAAACTGTTACAGCTCCCTCATCTGAGTGATGGGGTAGCCCAGCAGGGTCTAGACAGACCTTGCTGGGCTACCCGATCCTCCCGTGAACTTCCAGGTCACGTCAGTAGTGACGTGACCTTGAAGGGAAAGCCCGATCGTGCGATCCAGCATTTCTATCTGTAACAGCTTTCCGGCTTCGCGCCGGAAGCTGTTACAGGAGATCGGGCAGCAGAAAGCCAGCGACGCTGGCTTCTGCTGCCAGGGGGAGTCCAGGCTGTCAAACGACAGCCTGGTCTCCCGTGCAGCGGCAGGGATGTGTCCCTGACGCTGCACGAAGGGCTAGACGTACTGGTACGTCCATAGGGGTTTCTTAGTGGGCGTTTTTTGGACGTCCCGGTACGTCTATAGGGGATTGAAGGGGTTAATTCTATAAAATGGGCCCATGTGTCGCTTTTCACAGATGAATTGAATGGGATAAATTACTGATGGTTCTAATTTTTTATGGCACATTAAAATCAGTAGCCACTGTCAGCAATAACTGGAACGCCATCCGGTTTAAGTTCAAATGTACTTAATTGCTTTATTACTGTAATATTTCAGCATTTTTTTTTTTATTTCAGGATTACGTTGACTATTAGACTCTCTCCTTATCAGGGCTAATAATTTGTATTTTGTTAAATAAATTAATCTGGACTCATATTACATTAGATTCATTGCATACCATTAAAGTATAAAGAAAGAACTGAATGAAACATCACGAAGAAAAGATTAGCCGCACAAAACATGTTCTGCCTACAGCCTGCGAAGCCGTGGAAGAAAAATGATAAAAGAATTTAGGGTTCTCTGTAGAATACAAAAAAATGGATTATTTATACTACAAAGAGAGCAAAGAGAAGGGTTAAGATAAAGCCCTTTTTTCTTTCAAAAAAGTTAATTTAGAAACGTTTAGTGCGGAATTCACTGTGTTTAGCTAGAAGATACATCATACAAGGTGACATTTATTGTAAGTAAAGTAAAAACTATTAAAAAAAATTTTGTAGGAAGAGCCAAAGTGGTATTTAAGAAGCAGCAAGGTCCTGAATATTTGGGAAAGAAAGATTTTTTCAAAACAAAGTCCATTTGGGGCAGAAAAGTGTTTTGAATATAAAGTCACCCCCCGGGCGATCTAGTCTGCCCGTTTCTCCTGCTGTAAAGACTCAAACCTTAATCAGTCGTTGGTC
Source organism: Spea hammondii (assembly GCA_029215755.1). Taxonomy (NCBI): domain Eukaryota; kingdom Metazoa; phylum Chordata; class Amphibia; order Anura; family Pelobatidae; genus Spea; species Spea hammondii. The sequence goes on from JARDYJ010000012.1 coordinate 12,965,043, forward strand.
TCCTCTTAGATTCAGGAGCCGTATGTCTATCCCATGCATGTTTAATACCCTCACTGTATTACCCTCTACCACCTCTGCTGGGAGGCTGTATCATGCATGTACAGTCATAGCCGAGTATGAGCATGCGATCATTTTCTTCCTGTCTTTTTGTTGATAATATGTATAAAACAGCAACAGATTGATCTAAATTCCTCGACAATCGAAATTTTATATTCTAGTGGTACAGTGAAAATATTTGATAACGAGAGACATGTAAGGCTGCCCCCCCCCCCCCGCCTCCCGGCAGTCTAATGCAAATTTTCCAAATTCCATTTTGTGTTTCATTTGCATTTTGCGTTGAGTGGATTAAGACTGATTTTGATTTAGATAAGATCATAGAATAGAATAAAACCGAAAATCTCTTATTTCGTTTGCTGATGGCCGGTATTATTTCTATATGTAAGCAGAAAGCTCTATCGTCAAGGAGCGACTGATTGGAGAAGCACGGTCATAAAGGAACTGATTAAGACTGATCATATGAGTAAGGGTTAAATTATCATTTTAATGCCCCAACCCTAATATATGATGGGGCGAGAATTTAAAATTAAATTAGATAACATTCAGCGGACACCATTGGTTCCAAAAACACAACCAACTAATAAAAATTCTACACTGTGACTCAATTCATTATTTCCGAATGAAGCTTCAAATCTATTCTGTAAAGCTTCTAGAGCAGAATATGTATAAATCCCTCGATTTTTCTGTTGATAACTCAAAGAGAAAAAAAAAGAGCTAAATCATATAGAATTTTAAAAAAGTGGCATTAATTCAGTCCCGAAATAACAATCAATATAAAGAAATGTTCCCAATTTCCTAACAATCTACTCAATTGCCGTTTCCCTTATACTTGAGTTCCTAAAAGCGCTATCGGGAAAATAATATTGCTAACATCAGCAAAGTCATTTACAGAAATATCACATTTTTTAGCTAAAATAGACAATATACTAAATAATTAGCGATGAATAATTATAAGTATAATCTCACAAGCCCTTGTATTGTCTTTCGGGGCTCTGGGGTCTATCATACCCTCGGCGTTCTGCATATTTATTTTATTAGGGGTTTGCCTCTCTCTAACAGTATGGCTGCAAAGGCGGCTACAACGATTCTCAAAGGGAACGCGTTTTATACGCCATATCCATCTTTCTGACAGGCTTTTAAATGTTGTATTAAAGATGAAAATCAAGGGATATCAAGCCGGGTGTCATCTTATCCCTAGAAGAATAACAGAGAAGAAAAAAAAAAAGATGTGGTTTTATACATCACACGCATAAGAAGAAAATAAATCACGGGACAATATAACCTGTATAGACGGTATAGGACTTCATCAAGAGCATCTAGGACATAATCATTGATGTTGGCTTTCTGAATTAAATGGAAAAACCAATTAATATATTTTTTTTTATTAAGTGACATCACTAATGTAATGTTTTAACCCTTTCAAGACCGGGACGTACCAGGTACGTCATCGATGATGCGCGATCCGGCGTCGCTATGAGCACTGGGATCGGGAGGGGTAGCAGCCACTCCCCCTCAATTCCGTGCACGTGATCAATTTGAAGCGAATCACGAGCACGGAATTTAAATATTTTTTTAAAAAACTGCGGTCTTCAAGGGAAGACAGTTTGCAAAAGTCGGTCCTGAATGGGTTAAATATTTGCAGATACTTTTTTCATTCTAATTCTGCTAGATCGACGATATCGTCATAAAAAAATGAATTAAATAGTCCTTGAAGCTGCATAAATAATTAAAAGTTTGGTTTATACTCTGTTTTCATTTTGGATCATTATGCAGATTAACTTCAACAGCAAAATTCTCCTTTGAAAATCAGAGATTATAATTACCCCGTGGTATACAGCAGGTAATAACAGTTTGCACGTTGCACATTATGGCCACCTAAGTGGTTTGAATATGTTGAACTCAATTAATGATTCTTTCAAAGTTTTTTCAAGTTGGTGGATGTAATGGAAGTGGATGCAATTTTATGTTTGTTTAAAAGGGTTAAATTGTAATATTTTATACGTTCACCCTCTTGTTTACATTCTATGTGTATTAAGATTCACTCATCGCCTATTTTTTACTTTCTTAATCCCTTCACCTTTGTTGTATATTCGCCATTGTTGTGAGGAGATTAATCTGCATAGTCCCTGCCATTGTGTTAATTTTGTTAATCCTTTCCTGTTTCCTGTGTTTGTCAAAATGTTCCATCCTCTGGTATAGGGCTATATAAACTAACGGGTGTGTTGCCGGCGTTCACTACATGGCCAACCCGGTAGACCCTCTGGTTCCTGTTACAGTGAAGATCAAGCTCGTTGTGTATTTTTTTTGCAATTTGGGTCTCATTCCACCCAAATGCACAAATAAATACTGGCTTCTTTTGCTGAAGTCCTAAAAAGCATCCATAATTGTAATTAAGATAGACAGTTCAGATACTATTGGATCCAAAGCTAGTTTCCAGCATGGAAAAACTGGTCCATTGTGGATACAACCCAGTTTCTTTTAGGGCCCTCTCTACTTAATGTCTTTCTTCTTATAATACATATAACAACATGCATACAGTATTCACCAGAATCTCAAAATCATCTCCAGAAAGAATCCATACTTGTCAATCTTTCCAATAAATACAGTATATTCCCATTTATGGCACGCCATTGATAAATTTACATGGGGATGCTCGTGTCCATATTGCAGCTCTTTTACAAAATGAAGTATTTTATGCTACGCCAAAAATGGCATGTTTTCATATAATTGGATACAAGCTTTTTGATGTTCCATAAACAAAGTAGTTCAATGTATCCGTAACAAATGTTGACACTTAATTGTGTGTCCATCTGCATCCCATAGAACAATTTCTTCTTCTCTTGAAATAACGTCCTGTCTCCATGTGTGATAATTGGAATTTCTACTATAATTTAGAACAAAATGGGTCAGATGAGCAATCCATACAAATAAATCATAGCTGACCCCATCTAATTCCTAACCACCACATAGCATATGTAGATATATATGTTAGATAAATTAGCCATCTACAATCTCTATAGCACAATACTAGAACTAGATAATAGTGTTTCATTATATTTAATATCAACATTAAAAGGCAAAGATACAACAAAATTACTCAACATGAATTATGCATTGCCAATGTGAAAGTTAATTGAGTATCATGTTAGACATCCAATTCCAATGGATTTCCAGAACTTGTTTACTTCCGTAGTTCAGTGAGTTTGGATTTCTCATTTACCATGATAAATGAGACAATATTTCCTTTAAGGAGCTTTCATCATATACAAAGACACATATATTATATTGCATATGAAGGATTGTTAGCTATGAGAAACAAACGGAAGACAATTCATAATTTATAATGTGTTTAAATAAATCATCTAGAAATGGTACTTGGTCTATATTCGAGTTTCTACCACACAGTAGGATTTATCCTTCCCTTTCACTAGTGATGCACTTGGTTTGTGAGCTGCCCCCTGCCTTATAAAAGCCCAAACCATCCTCATTTGCCTGGCCTTTCTTCCCAAGCCCTAGACAATGTGGAGGACCTCTTCATACTCCTTAACAAAGAAAGGTTTCTGAATTCTGGCAGTCAAGAGAGCTTTATAGTACAGTTTCCTTCAGGTGGTAAACTGCTTACTGTTTGTTCACAGTTTAGGATTGTGCAGGCTACGCTCTCATGTATGATTTGCCAGATGCCCAGTCCTCCGGCAATCCCAAGGCCCTCCATTTTGAATTTTTAAGAGGGATAAGAAATATTCCAAAAAGTCTGCCATCTAGTGGCTCCTGGGTGCAGTGCAGCCTGTGCACACACTTCAATACTCCTCCGGGCTTGCATTCTTTCTCCCCCCCATTGATCTGCCTCCTCTCAGTCTAGATAAATAGGGTACTGCTTTACATGAACACAGGTGGCTCTTTAATGAGCTCTGACCTCAAAGACAGATTTCGATTGTTCCACCTGTGGACACTGAAGGACATCCTTGAACCATCTACCAATGTTCAGAAGACTTGTGTTATGCAACCAAAATCATCAAGTCTTGGGCTAGCTTTAGTTTCTAATTAAAATAAAAGTCTTGAGTAGATGTAAGCTCAAAACTCCTCTCCATGTTATTGACAATAAAACTAAAAATCAACTTATAATTAGAACATTACTTGCCGTAACAATTGACTGGCAACTATATCTAGATCGTATTGTTCAGCTTATAATTAGCCTGTATTTGGGGAAAGGTACTTTATCTTACAATGTATAAATGTGAATATTCATACAGAAGTAATAACATTTATAGATATTTATCTATAAATACATACAGGGTTTATTATGACCTCTAAAATCACAAGGTTCCCTATCATCTCTGTAATGTCAGGTATAATGTACGCTGTAGGCAGAAAGCTTTTAGACATCTATTATCTATTCTGTTTCCAAGACGTTTCACGGAGGCACCACCTGATAATCCTAATGCCTCCTAAAATGCTGACACATCGGTTGTTTTGAATTTCCACTCCATTCAACACAATAGAAGCTGTTATTGACACAAAGACATACATGCTTTGCATTTCACAGACTGGTAAGTCAGCTTTTTTTTTTTTCCTTCCCAAAAGACGTTAATGGGATTACATCAGAAAATTAAGACGAGGTATAACTCTAGACTGAAAAAAAGAGGGTTTACATAGAAGTATTTTCCAAATTCTTATTTAACAGTAAATTTTGACCGCATGGTCTTTCCAGACACGTAATTGGCACATTTTATAGGAGAAAATATTTAAAGTCTGGAAAATTTGTCCTTCCTGTTGAAAGTCGATGTTTTAGATAAAATATCATATATTTAATTTTTTTTCTAACATGGCATTGGAGAAAATATATTTTTTTACATAATTCTGGCTCTTTACCATTTTGTTAGCTACATGGAGGATTAGTTATAGATTTTTGTGTTAAAACTTTTTTGCATATTTTTGGCAGTTTCAATTATTAGAACGGTATGTGGGAACCTCCACCATTTTTTATTACCAGATTCATTTTTTTTAAACCGTTGGTAGTTTCTTTTAAATATTTTTGATGGTTTTAGGCATCTGCGTATTAGCCATTTTTATGAGTTCTTGCTCTGTTATCTGAGCCCCAATCTGCATGTAGTAAAAACTTGAATGGCTCAGTCTTAATCATCGAGCAGCACGCTCTGACAAATAAAAGTCTATGACGAACAGACTTTGTTAGCATTGCCATAAAGCATCAGCTCAGTGTGGTGTTTGAGAAAAGTCGCCCCAAATTGTTTTAGGAAAAAAAATAGGTAAAATAGTTGCCAACCTACTTGACTGTTTAAAGATTTTATGGTCAAGGAAAAAATATTTTTTCTATGGAGCTTGCCCATAGAAATTTGTACATTTATATGAATTTGTCCTGATTTTAGTAATATCCTTAAAATATCTACATTAAAATCAACAGAGAATATGAAAGAATAGACATTCTAAGTATTATCTCTTAATAACAAACAATAGCTCTAAAAATGTTTAAGTTCACCATTACTTCTGCCAATGTGCTATTTTATAAAGAGACATTGGGAAGGAGGATATACAGTAGAAAAGTTCAATTTTCTGTAATATACAACCCTATGAAAAAGGTTAAAATCATTAAAATATTACATGGGATATAAGTTATTTTTTTCCCCAATAATTTTATATATTGATGGTTGGATATAAGAATTTTAATATGGTTCAGCCACTTGAAAATTCAAGTTTCCTTACTCAGTCTTCTGAATGTAATGTTTGAAATTGCTTTTTGATGCTATTAGTATTCATAATGAATGATGCTCTGAATCATGGATCTGCATGAAGACTCCGTACGGTCCCTTCACAGTAATATTGCAGAATAGCTGTACCTGCCATGGTGAATACTGATGGGATCTCTTAGCAGCTTTTACTGCTTTGATTTTATATCAGTTTTTTAGAATTGAAATACCTTTATCCTGGAACCATACGGAGAAACTTTAAAAAAAATTGCAAAATCAACACAAAACTCACCTTAATGAGAAATAATTACTATACTAAGCACAAGATACACTTAGAAATGTCTTCTTTTATCTGGTCTGATCCTGATACTGATATAGGGCAAACTATTATCATAGCTCTCCACAACATTTCAGGTGTCCAAATCAAGACACCTGTGTTAGGAGGTGGGGCAAGAGGATTGAAGGGGTGTGGTCAATGCCATAAGTGGGCGGGGTTTTGGTGTGATCACCTGTCCACCCTACAGGAAGAGCTACTTCATGGTGTTTGGCTAAAGAGGGCCACAAGTTGGCCATGAGGGAGCTGCAATGTGGTCTGTGCGGTTGGTTTCACAGCTCCCTTGGCCGATCATGCTAAATCAAAAAGATCCTCCCACCTGGCCCATGATCCTCCACTGCCCGCAAAACTGGGACAGTGGGGCAGTTACCCAGGATACCAGGATGGTGCCTGAAAATCAGAAACCAGTACTGTTTTGAGGTATGATTGCTGGTACTAAGTCAACTCAGTGATTTTGGTAAAGCTCAGTTGGCAAGGTGCTCAACAAAGATTATCTATACTTGGGCCAAAGACTGTGGATATTGAAGGCCATAGTTTTTATGGTTTAAATTCTACTTTTCTTCCTCTTAGCTTAGTAAGTATATTCTTTTGGGTCTCATGTTTATATTCCATTACCATTAATGTCCAGCTCAATCCTTCAGGAAGGAAGAAGAAGGCCTCGCCCTTGATAATGCATAGTGATATCCAGGAGGGCAAACTTCTTCTATACCCAAATGATGAAGCAATGGCTTCAGGGGTCAACATCAGACTTGCTACTTTTTGGACCATCCTTTTTAGGTCAAAGACTAAAAAAACATTGACTTGAAACACCATTTACCTGGCATTAATTTCACAGATTTAGAACATTTTGTATGTTTGGGTGGTTTTATTTAAAAAAATTATAATTTAATTAGCAGTCTCTTCAGCATAAGTTCCTCTCAAAACATTAAGATGGTGTTCTTGACACATGCAGAAATTACAGGTAATTATTTTCTATTTATAATTATTAGTTGAAGAAGATCTTCCTTCATCAAAAACTTAATGGAGCCAGAAATGTCAATGAAAGAAAAAAAAGCATTCCAAATCAACAAATATAACCTGCTCAACTCTATGAGCATGAAAAAAATACACTCATATATTTTACATTTTAGTGAGATAATTATGGACCTGTGATACATTTTAGCAATGTAGCTCAGGTGACATTTTAAAACTTTTTTAATCACATATAGAGCAAAGACATTTATAAACCAAAAACATTAGTAATTCACCCCAGTTTCTTACATTTGGGACACCATCCATTCCACCTGGTTACATTTTAGCTTTTAGTTTAATTAAATGGGCAGACTAGATTGGCCGAATGGTTCATTCTGGGGCATTTTCACAAAAGTGTCTAGTTTGTAGACCACCGCTTCAGAAAGGCATTTTATCTAGTTTCTATGAGAAAACTGTTCAGTTCATTCACAAATCTCAGTTGGATTCTCATCACTAAACAGGAACGAAGTGTTGGTTCACTTTGGTGGGCTTAAAGATTTCATATTACGACTCAGCTCTGTATTTTGAGCAGCCAAACCCAAGAAGTGTTTCGGCAGAGAGTTCTAGGTTAACTAAGAACAATGCATAGATAAATTAAGGGGAAGGCAGTCAAGAGATCTCCCGCCATGCTTTCTTTAAAAGTGGAGTGCCTGGATATGACATCATATCCTGACGCCCAGAAATAAGGACTGCCATGTGGATGTCGAGGCAGATGGCGCTGCCCTGGGTTAAGCCAGGTTAACCAAAGGTAAGTAGATTGCTGTGCATGGGATAGGCATACGGCTACTAAATCTAAGAGGAGACCAACGACTGATTAAGACTTGAGTGTTTATAGAAGAAAAGGTCTATGAAAATGGCCTCCACAGAGTTTCAAATGAATCTATATGGATATCTGTGTACATTGTGCGTTAAAGAGACTTGAAGCAAAGAAACTGTAGAATTAGTAATAGTTTTTCATGAAAATTACCCTTACAAAAAATTACTACAGTTTTTTCTGAAGTAATACTGCAGTTTTTTGGACATGAAAAACTGCAATACTGCACTTTTACTGCAGTATTACTGCACATTTACTGCAGTTTTACTGCATTTGTACTTCACTGTACTGCAGTATTACTGCACATTTAGTGCACTTTTTTTTTATATTGCAAACCTACAGTTGTACTTCAATGTACTGCAGCTTTATTGCATTTGTACTTCCGTACAAAAATAACTGCAGTAAAACTGCAGTACAGTGAAGTACAAATGCAGTAAAACTGCAGTAAATGTGCAGTAATACTGCAGTAAAAGTGCAGTATTGCAGGTTTTCATGTCCAAAAAACTGCAGTATTACTTCAGAAAAACTGCAGTAATTTTTTTGTAAGGGTAGTGTTTTCTTAGTACAACACTACGTTTATAGAGACTTGTTACTCAATAAGCAAGAAGGTTTTTACTTCGTAGACCATACATTCTGAAAGAAGCCTAAGCATCGAAGACCGTACATCAATCACATTTATAGAGATAAAATAAAATTAATTTTCTCCTGTATATAAAGATATTTCCAGACAGATATATGAAATTTCTGCTTTGTAATTGTCACTGCTAAGATGAAAATGCTTAAACATGCGGTATGCATTTTTGTGGATCCATTATTTAGCTGGCTGAGTTTCAGCAAAGTTGTTTTCTTTCACAATGAACACCTACAGTTTCTCTTTTTTATTATTTTTTTTTTCTTGTTTGGGAACATGAAAACGATTCCATCTAGAGTACAAAGAATAAAATTGTAAAGGCTGGTTCAGATTTTATAATTAATTAATAAAAAAGTAATGTTTTTTTGCAAATTAATATTTGTTATTTCAAAATTCCTACAATGAATTAACGGTAGTTTTGTTTAATTTTGAGTTAATGCCACAAAGCAACCTAATACATTTCTGTTGTATAGAGGGGTCCAAATTTGTTTATTTTATGGTTCCAGATTTACCATACAAAAATTTAAATAGGTAATATATCTAATATGTCTGGCACATCTGTATTTATTAAATCAAAATGATAAAGTACAAGATACAAACCTACTGTATCATGCAAAAAGTGAAAAATGTGAAAAATTTAATTAAATAAAAGTTTAATTATGTATTATACAAACGCAGCTAAGCATATCATGGGGACTGGATGTTATAACATTACAAGAGCCTCCTGAACCAATGAACAACAGTCAGCAACATAACCACCGGGGAGAGATATCTTCCAGATCCTCTTCTCCTACCAGTAAGTCTTCACGTGTGTTAATGTTATTGATAATGCTTTTGATCTATAAAATATTACTATTTCATATTCCAATTAAGTCTACCCAACTATAACATGTAGGATCTGGAGAACAAGTCACATATTTAATCTATGGATGTTTAATCTTTTTTCTCCAAATTTAGTGGATTTTAACTTTGAAAATGATTTGCCAGGAATAGTAAGATTTGCTATAAAACGTGTTTGTAGCAACATAAAAATGTAAACAATATCATGAAACAAATGAATAGTACAAAAAAAAAAAATAATAATAATTATAATAACAATAACAATGATAATAATAATAATAATAATTATTATTATTATTATTATACTAATCATTATTATATAATTATTATTATTATGATAATACATCATAATAACACATTTTTGCATATAGTGGAAATGTAATTCTTACTTTAAAATGTACCAATTTTCTATTTGTAGCCCAAAAGAAAACATTCCTGTAAGTTTCGCTCAATTCAGTGTCAATTTGATTTGAAATAGAAAGTTTCATCCCAGCTATACTTTTAAAGTCAAAATTAAACCATCCTTTAGGGACTTCAGTCTATTCTCATTTCACTTCTGCACGTCAATCAATTTCTTTCCAACACTTGAAATCTTCATCGAAGCACCTCTAAATTGTAAGATGTCGCTTCGTTCCCTGACCAAACTCTTCAATCATGATAATTACAACCATGTTACAGATTTTACTTTTAATAGTTTTTCAACTCTTCTGTTTGCAACATGTGTGATTATCAACTAAAACACCATCTGGAAACCATTGAGATTAGTGACGGGAATGTCAGACAGGTGAAATAGAGTAATTTAGATGACTCCAGCTGTTTGCACTGATAGACCTGGAGCTTTTTCTATCTTTTTACAAAAATATATTTAAAAAATGATAAACACGATAGAAGCGTGGAACTTAAAGACAGGTAATAACCACTTAGTATGTCTAAGTTGCCCAGTGTGAAACCTTACTTTTATATATGCGTAAATAAGTATTTTATTTAGTATTTAGTATTTTTATTTAGTGCTCGCAGTTTATAGTAAAATAAAGGGGAAGAGTAAGTGCGGTTGTAGAGTAAGTACAGACATTGTGATCAGGGTACAATAGATATGACCTTGTTTGGAAAGAAGGTACAAGCCCCATGGAGATCATAATCTTGTGTTGTCATTGTCCTTGTTTTTGATCGATAGCCCTATGCCTATCCCAAGGTGTTAGTTCTAGGGGGTAACTTTATACCTATACATTGGTTTAGCAATTGCCAAGGAAATGTATGGGTGGAAAGTTATATATAATCGAATATTTCCCACCTTTATGTCTTTATGACTGGTATTAGAGATAACAATTTCAAACATGGCGGCTAGTTGGGCTGCCTTCACCCACAATCTTCTCTGTAATATAACAGAACGCTGGGCGTACAAATGTATGCAAAGAATTTGAGAAGAATGGGTGCCAATCATACTGGAATGACCCTTAAAATGGCACCGTACAAGTAAGTATAACATCATATAAATATATTTGCTAGCAAACCTTAACGGTGAAATATGTATATGTATTCAGGCCCAGTGGGCCACTGGCTGTCATCTCCACAGACTCACAGTATGTATCCCACTTAGCTCTCTATTTTAATAAGTGGTCTTTAGTATCAAATTCTATACACTGGATTTCATTTTTTTTCCCATTTTTGTGAAATCTATTGACAGTTTAGTTTCTCTGTTAAAGATTTTGTTGCCGTGAGATGATGGAATGTAACAAGGCACACAATCACCAAGAATAGATCTTGCAGCTATTTATCTGGCGATAAAACTTCACAGTATTGTACATCTATCAAGTACTGTTGTGCACATTAGGTTTTGTTTGATTGAATGACTCTGTGGAAGCAAAACATTGAAAATGGACTTCCAAGAGAACAATTTTTTAAGCATGTGAAAAGCAGCAGTTGCCAAATATCACCCGTATGTTTGCTAGAAGGAACTTTGGGCTTTTTCTTTTAGTATGCAGGCGAGATATTCTAAGCCTAATTTGGAAAAAAAAACACTTAATAATTTCAAGTTTTATGCAAATGCAACATTTTATGAGACCTCTGATGGTAACAAGATGGCTGCCACATTTTAAGAACAGTCCAGTAGGTTATAGGAGATCTTAAAAGTAGTTCCACATTAACCCAATCTCTATTATTATCATCAAACATTATTATTATTATTACTATTATTTAAGTTTTATTATAATAATTATTATAATTTTTAATTGTGTTTTATTATTATTATTATTATTATTATTATTATTATTATTTCTGGGTGCATCTTATTAAATCCCTTACAAAAATAATTCTAGAAACATAGAATGTGACAGAAGATCGGCCCCATTCGGCCCCTGTCTAGTTGCCTGTTTCTCCTTCTGTAAAGACTCAAACCTTAATCAGTCGTTGGTCTCGTCTTAAATTCAGGAGCCGTATGTCTATCCCATGCGTGTTTAATACCCTCGCTGGATTACCCTCTACCACTTCTACTTATCTACCACCGTCTCAGTAAAACACAATTAACTTAGAATTAATCTCATTTCCTTTCTATAATTTTAAAGAAATAGAGAACTCCTTGGTTCATTGTATATCTGTTAAAGAAACTGACAGCCTATATTTATGTTTCATATGATTACTATATTTCTGTGTGAATTGCTTAATATTCTACTGCCTAATGGACCCAAGACCAAAATAATTAAAATGATGTAATAGAAGTATTTAATCATCAAGCCTCTTTAAATATTGCTGCTTAAACAGCAGTTCTATTTCAAATGATAACATACATTAATTACTGCATTCAACAACCGCTGACCCATTTGGACAGGATAACATTATTCTGATTATTAAAAATAAATAAAAAAGTGATACATAAGTAGAATATACGGCAAACGTATCTTTCCTAACTGTATGAAAGACCCCATTATGCTTTTAAAACGGTTCTGAGCCTGCATCAACGTACATCTTCTGATCGAGAAGACCAACCATACGGCACATCGGATGAACGTGGTAGGATATGCCCGGCCTAAAAATGCAAGGTCTTCAGTCCGGCCCTGATGCCACTGATTGACTGCTTGAAGCAGCCAATCAATGGCAGGAAAGCACTCCCATTAAAATGTACTTTTACCAAACCCACTTTGGAGTCATGTGTCGGGAGATGCGTTTGGCCGAACACATCTCCTGCATGGAGGAAAGCTGGAGATGAGGAAAGGGACAAAAGCATATGGTGGGATTGTGCAGAATTCTTGGTCTTGTAAGGAAGAGACAACAACAAAATTATAGGTGCCTGTCATCCATTATATGCTTTAAAGTGCATACGATCCCTAGAGTGATCCCAATTGCAAACTGAATAGATATATCGTGGATCATGAAGGAGGTTGAGATTGTCTTCACGTGTTCCTCATAGAGCGCTGACCCTACAAAACTCTGCATATGTTTGCCCCACCATGCTTTGTTTCTCCTTCTCTTCACTTATTCCATTGGTGTTCTGATCATATGATCATGGGCTTAGGAACCGGGGGGACGGGAGGGACAGATCCCCCCCAGTAACTCATGCGGGGGGGACCGATAATGAAGAAATCCGCCCCAGGGCCGTAGGAACACCCCCCCAATAGAAACGCCGCAAATGCGGCCCGCAAGACCTCGAGGTGCGGCCCGCGTAAGATCGGCAGCCAGGGCAACCGATCTTACGCTGTCCGCAGCTCGAGCCCTGCTACTTACCTGTGGGAGGGTCTTCTGTACTGCACAGAGGAAGCGGAACCCAACAGAGTTCACGTGACATCACATCACATCCTGCTTCCTCTGGCAGTACCAGAACACGCAGAGGGAGGCCGCGCCCCCTGCTGAAGTCTGTGAGCGGCATCAAGGAGCTGCAGTGCAGGTAAGGGGGTGGGGAGGGTGTTTGAATGAGTATGCGTGATTGAGGGATTGAATCTGTGAATGAATGAGTATATGAATGAATGAGTGTGTGTGTGATAGCATGGATGTGTAAGTGCTGGAACCTAGGCATGATGGGACTGTGATTGCTGTTAGCAATCACACTCCTATCATGCCAAGTCAGCCAGTACATGCTGAAACCTAGCTAGCTGCCCCCCCTTGTGTATTGATGCTGCCAGCAGTATGGGGTCTGCACATCACTTACAGCCACCCTGTACCAGCATGTACTGGCTGACTTGGCATGATAGGAGTGTGATTGCTAACAGCAATCACAGTCCCATCATGTCTAGGTTCCAGCATTTACTGGTTGGATGTGTAAGTGCTGGAACCTAGGCATGATGGGACTGTGATTGCTGTTAGCAATCACAGTCCTATCATGCCAAGTCAGCCAGTACATGCTGAAACCTAGCTAGCTGCCCCCCTTGTGTATTGTTTCTGCCAGCAATATGGGGTCTGCACATCACTTACAGCCACCCTGTACCAGCATGTACTGGCTGCCTGGGTATAATAGGAGTGTGATTGCTGTTAGCAATCACACTCCTATCATGCCAAGTCATATTGCTATTTTTTTTGTCCAATTGTGGTGTGTTACCTACTTTTATTAAAAATATGAGTTTTTATTATTATTTTTAAAGGTGGGGGGTCATTTTCGGTTTTGGCTAAGTGAACCGTGAATGTTTTGGTCCAGAATTTTCATTTTGGTGCATCCCTAGAATAAATAGAACTATTTCATTTTTAATTATCCTGAGTCCTGAATTTGTAGTCACAAAACTTTCTAGGCCCAGAAATCAGTGAGCGGAAAAGCAAAGGTTTTGTGTGATTTACTTTATTTTAATCTGCATATATTATTAAAGGCCATATTTTCTCACAGTGAAAAATGAGTGCGCGTATACAATTCTGATGAAGTGGCCCACTGCAGAAAAAAACGTGGACACCCCTGGGGTAGACAGTGAGAAGGGGGGTAGGGAGAGGGTAGCTAGTGAGAAGGGGGGGTAGGGAGAGGGTAGCTAATGAGAAGGAGGGGTAGAGAGAGGGTAGCTGATGAGAAGGGGGGTAGGGAGAGGGTAGCTAGTGTGAAGGGGGTGGTAGGGAGAGGGTAGCTGGTGAGAAGGGAGGGTAGGGAGAGGGTAGCTAGTGAGAAGGGGGGTAGGGAGAGGGTAGATAGTGTGAGAAGGGAGGGTAGGGAGGGGGTAGATAGTGTGAGAAGGGGGAGAGGGGGTAGATAGTGTGAGAGATAGGGAGAAAGTGGGGATCTGATGGGGGAAAATGCTGTTCCCTCCAGATTTTTAGGGGTTCCTACGCCCATGCATATGATTTAACGTGTTTGTTGAATACATATCTATATTTTTTTAACAGAACAGTGAACTTTCCTGTATTTCACCAGGTCAACCATCTGTGAAATACTTAAAGAGAAAAGTGAATGTTGCTGTGGTGAAGTTCTGCTGAAATGGAAAATGCCGGTGATTAAATTCTCTCTCTCTTTTATAGTGAGAACTGTTTATTCCTCTCTGTTACAGAAGTGTGTACGAGTTAGGAACTGGGAATTTCAAGACATACTTGAAAACGAGAGAAATCTCATTGTATCCGTCCTGGTAAAATAAAAAATAATAACTAATTATAACTAATAAATAAGAAAGATGGGGTCATGTAAACACCATATAAACTATGCCCAGCCTGGCACACGGCTAAATTATATGTAAGGTTAATAGAAGGTCTCATAGTGCCCTAAAAACTTGACCATAGTGAGGTCAAATGAAGTGAAATGGATGACTGTTGTAGCTTCGATTTTCCGGGCTAGGCTTAACTCCCCATTAACCCCAATAACGACACCACACACCATAGAATATGGATAAGAAAAGGCCGCAGCCAATTTTATTTATTAGAGTCATTGTCACGCCAAAACCTGAAACAATAAACATCGGTGCGTTAACAAGGACAATGACTCCAAACACCAACATGTAAATATATACAATAAACACAATGAACACACCAAGCTTGCCAAGTAATCCAGGTACCATAACCAAATACCACTTAAGGAAGGGACATA
This sequence comes from Spea hammondii, assembly GCA_029215755.1. Lineage (NCBI taxonomy): Eukaryota > Metazoa > Chordata > Amphibia > Anura > Pelobatidae > Spea > Spea hammondii. The sequence continues at coordinate 12,980,412 of JARDYJ010000012.1, forward strand.
CCCAGATGCCCCCCACCTAAGGTTCCCAGCACTGACAGGTAAGAACCTCCCACCAGATGTTACCAACCATTCACTTACCACCACATTAACCCCCTGGATACCGGGCAAGCTGCCGCCCCACAGACTGTGACAAAACGGCACAAACAAACAAACAAAAGAAAAGGGAGGGAGGGACACGCAACCAGGTAAGCTAACCACAAGAATTGTTCCTGAGCCCGGGAAAGCAGCCACTTATATAATCTTCCCCCAACTCCACCCCCGAAATTCCCGCCAAAAAAGCCTACCCCTCCTCCGCACAACAGTCAGGACCCACTATAGCCCATGCTGGCCCCCAGTGGGCATCATTATTTTAACAAAACCGTTAAGTAACAACTTAGAAAAAACTTACATCACTATAACAACCACTGTAATGAGTCAATCAGCAGTATCATTCCTTTTGGTTGGTATGATGATAAGACCTTTATTTCATACTTTGCACCTTTTTATACATAAACTAGTTGGCTCCAGCTGCCCACCAACGCCATCCATGAATAAATACTTTAGGAATCCCCAAAAGTCAAAATTGGCCACATTCTAAATGTGCGCAAATCGCTCATCACCGAGAACGTCTTGGTTAATCTGAGCTGGGATCTAGAGCATGCAAATACTATAAACTATTCAGGTAGAGCTGACGGGTTCCTCTTAAGACTAAGCAAATACACTCGAAAACTCAGCCACCAGTGGAAATCAACTAGCAAAACGCAGAAGAGAAAGTATCCCTTATGCTGATCCCAAAGCGCATATCTTCAAAGGCAATCGTCGGTGAATAATATGACACCAATTCCATTCCTAACACTACATTAAAAAATAATCTTAAATAGTCTGTACTTATCCTTTTTTTATCAAACCTACCCATTTTTGAAAGCTTATATTTCAGTAAGACACTTCCATATCAGTCTTCCAATGTACATAATACTTACAACTAAAAACATGTACACTTTAAAGGTTACACAGTCCTATCTTGGGTAATATTATTGTTTTTAGAGTTTTATTTCCTCTTAAGTACTTTTTTTAAGCCTTTTTTATTGAATGCTAAGCCTTCCAATACACATGTGAATAAGGGCTTTCTCGTGACGGTGACCTAAAGTCCTTTAATGCCAAAGATTAAGCACGGAGGGACTATGTCTCCTTGCATTTTTGTTGTGAACAACATGTCATTACTTTTATTTCAGGTGAAAAGGAACATTGTATGTGATGAATTTTAATTGACCCACGCAACCCTGCTTATTGCGGAGGGAGAATTGAATTGCCGAGATAGTTGCCAAGTGTGATGGACCAGCAAACTGACACGGCACCATGGCGAGCGGGTTATGTGGTCTTCTAAACCCAGGTCCCAACAGAAATCATTTACTACAGTCATTTTCTGTGTCATTGGCACTTTTTCTTTATTTGATTTTTGGAAAGAATCGCAATACCATTGGACCTGCTCTATTTTAGTTGACTGCACTGCGTTGGCTTGGTACAGAAACGATCCAGCATTGTTCTGGCCGACAGACAAGAAAAATGTAATCCGATAACATTTGGAACCGTACAGAAAAAATATGTCACTCGGAAATCCCAATATGAATTTTACATGTCATGCATGCAAATGGAAGGGATAACAAATAAAATAAATAATCATTAAATATGTAAAATGATTCCATGTGAAATTAGTAATTTATTGTAAAAAATAATAATAATAATGTTAATACATATATAATTACCCTGTTATCTTTATTAAGTATAAAGATGGGTTGTCAATTGAGTTAAGAATTAAGGCTGATTTAACTTAATTTATGTAAGTATGAATTTGATAAATTTATAAAGAAAAACAGAAAAACAAGGATAACAGGACCCTCTGTTTAGGAAAACTGCCTTTCTCTTTTATCACCCCATGTGGTGGGGGTACATAATTTGTCCTGAGGGTTACCAACCCACCTTCTTCCCCCTTAGGCCTTATAATTATATTTGTTTGCATGTTTTTTTCTTGTAACACATGCCCAGTGAGCAATGGCAGATAATTAATTATACACAATAGACATTTACTTTTGTCTTCCTTGTACTTGCTTGGTCCCACTTATCCCTCTCACTGTTCAATTAATTTTCTACTCATTCATTGCTTCTTTTTTAACCCTTACCTGATTACTTCCACGCAGTTTCAAATGGCCATTCCGAAGATCTCTCATAGTTGAGTAAAATGTAACCCTCTGCGAAGTAACAATAATTGTTGATGGACACGTGGATAGCAGGAGAAGATAGATCTAGCAGAAGAATCAGGCAGGGTCATGCTGGGGATGACTAGGCCGTTCCGGCACTTTCAGGCCAGAGGAACCAAATGGCCCATGTGTAGCTACACATTATGTTTTGGCTGATGAATAGGACCCGATCTGCTACTGGGGCTACTGGATCAGTAAGGATGTGGCCAGGCCTGGGCTGGGCATCTGGCACAGCGGACGAATGACAGCATTAAAGCATAGCGTGCGTATTCAGGCATCGGCCGCACCCATGTCATCATGGGTCTGCTGGTCATAAAGCGCCATGATTGCCAGTCCCGCCCTGTCTGCAGCCCTAACGGCCCTCCGGGCATTTCCTAGATCAGGGGTAGGCAATCTTTGCCTCTTCTGATGTTGTGGACTACATCTCCCATAATGCTCTTACAGTCATAATGCTGGCAAAGCATCAAGGGAAATGTAGTTCACAACATCTGGAGAGCCGAAGGTTGCCTACCCCTGTCCTAGATCATCAGAGATGTGACTGTGAAGCCATTGAACTGAAACCATAACTCTCCTGTAAACACCCAAATTTGTGAATAAATCCAGAATTTTGCGGCCCATGAGATATTTTCACTCCTGACAATGAGATTTAGCATATTGCATAACAAATAATAAAATACAAGCCATTGGTATTCAACTACTTAATTCTCCAGTAGAGTTTGATATACAGTCTGGAAAAGATCGCATATTCCTTTGGCAAACTACGCGCTTATAATAATGTCTCTGAATCTGCAGTAGTGAAAACCCATCTGTTATGTCTATAAGTTTTCAGACAAATTTCTGCTGGCTTGACACAGTATTTAGTGATTTAGAGGACGTTACAGTTTTAGCTTTTGGCTAAAATACCACGAATGAGGATAAATTATATATCATGCTTAAAGTTAACCATAGTAAGTAAATAAGTGCTAAATTCTATACGGATCAGAGAAAAAGATCTGGTTGCTATTCTGCATTAATTAATTTTGATCTGATTTTAAAAAAATAATAATGCTGATAAAGGGGTTCTGGGGTCTGTTTGTAAAGCACCGAAAGCCATGGATCCACGGCACCCAGGTGTCCCCCCCATAACTGTTTCGCCCAGTAAAGTCACATAGAGAGTAGATGCTTCAGTAAAGATTGGGCTCCATGCGAGGTAAGGAAGAAGAGGAGGTAGGGAGAGCTGTCAGAGTTACAGATTGGATAGAGCGAGTGTATATGTTCATATATATGGTGTTGGTGTGAGTATGTGTGTGTGTGTGTGTGTGTGTGTCTATTGCCAGAGTGTCAAGGGTGAGTCTAGGGATTGTGTTGTAAGAAGGAGGTGAGTATGTGTATGGTCCTAGGATGAGTGAGTGTTTGAACACACTAACCTTTCTAAAGATCTTTGGTACGTGTGTAGTCTCTCTCTCTCTCTCTCTCTCTCTCTCTCTCTCTCTTTCTCCCTCTCTTAGTCGCATGTAAAAATCTCACGATGACAGCAGTCAAGGTTTACCGTTAATCAAACCATCAGTTTAGATCAAATCATTCTGGAAAAACATTCTGGTCTAATTTCTTTTGAAAATCCAATCCTACTCATTTTAGAAATTCTAATCCTAGTATTTTTTTACAGACCCCTATATGATTAGGGATGATGTATTTATTGTTCCCGGAATTTTACGTTTCATATTTAGAAACGTCACAGCAACATAACATGTGGCAACTACAAAATGCATTGAGGTCCACGTTCAGTTTGAGACGAGTACTGGGAATAGCCACCGACAGCATATTTCTCAGAGATGGTTTAAGGCATTGTACTTTTTTTTTCTCTACCAAGTGTTCCTTGCATCTGGTGTAGATCGAATCCAACATCATGGATGAGGGGATGGCTAGATCTCTGTTTTATACTTTTATGGATTTCCGGATTAGTGTCACAGGTGAAGAGAAAAACTAAAACAATCAGTTTGTTTAAAAAGGTTTTTAAGAACTTAGATTAGGACAATTCTTAGCCCTTTGCTTAGTATCTAATTACATGATAAGCAGCTTTTATAGATGTAAAGTGATGTCACTCACATTCACTATGATGTCATTCATGGTAAAAATCCATGTTACCCAAACAGTGCAATACATTTCTCCTTCTCTCCAGCAAAGGTTATATGTTACGCGGCCACGCTGTTTCTGCTTTGACCGATTTCGGATTTTTCAATCAAAATCATTTATTTTCTATCTTAATGACGCAAATTTTTAAGTTAACATCCTTAAACCGTCCAGAAACACATTCTGTGCTTAAAAAAAGCGTAGGCAGTGCTATGATTCATAAAAAATTTCCACAACTTAATTTCGCTTTCTAGTAGAACCGACGGTCTTTAAATGCTGCATATTGTGTCATTTCCATATAATTAGTCAATTTACAGATATGCTTTGAAATTGTATTTTACAATATAATTAATTCTAACAATGGCATATTTACGTTGCTTCAGGTAGAAAAAGCCATAGGCAGACATCTGCTAACGTTCTGTTGCCAAATTAATTTCCTTCTTTTCAACTATACTTCATTGAGCAGTGATTTCCAGATAGCCAAAAGAAACAGTTTAGACAGTACCTCTTGTTAGCCAAATTTCATGCGTGGGGCGAAAAAAACCGAGGATTGGCTTTAGAACATTGAAATCACTCTCTAAGGTACCTTAAAATCAATAAAACTAAACAAGATCCAACATATAACATAGTCAGGGCAGGAGCTTAAGTGTTGTTATTCGATTGTATTTATTTTTTGAGGGGGGGGGGTTATATTTTGGTCTACATTATTAAGTCTAACCCAGGAGAAGATGTTGCGTTCCAAGACCTCTGTAGGAAAAAAAAAAAAAAAATTATTATATATTTTTTTGTGGTCCTTTCCAGAAAAAACTATAGAATATGGCTGACTTGTAGTTTTTAAAAAGGCAACTAAGGATTACTTTACTGTCTTAGAATTGTAATTAAATAAAACTTGATTGGCCGAGGCTACAGATTTTTGCTATACAAGAGAAGTCTTTTGCCGTCCACATCTCTTTCCAGTCGACGTACTTATCTCCAGTCAGCACCAGCGCTGGCTTGGTAAGCATTCCAGGAGGGTCTAATGAGACCTTTTAACTAGGATGTTATGCTGGATGCTAAAGGAATTATCTCCTAAAGGTTTTGAGTGTTTTTAATTTTTTTTATTTTTTGGCAAATTCTTAAGGTCTAAGTTTTTTCACTTTTTCAGCCATATCTGGTGTCCCATGTAGCTTCCACAGCAGGCCTCCAATACCATTACTTTTGTTAAGTTTTCTTTTGAGAGAACTAGGGAATTGTGTTATTAAAATATCAATCAGATGGATTAATGCTTTATCTACAGCATACCATCTAAAAGATTTATGAATGTGTTATGTGCTTAAGATTACAACTGATCCAACAACAGATACATCCAAACACATATCAATGAAATCACAGTATGTATTCGGATATATCTCCTGAAGGCTAATGTGTTTTCTAGCTACAATAACTACACTTATCCAGGTGAATGGGTACATGGATACACTTATGAAATATGCACCGATAAACCCACCCACTGGCTTATTAAGTTAAACAATCCCTGTTCTATCTCTTCTAACTTTTAAGGTTTGAACTGAAAACTTTCGCTTCTTCCAGAATGCAACAGAATATTTTGGAAGCAACAACAGGATATCCAAGAATCCACAATGCGGCTATGATACAACAATACAAACTTTTACTAGAACGTTCCAAATATAAAACAATACAAATAACAGTACAATAACAATAATCCCCACATTAATTGACACACTTACAACAAATACATATATATAAGTTCCTATTTACAATATTCAAACATGCATGTTCATAGTTACCTTCCCTGAGAGCTCCAGGTTAGTGATGTTCCTTTTGTCTCTTTTCTTTCTCTCCTCCTCTCCTCTTTCTTACTTTCACTACCTGTCCGTTGATATACTAGAGGGTCCCAATTGAGTCTACTGGGGAGATCCCTGATTGGACCCTGTGGTTGCCGTAGTTACCCTTTGAAGTTATTCCCTTTGGCCAACACCACACCCTGGGGTCTTTACAATCATGGGGCAGTAAAACCCAAAGATCTCCCGACCTGATTCAATCTATTTCATGAGAAAACCTGTCTTTCTTCCACACACCCTTCATCACGCATATCAGTGTTATCTAAACTAAACAAAAGGTTTCCCAAATATTTATCATTCCCGGCCACCTGCCATGCATCTTGATTTAACTAGTATTAGCAGAAACCATGATATATATATATACACACACATACACATACATTCCTACATATGCATATCTACACACATGTACATCCATACACCCGCATACACGTGTCCATATACATATATATATCCACACATCTGCTTATACTGTAACAAATACCATTCATTTTAACTAGGATGTTATGCTGGATGCTAAAGGAACTATTTCCTAAAGGTTTTGAGTGTTTTTTTTTAAAAATATTTTTTGGCAAAATCTTTAGGTCCGCAGTTTTTTCACTTTTTCAGCCATATCTGGTGTCCCATGTAGCTTCCACAGCAGGCCTCCAATACCATTCTTTTTAACTAGGATGTTATGCTGGATGCTAAAGGAATTATTTCCTAAAGGTTTTGAGTGGCTGCTTCAAACACCCAATCAGGGATACAAAACATTGGACCACGGAGGATACGTTCAGCTGCAGCTCTGGAACTGCAGCTTCTCCTAAATATAAGTGGTTAATTTTCATTGTTTCAAAGTAGTTTAATATTGAGTTCATTGTTATATAAAATATAATTATTTTCAGTGTTGGTGACAAATTAGCCATAGTGTTTTGTTTCCTTAGAAAAATTAAATCTATTTATATAACCATATAACCAACATCAGACCCATTTGGCCTGTTTTTTTCCACTGTAAAGAGTCAAACCTTAATCAGTCGTTGGTCTCGTCTTAGATTTAGGAGCCATATGTCTATCCCATGCGTGTTTATATCCCCCCCCCACTGTATTAGTGAAGGAATTAAAGCAAACACATAAATAAAAAAGCATTATCAGGATCGCCAATGATTACATTTATGGGGACAAGCCAGCTATTACATGCTAATAAAACCCAAATATATTCTATAAAATGTGCAAAGGTCAGCGCTGCCAGGATTTTATGTGGACATTACAAGAAAATGCAAATAAAAAGATAAAATGTGAAGAGTTTTTATCAATTAGATTGAAAGTCATTACAACATAACACAAGCAATTAGTTCTTCAAATGTGATTAATACATTTTATTATTTTTATGGCACATCTCGGTCTATTAACCCCTTAATGACAAAGCCCGTACATGTACGGGCTCAAAATGCATTGTTTAGGGTTTAATGTCCTTAAGTGGTTAATATTTTTCTACTATACAATCCAGAAATTTAGAGCACTTTCAAGGATATATATGCTATTATATAGCATGAACACATACATATATCCATACGTGTGACACAATCTGTGCCATGTTCTGATCTCCAAGAGGCTTCTAGGTTGGAAAAACTAGCTTCTCACTTAGCGAAGGATCATGAGTAGGCGAGTACTCCCGAGCAACAGAGAAAGAAACGATACAGTTACTATTTCCGTGATTTCTTGCCACAAATGTTACATATATATTCCAAAAGGGCTGGTGGAAGTCCCCCTTTAAGCATCAAGATAGTGAAGGGACATTACTACAATGCTCAGAGTAGGAGACTCCCAACCCAACCTTTGGCTAAGTGAGTGTATATCAACAGAGTAACCTTTAATCGCAAGAATAGAAATTGATTTGTAGGAGCGAGACGAAGAAACAAAAAACCCCAAAATGTAAGCCTTCCACTGTATAAAACAGAACTACAACATTTTATGATAACAGTGATCAAAAAATATCCTATATAAATCATTTATGAATCAAGCCATACACGGCTAACAAAAGTCTTGAATATGACACGTAAACTTTGGTTGACCCAGAAACTACTTGAACGCAAGAAAAACGTACAGATCAGAATCGTTGTGGAGAACACAAAATGACATTGACGACCGTAAGCAACCAAGTTGACCATACGATTTGCATAATATTAAGTCTCGAAACCAATTGCAATTAAAGACAGGTCGTTATGTGGTTTCTGGAAACATGTAGTTGTTTCTGTACATTATTTGACTTTGTGCAATCAACTCTAGGGCTCCAGAAGAAGGTAACAGCCGTAAAATTATTGTTGATCATGGGTATCCTCTCCATTACATTCAGTGTTATAACGAAGCATGACATGGATTTATCCTGTTTTGGTTTTTTTTACGGCACAGATTGAGAAAGAAAGAATGGCTTTTCCCATTAGAGACAATTTACATTGTAATGTTTCCGATCACATCGGGTGTTGCAGGATATAATTCTTCAAAATGTGTCACATTTATGATGGAGGGAGGGTTCGACTGCTCAGAGCCTTCCCGGTACACGGCGATATTTATGTCGGAATTTCTGCTTACTGCTCAATAAAACATCTTTACATATTCTGCTTGTTTTCATCCTCTCGTCTGGCTGATAAAAACAAGCTAGAAAGTAAAAAAATAATCTGCATTTATATAAAATATGGAACTGAAAGAGAAAGCTTTGAGGTTGGTTTGAAATATGTTCTAAGAACTCAAGATATGGGTAAGGAACGAGCTTGAGTGACACAAAGGTATTCGTAGGGTTTGAGGTGGTAGGGGCTCTTTAATTATGATGTGATATGTTTATAATATTATAATACAGGCCTGGATTGGCCAAATCGGACACCAGCCAAACGCCTGGTGGGCCACTGCCCATTGATGCCCCATGCGTGGCCACACATATTCATCTATCGGCCGCACATATGTCATCAGGCGGTCACTGGCCTTAAAGTGCCATGGCCATCTCTTGAGCACCAGTCCGGCCCTGTTCTTGTATGTTTTTGAATGACGTGACTGCATTTACGAACTGATCTACTCATAACCGGCTATTGTCTGTAAAATTAATCTATAGAATCATGTCAAGTATATTTGTATTTAGAAAAAAAATGTCCAAAGTGGAGAAAATCTGTATGGAGCAAGATCTTGCCTACAACCTATTTGGTTACAAAAGATACACTCAAGGAGGTGATCCTTAGAGTTTCCCAATTAAGTATTTTGCTTATCTGAAAAACTTCATTAAATACATTATGGATCTTTGGATGGATTAAATACATATGGATCCCTCTTACCTGTCTCACCCCTTTATAATCCACCATGAACACTGCTGCCAGATTTATCTTCCTCTCCTATCGCTTTACTAGCATCTCTCCCCTCTGTCAGTCCTTACTGCTGCCTGTCAAAATCCTGACTTTTACCTTCAAAGCCCTTCACAGAGCTTCCATTACTCCCAAAATCTGCCGCTGGAGCCCATTGTGCCAGATGGCCAGTCCGGGCCTGATGGCCTGTTGACTCTATGATAATTTCCTTTGCCCCAAATTATAATGAAAACTGAACAATGCCGATTTGCTCATTATCACTTCTAAGATGACTTGACCATTTGAAGACCGACCCGGTTGTAGGCAACAAAAATGAAAACTTTTTAATGAACAATGATATGGGATTAAAGTATAGTTTTCTATACGTGCTAAAGGCTGTACACCATGATACTGGTAAACCTTTTACGTGACCAAGTTGTGTGCACATGGCACTCGTGATGGATGCCAAGAGCTTTAAAGTCATCAACATCGCAGACTTAAAGTGCTGATGCTGCGTTTTTTTTGTGGAAGGTAGAAGGAGACTTTAAGGAATGATTGATTAGTCTATTACACTCAAGTTTAACCTCCTTTGGTCCCAATGGTATAAAGTGGTCCTCACTGGAAATGCTTTGTCAAGTCGAAAAATGAGTTTCTCTCTACATTGCGCATGCCTTCTTTTTTCTTTGTTTCATTCACATGGATACACAGTAAGACCACGTACATGCGGACATCCAAATACACTCATATATGCAAGTGTCCCTGCCTTTTTTTTTTTTGGTAGCCTGGGGCAGGTCTTCTTCGATGTACGTTGTGATGAAGAAGTATACGTCAATCATTCTTCAAATAGTTATATTACATGCTGTTTGATTGTTTCATTTGAAACATATTTCGATCTAGAACTTTGATTTAGAATTAGTTTTTGCAAAGGACACATTTAGCATTTAAATAATTCTTCAAAAAAACATGCAGAGCCAGCAAATAACACTAGACAATTTATATATGTGTCAATGCAATTATTATGCATTATTATGAAATTAGCAGAGTCAAAGATGTAACGACGGGTAGTGGGGTGATCAGATAGGGAAACAAGCATTATGCTTGGAAGAAGGGCATGGATTATGGGTAATGTTATGATAATAGATATAAAATAAGGAAGTTTTGCTTTACTGAGAGGGTGGTAGATAAGCGGAGCAACCTCCAAGCAGACGTGGTAGTGTAGGGTATGCAGGGTTTGGAGCGTAGCGCAGTGAGACACCAGATATGTGATAGAGTCAAAACAGGCAATATCAGGAATTTCAGCAAGTTTATTCTACAAAAAGGCATAAACTGTACCGTGTAGCAATCCTGAGGTCAAGGGTAGGTGAAGTGTAGCAAAGTCCATTAAGCAAGCCGGGATCAAGGGTAGGAGAGGTATATCAAAGTCCAATAACAAGCCGAGGTCAAAAGTCCAGTAAATCCAGTGAAGAGGTAACAGCATACAGGTATCAGCAAAACGGGTAGGTAGAGACTTGAACAATCAAGTAATGAGGCCTAGAAGCTGTGGGTTTAAATAGCCCTCTAGGAATCAGCTCCTCCCCACCAATAACAGAGACCCCTCCCCTCCTCAGTATGTACAATGGAGTAGTGACTGTCCATCACTACTCGTCCCGCCCCTGACCAGGAGTAATTCATTATTGGAGACGCCGGCCACGCCTCCCCGCCATCACTCCACGTGTGGAGTTTCTCTCGTGCGGTATTCGCCGCAATGGAGTCCGGGGATGCGGCCTACCGTAGGCCGCAGTAGGCCGTGACCGCGTGGCTCGCGGTCGCGTACAACGGGGCCGCGTGGTGCGCGGACGAAGTCCCGGGCGTCCCGCGACTCCACCATCGGGTGGAGACCTGTGCTGCCGACGGGGGAGTGAGGTAGGACCCTGACAGGTAGGCATATGGCTCCTAAAGACAAGACCAAGGACTGATTATGGTTTGAGTCTCTAACCTCAGGAAAACGGGCGACTAGATGGGAGAATAGGTCTGATCTGCCGCCAAATTCTGTTTCAATAATAATAATAAAATATAACAATAATAATAGACATACCACTTTATTTTACATTAATTTTCTTTTTTGAAGGGAAAAAAAGATAGGCTAGACACCAATATGCAAAATAATTGTATGTTTTGATAGTAAATCACACTCTTGGTTGAGGTTGCATTTTTTTTTTTTTAAAGGGCATCATATTTTATTTATCCAGAAATACTAGAATAATGGAGCTGTTTCATAATATAATTCCCGTTTCTGAAAAAAAAATGTCATGGCTTATTTATTGTGCACGTCCGGCTTCATCTACTTGGGTAAAGTTAATAGAGATGCTGAAGAATTCCACTTTATCTACAGATATGCATAATAAAAATATCATCTTATATTCATGATTAAAAAAAACAAAAAAAAACAGTTTCCGGTTTATGAGGAAATCATGCTGTCCCAATTTATAAACCCAAAAATTAGAAAATTTTAATTATTTTTAAAAATAATGCATATATTTGCCACAATAATGTAGTAGGAAAATTTTAGATTTTTTTTTTAATTTTCCACATATTATCCCAGTCCCACGTTTTTTGTTACCAAAGAAAATGTTATCATTATTGTTATTTAGAATTTTAGATTGTAAGCTCATAAACCCACCATTTCTGCCAGGAACATTGCAGGACAAGCTCATGGGCAGGGTCCTCATCTCCTGTTGTATCTTTTTGTGCATCTTTGTTTCGGAATATATTAGTGCTTAATAAATAAACATTATTAAATAGTAATAATAACATATTATTATTATTTATTTTACAAATAAATAATACTAAATAATATATTTATACAGAACAAGCAAATGCCGTAGCACTATTAAGATTATACAATTTACATGAAACAGAAAACATACTAGGACAGAAGGAGAAGAGGACCTCTCTTATAAGCTTACAATCTATTTTGAACACGGAAGAGAGGAAAGGGTGAGATATTTTATGAGCATATTGTCCATAATTTGATGCAAAATGGTGAGGTTCTTTTTCAGAATTTAGTATAAACATCTTATAATAAATCATGATCCTAATGCACTGAATTTGCAATTTTTCTTCAAATAGGAAAATGTCTTGTTATCCGTTCTTTGAACTACACACTTCAATGCGCTCTCTGCCCAATTGTGAATGTTTTCATCAAATCCTTCCAACCTATTTCTTGTACAACGAGATTATAAATGGGAGCCAACATGATTTTACGAGACATAGGTCAAATCAAACAAGCCGACCGGAAAACCCATTTAGGCTGCCATTTTGGAGCAGCTATACAATTCAAGTTAAGCTCCTAGATGTTCGTGTTCCCTGTTGTTACAATGTTACCCAGTAATGTATATTTACATAAAGAAAATCATTTAGAGTCTCTGTAAGCTCTCTTTGCGTTTCTATGAATACAAACCCCAAGCTGTTTTATTTTCGTTATCAAGTCAGTTAAAATATATTTTCTTTAGCTACGCAGAGTTTCGAGGTTTCAAATTAACGGGGTCGGTGTTGTTGCTACTTTTGTTATACTGTGATTTGTTGCTAAGGCAACCATTATTATACTCAAAAATAACGCAGCGAGACATTTTTCATCATATATTTTACAAACCTTTAACGGTAGGGGGGAACAAGCTATATTGACTTAAATATGGAATATTTCTATAGCAAATGATCCAATACATGCAGATATTGAGTTGGAATGTGCTACCAAGACATAAATAGAAAAGTATCTTAACATATATACTCCATACCATGAAACTGACTCTACATTTTATGTACCAGTGTTTCCCCTTAATGCCAATAAGAAAGTTGGTACGAAAGACATAAACTAGAAAATAGATATAGGAAAACTGAATGATATACTTTGGCCAAAAGCATTTTAGAGTCTCCCAATCTACAACAATCTCTGATATTAGAGGCTCAGATATCCATGGATAGTTTCCATATCGTGCTCACAGGGGGGGTGGGTATGGCCATTGGTTTGGCAAGGAATGGTTCCAGCCTTAAGAGTCTGCAGGCTTCCAGCTACAGGAGACCAGAGGAGATCAGGAGATCTAAGGAATCGGCCACCACCAAAGTCCGCAACATCTGACAACTAAGGTTAATTATGACCTCGTAATTATACTTTTACATGGATTTCCTGGTAGAATGGAGTCGCAACCAATATACCCAATTAAAGTGTATGCCAAGCAGAAGGGACTCCTCTTAACCAGGATCTAGGAAGTAACCTAAGTTACCTGAGTGCCAATTCAATTTTTTATTATTTATTGGGAAAAAGTATTGATACAAAACTCAGATAAAAAATAGAGTAATGATGACTGCGGCTAGGAAAAATGTCTGTCTCAAAATGGGACATTGGGTTGGTATTGTTGTGGCCATTGAATACGCAACATCATCATGGGTCTTCGCTACTGGGATATCGTTGAGACAAGCCATTGGCCATTCTTGATATTACATCATGAACCTCATATAGATTCCTTAATCAGAACATGAGATGATTGTCCGGTGGTGGAGATAATATCATTATGATATCATACATACCTTGACCTATATAATTACCATTTGACCCATACAGTCTCCCCACAATAGGAGCAGTATTCACAGATTTGTTATAAATTAAAATTGAGTTTCATTAAAAACACCTCTTGTAACCATAAAAAAAGTGTTTTTTTTATTTGATTCATTATAATAGATTAGATTTGTTCTTTGGTTTGAAACTCTTTAAGATTCACCAGCAGCGAGAGGCACCTTCAAGCCAAGCATGGCAGCCATTTGTATAATATCTAAAGGAACAAATCATTTTTGGCTCTCCGCTGGCATCAACATATTCCTGCTCGGTTCCAAACATGATAATTTACCTGAGTATCAGAGCAGTGCGGTAAAGAGAGTGTAACATTAATCAATGTAGAAAGGATCAGAGACAGGGAAAAGTAGGGTTGGCATTATACAATGCAGCGATAGCCAAAATCAGAAGCAAAGCAAATACCGCTTTTTAACTGTAATAAGTTTTGTTATTTGGTAAAAAAAAATATGTAGAAGACCTTATATCTACATAACTACGCTTGCTTTCAGTAAAAGCATAGGTGCCAATAGGTTTGCGGTAGTACCTGAGAATGTCATATCAATAGGAAAGGAGATATTAATAAGAGGACGTAGGAACTTGAAGAATAGGCCAAAATTGAAAAAAAACTGAATTTACATAAAAGAGACCAATTTAATGTAAGATAAGTTAATATGGTATGGAAACAGATGGTTTACAAACTTTCTCCATGTTTGGGTTGTTAAGGTCCAGCCATCATACAAATATTGAAGATTTCCTCTTGTGCACACTTGGAAAGCCTCTTGATGTGACCTGGAGTCTCCGGGTGAAGCACTGCATCCCTCTCTTCAGACAGGGCGAGAGGTTTTTAGCCATGCCTATTCCTTACTCACTTTCTTGCCCACACACAACTTCCTATGCTAGCCTTACACCTATGAGGAGCTAGCCCAACCCAACGGCAGACCAGCCCTGGCTACATCAAGACCTTTTGGAAGGGTTCTAGCGGACAGAGATATTAAAACAAAGCCTGTTATGCTGCCAATAAATAAACATGGATACATTCCAAGATCATAATGTGGTGCCAGAGATTTTTTTTCACTAATTGAATGTGTGTGTGAATGAAGAAAGAATACTAGACAGAGATTGGTGGATTCTACAAACATTCCATGTTTTGGGTTTGTAAATTCCTTGAAAGTTCTTTCTATTTATAAAAGTTTTTTTTGTTTGTTTGTTTGATAGGGATAAAAAAGCAAATCGTTATGGCGGAAAAAAAAAAGAAAGCATTCCAAGAGCTGAGCAAAGAAGGGTCATTAATGGTATCCCTAGAGGTCTGTGCTTTTCGATACTGTACATTAATGATGTTAAATCCACTGTAACTGAAAAAGCTTATTGCATCTGCTGATGACACAAAATTAACTGTAAAATGTCGACACAGCACCAGGAAGAAAATAGCTACAGGGGAGCAGCGAGACTGAAATTATGATTGCGGCCTGAACAGATGTCAGAAGTCAAATAAGCATAAGTAAGAGGATTGAAAGGATGCTTATAACCTCAAACACATCCTCTTTGTTACATATGCTTGGTGCATATCAAAGGTCATGAAAGGGGTATACATCTCACCGATAAACCCATCAACCTTGGGTATATCAATTATAGCCTCATTAGAATGTTACATGGACACACACATTTAGTGTCATGGTGTCTCTAGAGGTCACAAAGGCAAAGATTCTAATTGATGATTGTATAAATTAAACAACATGATCATATTGTTGATATTTCAGACAATAGAGCATTAGTGGCACCCAGAGCTGGACGAGACCCTAAACTATGCTCTGGAATTGAAAACACATCCATCCACAGGTTAACAGGTTATATACTCTCTTCACATGATAGTTGGCCCAGGAAAAGTGGCCCATTTGGGTCTTTGTCCTCTATGCCCTACGGCGAGGTCTGTTGATAATATATAAGCAGCTTCTTAGGACTTCTGTCGAGCCTCCATCTGTAGTTCGATGGGGAAAAACCTATGAAGTTGACCTCAGTTTACAGAAGAGATGTAAAAATATGGATATGTCTCGTAGAAGCAGCCATTTTGAATTTTCCATGACACTAAACACAAACATAATGTTCAATAAGCTTAAATTATTGGCTATGTTTTTTTTTTTATAATAATACTGCACTCAGTTGCACTTCTCCTTCTAAGAGGGTAAACCCAGGGATTTGTTGCTTCATGCTTATGAATTAACTCAAACCTAAAAAGCAGGATAACTTAATGGGGGAAGATGGCCGCTCCCTTGGTACATATAGACAAGGTCGGTTTTTAACATATGTAAATGTAGGTTTCAAGAAAGGTGACAGATCCAATTTAAGTTGCTTATAGGATGACCTTGTGAAGATAACCATTTACTCTTTTGACTATTCTATATGTCCCATTTTATTATGCACATGTGCCAAATCTCTCATCTTTCAATTTTCATTTAAGAACCTCATTGCAAACCCTTCAGCATGAATTGCATAATGACAATCATTAGTTAACAGGCAAGGGTTCTTTATGGGATTAAGATGTGATTTGTGATAGCGTAAAATATATATAGTTTTGGAAGATAAATATTTACCGCCTTGATGAACGGCAATAGATTTCACTGAAGGATTAATGTTTTCCTCTTTCATCAACAATATAATTATCTCTAAATTATACAGTAGTTATTCTGTGTACTGCATGTTTTAGGGTTTCAAACAAACATGAACCAAACAGTAATTTGAGAATGACATTTTTAAAGTTTATACGTGCATGTGTAGTTATTTAATGTATTTCTTATTCACTAGTATGTAGTAATCTGAAAGATATGTAGAGGTTTTGTTAACAGGTTAAGAAGTTTACATAAACATCTGTATGTAGAATAATTGACTGGTGCCTTAAAAAAAGAGTATTGTGGAAAATGGCGTATGCCCTTGGGTGCTGCTCTAGACTCGACCCAGAGCAGTGGTCCTAGCCGACCCCTCTACAGCCAGCATCCTGATTGGATAAAAAGGCACTGTGCACCTTTAAGACATGGTGGCATATGATGTCATAAGTCGACTCATAGTGTCTTAAAAGCATGCTGCGCCTTTAAATGCAGTCTATGGAGGTGATGTTGAGCTGCACAGCCTCCATAGTGTAAATTATCTGGTTTGGGGAGATTGAACAACTTCTCTGTAACTAGCCCATTGTGCAGCAGGACATTATATGGTATTCAAAGGCTACTCTGTTTAAATTCAGTTTTCCCAGTTAATTTATAAAACCTAATCAACACCTGAGGATATGCTTGGGCATCGCTATGGCAGTTGGAACAAACAGGGTTATAATACAATTTGTGTCGTGCTTTGACCATATTATGATGTATCATTAGCATTAATTGATGTTTGTGCACCACTAATGTCCATCCTGACATTAACTGAATCTAACCATGACCCTCAATACAGGATTTGAGCCACATACCTTAGAAAGTTTTGCACTAGATCCACATTATGTATTTCAATTAACATCAAGAGTGGACTGGCCAAGAGAGGGACCATAACGGGTTATTGTGTGTTTTACTTGCAACTCCACATATAGCCACCAGGGGGGTCTAGAGTAAAAATGACTCTGACGGAATCATTTTTGTGTTATCTTGATGTCTTGATATATTATTTCTCTGTTAAACTCCAGCGAATGGAATAAGATAAGTATACATTGGGGACCTTCCTTCCTTGTGTGCTTCAGACTCCTTTATTGTTGGGCCACCTGTCAGGGATTGCCTCTTTGACCAAATATTGTTAGAACAGCATATCATTGAGTATTACTTTTAATCTACATTAGTTTTCACTCCTCCCCAAATTTCTCTTGCATTTAAGCAAATCCCATCCTCAACATACAGACAAGGAACCCGAAACTAGATGAGTTGTACCCTATGATCTCTTTAAGTTAGATTCACTATGCTTCTGCCTTGAAGGCAATGCTTTTACATTCAGAATTTTATATTCATCTTCCACCATTCCAAGACTGAGCCCATAGGCATTTCTCAAAACAAATGCTAATGATTTACTTTTCTTCTCCTATTAAACACATGTAAATAATGTAGAATGACAGGCAACGTTCCTTTAAGGTTTCCCCTAGGATGAAACTTTCAATCTTTATCATTATTTTTTGCACAATAACCAAGAAATTGAGTAAACAATTCACCCTCAGGGGTGATGTGTGGAGGTGATTTTATCTTTTCAAGTGTATATTGATATGAAATAGTTTTGTTATAGACCTGACATATATATATATGTCATGATAATGTACTTATTACTACTATCAGATAAAAAATATAGTTTTTTTCTCTTTTTTTTCTTTTTTGCATACATGTATTTTAAGGCAACTGTATATCAGCCATGTTTATTAGTTCTTGCTGTGTTATCTGAGCCCCGATCTACTAAACACTAAAGTCTTAATCACACAGCCTGACACTCTGACTAATGAAAGTCTATGGAAGAACGGACTTCATTAGCATTGCCAGAAATCATCAGCTCAGTGTGGTGTCTGAGCAGGGAAAGTCACCCAAAATATCACATGACTGACAATAATGGCGGCCTCAAGGTCTGCAGATAAAGGGAGTTTATTGAAACAAAATTAGATAAAATCAGTCATTTCCGACTGACATTACCGCATACGGTGTGTGTGGGGGGGGTTATTACTGTATACAGGAATTTTTACCATTACAATGAAAATTTTAATTGACTGATTAATTTCTCTTTAGGTGCTTTCGATCAGCAAACCATTCTAGTTGAAATTAGGTTGCGTGGCTTTGGCCAGGCTAGAACAAAATGGGGGCATCTGGGACATAAAGGATATCGTTTTATTCTTTTACTTAAAATTGTGTTTTTTCAGGGTCCATCTGAAGTACGTATAAGATTTTTTTTGTGCCTTTAAAGGAATGCTATCATAAATAAATTCCACCGTTAAAAGACAAAGCAAACCTATGAAATGTAATAAGCTTTCTACATGACTTACGGACGCAGCGTTTCGATATGTGCTTTGCTTTTGAAATGTTCCATTTTACAGTTCCCTCTTCGATTAGTTTTTATTTTTTTTTCTCCTTTTGAATGTTACGCCAGAACTTCAGCGGCTGTCAGGCAACAGTATACGCGGGGAAAGCAGCTGATTATTATTCTTAGGTCAGTCTCTGGTGCTGGGGTGCAGTTGAACCACAATTGTTCTGCCGCGGTTCACCCATAACAAATCAAAGTGCACAAGAATCGCACCGGGGACTGACCGCGGGAAAAAGCCACTGCTTGACAAATGTTGCAAGTCTTATGCGGGAATTGCACGGCTTTCGCAAAAAAACAACCCACAGAGTGGAGTCGCTGAATAGAAAAACAGAAAGAGTTGTAACGCTGCAGGGAAACAGAGCTGAATTTTCCGTCAGAAACATGATTTTTATTAAACATTTGACTTGCGTTTACAAACCTTTTCATATTAATTGCCATAACATTGCTCAAGAATTAGAATTTAATAGTGTTGCTATTGATGTACTAGGCAGGTTAAGATGTTGTTAGATGTGTAATTGTAGGTGATTCAGTGTATGATGAGTTTAACCCCTTAATGACAAAGGCTGTACATGTACAGGCTCAAAATGCATTGTTTTCAATGGGTTTAGGGACCACCCATTGTCCTTAAGGGGTTAATTTTAACGATAGGGTGGTAGATGAGTGAAACAGCCTCAAAGCAGAAGTCTGATACTCTGACTCCTCCATTCCCTACCATCAAATCATCCTCTCCCAAGCAGTCCCTCTCCATCCATCTCATTCTACATGAACCTCCTAATAGATTGTAAGCTCACAAGAGCAGAGCCGTCCCCTCCTTCTGGACCAGTGTGTCTTAACGCGTCATAATGTTATTGTCAGTTCCATATATTGCCGATTGTAATGTCATTGTTAAAGTACCCAATTTATTGGATAAGTATGTAAATATATAAAAATAAATTTGATATTATGAATATTATTTTTATCAGAACAACTAAATCTATTAAACAGCTGTTAAAAATGTATAATTTCATATGGTCTCGGAAAAGTGAAAGCTCTTAAAGGCTAATATATGTCGATTCCCAAGGTGGTTTGAGATTTTAGGAGCAAAAAATGGTTCCAGCGCTAACACAAGTGACAAATTTAATTACATACAGACTAAGTATCTTAATAGAACTCGGAGTCTTCCATGGTTCCAATGTGCAGTAGATGCCATGCATAGAATAGGTCCTCTTTTCCAGTTTGATTAATGCTACCAAGGACAAGAAAGGTTTTCCGCAAAGTGGAGATGGATTTTAATAAAATAAAGCATGATTTATTACCGTCGAATTCAAGTGGATTGGAAAAGCTCAGCAATAGCTCGAAACACATTGAAAGGCTAAGGAGGTGTTCAAGTTCAGGGACATGTGTTGCTTTAATGGCACATTTGATTAACTTCTAAATGAATACAAATAGCCAAATGTGGAAAGATCAAAGCAGCTTTTTTAGATTATTTCTAAAAGCTTTTTTTGAGTCCTCACATAAATAAGAGATAATAACCCTAAGGTTACAGTTATTAAGTATTTATATAGAGTGTTTTGTGCCATACTGGTTCCTAACTCATGTTCTCAAGGACGCCAGGAACGTTTTTAGTTCCTCCGTTTTCCCTGACGCTTCTACGTGTCATAATTAAAAAGAACAATATGTTTATGTATAATGTGTCAATGGAGTTATGTACTCAGGTTGAAAAAATTATCTTTTCACCATAGCAACCAATAGAATTTTCCCATGAGCAGGAACATTCATAAAGTCGTTATGGGGATTTGACCAGTTTTCCACTATTGATGCGTTATATTCATTTTATTCTATGACCCCACAGAGCCCCAACCTCTCAGATATAGCTCAATTGTCCATTAAAGTACCAGGAGACACAAGAAATCAGGGGTCCCTAGGCATGTGCGTAATCCAGCATCACATATATGTAATAAAAAGTACATTTGACCAAAAAGATGTGATTATTTATTTAATCTTAACCTAATAATGTTTTACTTTTTTTCTAATTGTTGATCAGGACTCATGTTCTTGACAGCTGCAGGGCCATATTTACCTTCAGCGGTACCCTAGGCCCAACCCAGGGCACCGCACCAGCCACCCCTTCCGGATTGTCCTCCATACTAATGAGCTTTAGGATGATGTCATGTTTTAAGGACACACAGCAGTTTAAGGAAATTATCTTTTGAGGCTATGTAGAAGGGTTGGTTGGTGAAATCAATGTTCTCCGTTGTAACCTTTCCATTCAGCAGTGGTGCTAAAGTGGGCCTGATCATCCAAAAGTGAAGTTGGCTCCCTGTGAGGTGGGAGATGGGATGCCGTGCCCTTTGGACTTGTCGTCCCAGTCTTGCCAACTATGGCAACTGAATAGAACTGTATAGATATAAAATGTAAATGCCATGGTGGCACCTCTATGTGGACACGACCTACTTTCATAAAGTACTGGATAATCATACCCAATATTTGTATTGTGTTTGGCCAAGACAGTTTGTTTGTCAGGTTGTTCTGTGAGTCACTCATTGTTTTCATAGTAACATGATGCTCATCATCTGTTGTTCTTGAAGCTACAGATACATGTCAGCAAACAAACAAATCAAGGGGAGAAAAAAAAACCCAGTGGTTATAACTAAATTAAAGATAATTGTCTTTGGTAAGGAAACAATGTGAGTCATTTTTTTTCGTTTGAAAAATCTACAAAAATAAATTAACTGTAAGATACCATGTAAAAACACTCCTGCAATACTCATGTATCTTGTGAACGCATATCTTTACACATTTCGATTTTTAAGGCATTCGAGCAAAACGTACGTTGTTTTGTTAAATCAACACATATATTTACTGTGAAATCCGGAAAAGCACAAAAATTACAACTAAATAATGAACTCACTAAATGTACTAGGGACAGTCATGAAGCGGTGGAGGGGTGTCTCCCGCATTAAAAGCAGATCAGGCACTGTATTCAAAAATTCAAGCGGTCAGTCAAGTTAAGGTTTAATTCAACTGACTAGACCCTGCCCAAAGACATGTGCCAGTTCACATTAACATTCACTAAAATGTGAGTTGTTTGTGAAGGTATACGCGTGACTCTGAGTTGAAATTTTGCAAGTTTCAGGTTAGGGCAGGAAAGTTCAATAATAATTCACATGTCCTCCCCTGAAACTTACAAAATGACATGCCCTCCATGTAACATACGAGATAAAAAGAAAAACTTAAAAATCATAATAAATAAATAAATGAAATAAGAGTTCCTAGCATCTCCTAGTAACCAAAGGGGGAAATGATCACACCTCCGCTTTCCTTACTCCATGGATTACGGAGCAGAGTTCAATCTAAAGTGGATGGCTCATATATACCTCCAAATCGCCCATATAATTTCGACTCATAAAAAACCTCATTGCATTGTTTGTCTGTGGGCCCTTGCTGAAAGACTTAAAGGATTATACTCATGCTAGCAATATAATATAATATATAATATAATAGTATCACAGTATTGTCTGGGGTTTTAGTTCGATAAAGTATACTTGGGATTATTCCAAAGTCATACCTCGAACATAATTTAAAGGAATGTTATATTGTCAGGCCAGAGACATAATAAAATGCCAGACCATAATATAAATTAATGTTTTTCTGCTGTACATAGCAATGCATTTCCAAAGCTATCCAGCACATGTCCATCTTGGCTTGTTCCCCAGTTCCAGGACCCAAAATGAATGGAGGGCAGACATTTTTAACCAGTTGGAATCCAGGTTCTCACTCCAGATTAGCCAGACTGTGTTGCACAACGGACACTAGTTCACACCAACGTCTCCGACTCACTACTATTGAAGACACATTCACAATGCTGTAAAGGTCAACTAACCTCATCATGACAAAAAAGAAAGAGGAGCCATGTTTTTTAAAAGTATTAACAATGGAATACATTTGAGACACGATATTTAGAGGTGTACTTTTTAAAATAATCTTGACTTTCCTCCTTTTCCGATATGAATGATTTCAAATTGATTTCAATATGACATTTTCCCCAAAAAGACCAAATATATTGAATTTAATGTCCAAATAGAGGAAAAAATAAGCAAAGGATCTACCACCAGAACCCTAGTTCCCAACATCTCTAGGTAGCAAGATGATAAATTCTATTACAAAAATAAAATATCATTGCTTGCTGAAAATGAATGGCTCAATTAATTAATTAATGGCTAATAGCTTTTTATAATAAATAATATAATAATAAATAATTTAATTTTCCAAATATTCTACATTAAAACAGCAGCCTTCCATTTTCGCACAGGCAATTTTTACCAAACCACGGAAATAATTTTTTTTTTAGCAAACCAACAACTATAGTAAGATAACCAATGAAGTCCCCTTTAATCAAATAAGCATCAAACGTATTACTATATCTCCGATAATGAATTCTACATTTTCTCTGTCCCTCGGCTTTGGATACACCCACTAAATATCCAAAAAAATGGTTGAAAATCCTTTGAAATTATATCGCTGGAATATTTGTAGAAATGTTGTTCATATCAAGATTCAATTGATTTATTTAATTAATTAATTTTATTGCAAGATTACGATATGACTATAACCAATGTGATTGAGTTTTGAAATGTGGATTTTGTGATTTGTAGAACAAAATTCAACTTATGCAGAATAAATCGTAGTATATGCAAAAATTTCGATCTCCAGATGGAATTTAAAATATACCTATTTATGTCTACATCAAATTGATTGATGTTTTTTTTAACATCTACAAACAGGAATAATCATATTTTTTTTCTGACATTAACAACCTTTTGCAGAGATTCTTTCGCACATATTATTTCTCCCCCTTTGCTTTTAAGCAAAAATGTTGAAGCCTACATCACAATTGTAGAATATAATTACACAATAAAATACACCTTTAAATATAAATCATTTCATTTTCATAGAAAAAAAAATAGAAATACAAAATTAGTCATTTTTTATGATTTTTAGAACACTTTATAATTCAATAAAGGGACCTTACCAATGACAACAAGAATGGCAAATGATTTTGGTATCCGCAAATGTCGATAGTATTATCAAATCGTATTTTTAGCTTTTTTTTTTGCCTTTAAACTGGAATTTCGGAATATTATATGTAAAACATTGCATTGTATGTTTAGAATGAATGAAAGAATGCCTACTTGATATACAATAATGGTGAATGTTGCAAGTACCCAGACAAAGACTTCAATTCTTAATTGCAATACTCGACAGCGGGTAATTATTTCAGCAATGTCTCGGTATAGATATTGAATATTTTATTTTACACAACATAACAACACATAAGTTGTTGTTCTGTACAGCATATGCCTAAAAATAAAGGCAACACCATTGTCACTCAAAAATAAATACAGTCTGGTTATTTAAAAAATACTTTTAGTAATTCTTCCATAATTGGTCTTTTGTTTTGTTTTGTTCTTAGCTTGAAGGAAATTTCCCATACGAAAGGCTTTTTTTGTGAATGAAGTCTCTTATTTCTGCTGATGCAGAACCAGGAAGCCAGTCCTACAGGGAAGGAAGGCACTGGTGCTGTTTCATATTTTGTTCAACCTTTGTTCTGATTTATTTATTATTTTTTTTCTTTTGCTCATTAAAACACCGTTAAAAAGCAAACAAAAAGGTGCGGTAGTCGGCTCGTACGCAACCCTGTTTGTAAAAGCCGTGGATGGTAACAACAACATTGGAATTCCAACTTTCGATTATCTAAGTGTGCTCTGAGTTATTTTTTATGTTTATCTTTGTTAAAAGTAAGTAGTTTATTAAACAGTGCTTTCCAATATCCACTCAGAGCTCGAAAATGTTGCTTTGCCACTGTCCATCTCCGAATTGTCCGACTGAATAAGTATGCCGTTCATTGACATGCTCCTTTTGGACCATAACCCACCAGTGTTCTGGGAGTTAACGTAACAATGATATTCGAATACTTCTCCATTCAAAGAGTACCTTCGCTTCGCTCTTGATGTTTCTGCCGGTAGCGTTAGAAATTTACTTGGTTTTGACTGTGCTCTTTTATATGTCGGACCTTCCTTGACTAAGCCAGAGGTCTGACTGGATAACCGTAGGGCAGTTGAATTGTTTCTATTCGTATTTTGGGATTCCATATTTAAAACTGTCTCTGTCTGACAATCCATAGGTTTTAGTACCGATTTCCTCTTCTGCTTAAGTGACCCAGAAGTCCAACCATGAGGCAACACAGAGGTAGCAGCTGGGGCATCTTGGCTGGAGCAAGTGTCTGAGAACTGTGCCCCACTCTCACCCATAGATTTGCAACACTGTGGGCTTTCTTCGTGTTCTACAACCTGCTTGGAGGCCGATGGTGGCATTGATGCACTGCAGCCTTGATTTTGAGATCCGTTTGTCTGAGAATACACATTACTTACTTTTGTTGCCTTATGGTTCCCATTGCCATTACACACCTTATACCTGATCATAAGAATAATTATAAAAACCAATACAGATGCAACGATAATGCCACCTATTATAATGATCATGGTACCACCTAAAAACTGGGACTGCATAAAATGACAACGGACATAATCTTGTTCCGTCGTAAATTGGATGCATCCTACAACTCTGGTTGCAGTAAGGGAGGTGATGCCGTCATCGTAAATTGCTAGGACACACAAATCATAGACAGTTCCAGATGCCAGATTATTAACACGGAATGTCTTGCTCGTTGGCGGAATCATTCTGAGAAAAGACAAAAACATTTGTTAACTCAAAAAGTAAAGAGAGAAATTTGGCTATACCTGAAGTATGGCCATTTGGCCCCAAAACATGGACCTAAATGAATTTGTGCCATCACTGATAACTTTAATTAAGTTGTGAAGAACCCCTGATAAGAAATCAGTTATGACAGATTGGTTTTGCAAGATGCGACTAATGCTTTAGTTACCTTCTAAATCAATCCACTTAACACGTACAACACCTCTGCTGCCGTTTTAAACCTTGGGAAAAACAGACCCAATATAACGTTTCCTTTTGAAAAACACTTATCACACGTAATCCTAAAAAGCATTTCTTGCATAAGATGCCATATCAGACATTAAGATCCCAGCAGATAATGTTTACAAAAGAAAGCATGCCATTATCTTGAACATGTAAGAAGCATGATGTTGTTGACCTTAATGGTTCATGGGTAATACACAATATATATACTGGCTGTTGAGATTAGAATGTTGGAGATGTCAGAGCTAATGGTTTAGTTCTAGAGCACAGAGGATTAACTACAGTAAACAGGTACCTGAGACCCCGTGACTTATACATTCAAAAATGTGTATCACAAACATAACTGAATTGCATAATTCCTAATGATTACTTTTTAAACCAGTGATGCCTTCATGGGCCACAATATAGATGTAATTAAAGTAGAGTGCCAGATATTTCAGGTTCTAATGCATCCTAAAAAGAAAACTGCTAGAAGGAAATAGTTTTTTTTTTCTTCCTTAAAGGGTCTTTCGTACCATCATATCCACTTTACTGCATTTAATAAATGAGTAGTCCCGCTTGTTTGTATGTTGCTATTTATGTTATATTGGGATATTATATTATTTTCCTTGAATTTGCATGCCCTCATCTGAAACTCATAAAACCTAAAGTTGCTGTCAGCTGCAGGCAACTCACAGATTAGCAAAGCTGCAAGTTGTTTTGCGAGTGTCAACATGCGTGGACATGCAACTGAAATAATGACTGGTCACTCTAGTTAGCCCATAATGTAATTGACCTCATGATTATCTTCTAATGAATAGACCCAAAATTGTGTTCTGTGGACCTGGAATGTCTGCTCCTTCTTATGGAGGCACAAATAAATGGGGTCCATAAAAATGGGTGATCGACCCATAGGCTGCAATAGGAAGAAAATGTTGGCTGAACCCAACACTACACACCAAACCGAGAAAGTAAGCCACTACCTTGAAGACCTGTCAATTAGTTTTCAACTGAAGGGGAAATCCAGAGAGATGCCAGCTATGCTAAATTGTAAGCATAGCCACTTAGTCGCACATCACAATGATAAACTACTCTGTACCCAAAGACACGCATAAGAATAAATTAGTGTCTGGCGTACAAGGATATTTGTATACTGTTATCAGAATGTCAGACCCTGAATTAATAAACACAATTTGCTTAAGGCACATAGAACCCAAGATTACAAATGGCATTCATACAACATGTGCTTAAGTATTAATTTTTATTGGTTTACTTAATTAAAGCAAAGGCAGGTTACCTTCAATGTTTTTTATTTAGCAATGTGAGGTAATAGAAACAGATGTTGGATTACATGATGGTCTTTACCCAAGGCCAAGTAGCAGCCCAGACCAAAATTATCAACAGAGAATAATTTAATGTAACAATGGTCAGAATACCTTATCTCAAACACAAAATAATCAAATAAATTGTTATGATATGAGAGGCTTTAAATGATTTTAAATATAATAAATTTATTCCTGCTGGAAATGTTTTGGTTTTTAAAAAAAAATAACTTTGAAACGATTAAAGCCAACTTTATGTGATGCAGGTTTTATTTAGGACAGTAGTATAGGCATGTCTCAGCTTTAAAAGAACTGTGCTTATTTAACTCCTCAGAAAAGCCTTTCCAAGCAGCCATACACAGTAAGGTTCTCTTGCTGACACATGTTTTAATACCCATACACTAATTGCATCTGCACATTCATTGATGCATGTTAATTTCGAGTGACTTGTGACTAATGGATTATTGATTTCTGTTTCTAATGCCCTACAATAATAATTGGCAGGTGCATGGCATGCAGCTATTACAAACCAAGTGGCTAGTGGTTGTCCAGTGCCTACGAGAGCATCCACTGCCACTGGATACAGACCACTGTGTTCCTGCCAAATGTAGTGTTTGCTTCAGATATGTGAACAATATAACTGTATTTGTATGCCTTTCATTTACTCTGATGTATCGGATTTACATTTAAATAACAAATTATAATTTAAATGTATAACATTCTGGCATATATTTTTGTTATTACCGTTCAAGGTAGGCTTGCTTCCGAAGATCTCAACAGAGTCATCAGAAGGCCAGGCCAACAACCTCTCCTTCTAGTTAGTGTTTTGAAAGGATAAGCCACCTATGCTTCTATATAGGACTATATAGAGTTGATCATAAAATATAAAGTGTTATTTATTAAAATATAATTTTATTAACCTGGTTAATATTTTAACTAACACATAGTGTTTTTAGTATGCCATCGTTAAGACAAAATGTTAACTATCAATACACATTAATACATACTTTTTGAGGCCCCCGGGTGCCGTTACACTGTCTTTGTCAGCTTAGAACCGGTAATGTTGGCTCCAAATGACAGAGGGTAGACTATGCTGTCTTCAGACTCTCTGCAGAAGCGGTAAACATTGGAATGGAGGACATCCCAAAGTGTCCTCATGGTCATGAAGGACCATTGTTTTGAAGACAGCATAGAACATCCTTTGTCGTGAACTATTTGGTTTAAAATAATGACCATTTCTTTATGATTAATCAATGATGTGGTCAGTTCAACATGTGTTCAAAAAAGGTCATTGGTAAAATGACAATCTTACCTATAAACGAGGGAATCGTCATATGTGCCGTTGTACTGTATCTGAAACATACGTATTCCAGGTATATTTCTTTGAAAGTTAAATTTAATAAGTGCAGTCGACGAAGTAGCCTCAGCAACTACAACTTTCTTATCTTGGCTAATTTTTGTATCCCCATTGCTAGTGCTTGCATTGGAACCAGATTTAGTAGACGTGGAGATATCTGAAGACCCCGGGTCCGGCTCCTGAATGTGATTTGTGCTGTTAACCAGGTGAGGAAGTTTGATAATGTGAAGGTCTGTGGTTTTTGTGGTCTCTCCTGCAGGATTAGAAGCAATACATGCGAAAGAACCTGTATCTTTTACAGTTGTTATATGAATGTCAAGGGTTCCGTTGTCATAAACGAGAATTCTGGTTCCATTTGAAATTAATTTCCCTTCGGGTGATATCCAGTGAATGGCAGGCTCGGGGTCTCCAAGTGCTTTGCATCTTAAAACGGCCCTTTGACCTTCAAGTACCCTTAGCTCTTGTGTGTATCTAGTAATCAGTGGCGGCTCACACAGAAACTCTTCTTCTGTGATGGACCAGAAATAGCGGCCAGATAGAAGTGGAGGTGATGCACATGTCTCTAAATCATCTTCTCTCAAGAGACGCCTCAGCCACAATAATTCACAATTGCAATGCAATGGGTTTCCGCCAAAACTTAACGCAAATGTGGTGGGGCTTATTATTCCTGAGGTTGCTAACACTTGCGCTCTCTGAAAGAGAGGGTCGGGTGGTAACTTTTGCAATTTATTAGATGTCACATCTAATCTATTCAACTTGTGCAGGTGTGAGAAGGTTCCTTTTGGAATGTGCTCGATCATGTTGTGATCCAAACTCAGAGTGTGCAAACTGACCATCTTTTCAATTGCGTCCCAAGGTATCGTTTCCAGATTATTGTAGGACAGATCGAGTTCCTCTAGAGCTAACACATCGTCAAATGCTGTCGAGGAAATTAACGTCAGTTGGTTGTTGTTGAGTATTAGGTGGTGGAGGTTTGAGAGGCCGCTAAACATTTCATTGGTGACTCTAGTCAATCGGTTGCTGTTTAAATGCAAAGCCCGCAGGTTCCGCAAGTCCGCAAATGCGTGAGGTGTAATGTAACTTATGGTATTCCTTGACAGTGTTAGGTCCACCAAGCTTGTCATGTTCGCAAAATCCTTCCTCTTAATGGTTGTAACAAAGTTATCAGCCAAGCGTAGCTCCACCGTCTTTCTATTGATGTTTGGTGGAATAAACAACAACCCTTTCTTGTCACAAAGGGTTGCGAGATTTGGAGATAAGTTTTGACAGGTACAACGCTTTGGACAGAGCTCAGCTCTCACTGCCATGCCAATAAAAAGCACATAACAGAACAGTTTTTCCATTGTAGATTAGGTTGAAAAGCCTAAAAGAAGAAAAAAAAATGAATTTAGAATTTATTTTTTTTCATTTGGATAATTTTGTTACAATTGTTTTGCTTGATCATTGAAACGTAACAATTATCAGACTCATATATTTGGCATCATTAATTAAGACATTTAACTCAGTTTAGCTAGAAGAAAATACATTGATGTGTTACTTCTACATGACATGCAAAACATTAAGCTCTATTTTTGTATTCCTTATCCTTAGTTGACAGGAATTTGTGTCAATTATGTTAAGACTTAGTTGAACACAAATATATGGCATTTTTCCTTATTTTTAAAAATTTTATTATAACCATTTGCAGGGCTGGACTTTTTAAGCCACCAACCCACGTTATGTAATTATTTGGTTAATGTGGCTGTGAAAAAGTATGTGATGGAACTTGTCCACTAAGGTAATTGTATGTTGTCCAAGTTAAAAAAAGAAAAGGAAAAACCACCAAATAATAATAATAATAATAATAAAAAATAATAATAATTTAAAAAATATATATATATATATAATTAAAAAATTATATATATATATATATAATATATATATTATTTTATATATTATTAAATATATATATTTTTATTATTATTTTATTAATATTTTTTATTATTTTTTTTGGTGGTTTTTCCTTTTATATATATATATATTGTTTTATGTTTCAAAGGTTATATCTATTATTCATAAATGTGGGGAGAAAAAAACACATTTAACAGCGAATGAGTTGCTTGCAGGAACTGTGTTCAAGTCAATTAAATCATTATTCCTAATGGCGTTCAATTATATTGTGAGATGTCCACTACAGAAATTTAAATCAGCATAATGCCATTCTCTATATGAACTAAAACTATTTCCATCGTGTGATAATTCCAGGGAAATATATATTTGTCTAACAAAGTAGAAAAGAACACAAATGCGTTTAGAAACAGAGACATTATTGGCATATTGCCACGTTTGCATTTTAACTAAATATATTGTAGTGTGAAGCCTTATAAATGCATTATTACAAATATAAATATAAATTACAATATATATATATATATATTTGTGTATGGAATTTAATTTATATATAATTAATGGAAACAGGAATCAAAGTGAAAAGAAAATCATATATATATATATATATATATTATTATTATTATTATTATTATTATTATTATTATTATCCAAATACAGGTGGGGGATACTAGATACATTCTGGAGGGAGTGAATTGTAGGACTGCTTAGTCATCCCCAGACTGATCTTGCCATTTATTATATTCTTTAAATAATAATAATAATAATAATAATAATAATAATAATAATAATAATAATATATTTATATATATGTATATATATGTAAATATATATTTATATATATGACTAAGCAGTCCTGGTCCAAATATAAAATTCACTCCCTCCAGAATGTCGTATCTCGTATCCTCCCCCTGGATATTTGGATAATAATATTTGTTTCATTTGTAGCAGCAATAAATAATTGGTTACAGTTGCAATGTCTCCACTTTAGATATTTTTAAATGTATCTATTTGAAATATTATTTGGGAGGCCAATTTTATTAGGACAATAGCAAACACGTTGATCTATTATTTTGTTAGATTCTACAGATTTTCAAACCAATACTCCAGAACATATAAAGTGGCAAAATGTAGGTTAATGGGTACTAGCATTTATACTGGTTAATTATTCAGTATGCAATAAGAAAAAAAAAACACATTTAACATTTTTGTTTTACTTTCATCTATTTTATCATTTAATATTAATCTAAAAATGAAGATGAGCTAATATCAGAAAATTATTTTCATTAGTAGCAGAGGAATATTTAAGTGTCTCATGAATTGGTGGTTTGCACAACAGTACTAGCGTGTAAAACTGGTCTATATAGAGCATAAAAGTTACACAGTAGAATTTGTTTGTCAATATAATGTTAATGATGACATAATGATTGATATTGATATTTTTTTAGGTTAAAGACACCATTTTGATCAAGGCAACATTGAGCTAGTTGGTATGCTGGTAACTCAGTGGGCTGTAATGCAAATAAGTAGTGCCATCTATAGGCAAAAAGAAGAATTACAACCTATTTAATATGTATGATTTCCTGAAAATGATTAATTCTATTTATAGAATAAGAATAATTATTAACCAACTGGGTTCAGTATATTACATACCCTTAAGAAAACTACAGAATTATATTGAGCTTAACACTTTATGCATATGAAATTATAATTTTTAATACTTAAAGCCGTGAGCCTATACAGCAGTAAAAATTCAATTTCTGTACTTTGATTTATTATTCTCATCATTTACAATTTGATTGTACTTCAACATTTTAAATATTAACAAAATTAAAGAAAGGGAGAGACACTACAAATATTAGTGGTTTAAGTGTTAAATTAAAAAAAAATGGTAATTATTTCACCGAAACGATCTACAAGTTCTTTTTTTTGAAACATTGGATATATTAGTGAAATTATCCACTGCATCTTTAAGCCTCTGAATGACCAAAGCCAGGACATTTATTTCCAATATTCCTCTAATTTCCCATGATTCCTCAGTAAAGTACATAATGGTTGAATTGGGACATACTGTTTTTGCAGATATCACTTGTACCTATAGGCCTTCTGCCAACAAGTATCATGACATATGTCCTGTGATGTCATAGCATGGAAACATTCAAGGAGACCTGGGGTGGTTTAAACTGCTGGTTTCTGCCATCTTTCCTTTCGTGAGAACTTTCTTGGAAACGGTAAATAAAAAAGAATATGGGCGGAAATATTTTTTAGGAAGAAAAGGCAATATAAAGCAAGACACAGCTGCAAGGTGGCAGTTTTTCATGCAAATAAAAAAAAAAAAAGGAAACTCATCATTACTGTATATGAATTAGGAACAAGGATAATCTGGGGTATGACAATTGACATTTTTTTAGCTTATTTACGAAGTTCCCAGGTGAAAATGCAGCCTTTTCCATTGCTGAGTAAATAATTCCATTTGCTCGTGCAAAAAAATGTATTTCTTTCTGCAGGAAACTTTTATTCTGATTTAATACTCTATTTAAGTGATATTATACAGCAATTCCATTCCCCCAGATAGTAACCTACCAACCTTTGCTTCCTAAGAAACTAATAACTTTCATAGCATTCTGTTCTAGATTTCCCAGCTTGAGCTCTACGAGTAGAATAGCAAATAAGTACGGAAAGTAACTTCGTATCCTGTGTGTACAGAACTTTATTTCTATATTCTTATCAGGAAAATATACTCTTCTAGTTGAGAATACAAAACATAGCTATGAAGAGGTTTATGAGAATCAAGGGAAAATTTTAGACATTTAATAAGTGGATTTAAAGGAAATTTTAAAGGAAATCGAGAAATATTTTATGTGGATAATCACCTCTTTATTTTTCTATAAAGATGTATATATATGGCAAAACCTAAACAAACAATAAAACCTAATAAAATACAAAACATACTAAAGGGATTTTACATCTCCTCCTGGACTGGCCTGCGGGCCCCTGGCCATTGGCGCCCACCTTAATTACTTATCTGGCACCCTCGATAAATCCAGGTACCTAAGAGCATTTTGAATGGCCAGCCAAGAAGACCAGTGGCTTCGGCCTAGGCCTGTGTCGGCAGGTCCAGGGGTCAGCAGCCCCTCAGTCTCCCTGTAGTGCCACTGCTCGGCGGGCCAGTTAAAAGGGAGATCACTGATCCATCCAATTGGCACAGACCCCAATACCTCCGCCCGGTGGCGCACATCATTTTAAGGAGTCCTGGGACATGACATCATATCCTGGAGCTTAAAGAAGGACACGTCGCGGAGGGGCAGCTGGTGGCACTGTCCAGGCTTAGGTCTAGGGCAGCAACAAAAGAAGCCAATAACCAAAAACTACCCAAAGGTTCCATGCTCAAAATTATTTGAATTTGCCCTGCACATTGCATCAAAATTATTCCACTAGGACCACCTGCAAGGTATTCTATCTGAAAAGTAGCCAGTTGGTGATTCCTAATGAATGTTTTCCATATTGAGTCTATGCGCTCTTTACCTAGTGTAGTATTTATTTGTTATTTTATGTTTTTTGTTGTATTATGTGGTTCTGGATGATTGTGATATAGTCAGAACCGGACGGGAGGGACTATCCTGCTAAAATTGGGACATCCCCTTTAAAACATGAAACAACACAAGATTTTTTTTTGTATTTCACAAAGAAAACACTATACTTAGGATAATATTGATTTTCTATCATAACATTATACTATATGATCACTGAACATTGTAATGCATGAATAATTTAACTTCCTGGTTAAAAAAAATATCTATATGAGTTCTTTCCTTCGATCAATACAATATACATCTAGGATCAAGGGGATGGATATCATTTTATAAGCACAGGCATTTTTTCTGGAAATCAATACTCTGATTTGTAGAAATGCACATTTTTTTTAAATAAACATAAAAAAATAAGAATAACATTTTCTTGCAATAAGCAACGAACCATTTAGAATCTTTAAGTAAAAAATCTAGCATAACATATATATTTTTTTATTTGATAATGTACCATTTTGAAACTTGATGGCCAAATTAACATTCCAGTTATCCCAGGCTCAGCTATTACTTGAATATTGTTTTACTTGAATATTTACATTCTCATTTACACATTTACTAAATAAAATAAAGGTTTTGAAGAACTATGTTTGAAACAGTTGAAGTACCTCCAGAAGTGGTTGGCGGCACAGGAGAAAATGAATAGGATAAATATTAATATTCTCCCCATTTTCTATGACCCTCTAGGTGAACGACACGATTGAAGGGCCTTCAACTGATCTGCCAACGTTCTTCTGGAACATGGCCGAACTGGAGATGATGAGGTGGCCTTGACATGTTGCATTTTTATCCAGCCACTGGAGCTTAAGATCGGGAGGGCATGGGGCTTCAATGGCCAATGGCCCAGTTGAGTTTCCAAAAAAGATTTAGGAACTAGCCTGGAAGGATCATGTATAATCCTATATATATTAGGATTTATGACTCAAATAAAAACATGAATAGACTCAATTTTATGAAAAAAGTTTTGTTACACCACATCTAAAAATGACTTAGGAGTAAATTTATCACTTTTGTAAATTTCCATATTTTTTTTCAAGAATCAGATTTTCTAAATTTGCATAGTTATAACATAAACTCCAGGGCAAGATTACAGTTACATTGCCTGTTATATATAATCCTTTCTCCCCCGAAAGCGAGCGGTAATGGCAAATAAATTATTATTAATGGTATTTTTGACTTGACGTTGGAAGGCTATATTTTTTTACCATATCAAAGGCTTAATAAAAAAAAAAATATATATATATTATGGGTCATAAAAATAAATTCCTATCATACATGGAGATAATAAAAAAAACAAAATTATAAAGTGAAAGTAATCCAAAGGAAAGGAGGAAGGGAAGACCAAACATTAAATGCACTTGAAAAATCCGTCGGAGATCATAACACTCAGTCCGGTCTTACTTTTATTATTTATTTATTTTATTATTTGAGACAAACAATGTTATTACAGTTTTAAATGGGGTATAAGCGTGATTTCAATTAAAATGTATTTATTCATTTAGGAAATATTGGATCAGGAAGAATATATTGAGATTTTAGCTCAAGTATGTTGAACTAATGAATTGGATATCCAAGAGTCGTCTAGAAGAAGTGGTAGATGTTAACACCACGGGAGTCGCGTAAGTCTATATTGACTATAAGACAAGTCCAAGGCCCCAATATAATTTACAGCTGTCAATATCTGTGTGTTTTGGATTTCTCTCTCTTCCTCTGTTATTTCTCTGTTATTTCTTCTACTCATTAAAGGTCTTTAATTGATTATCAGTAAAGCTGTTAAGGCCAACCATGCTGAATTGGCTGAAAAAGAGAAACGAGTAAATTCTTTACTGACAGTCCAGCTGTTAAGATGGTTTAACATCCAACTCATGTTGGGTTGCAGTGAAAAAAACAAAAGCAACTCGATTATTCATGGAAAGTTAAGTTGAGTTGGCAGATGAGGTCAAAGAGGACTAACTCAACTTGACTCCTCAGGAGGAGTTGAATATACAAAGCCCTTTAATACCGGGGCTATCTGAGCTCTTCTTGCAGAGGAAGCCCACTAGGGATGGCCCTTAATCATGTAGGGAAATTGACAAGTTGAAACTGCAGCCCACCTGCAACCCTCCCTATAAACCGACACTAGTGAATAAATCTTACATCCTTTGCTTGTTTTTCTATCCCTTGAAGAAGAGTTCCTCACTACTTCACCCTCAAGATAGGAGAAAAGAAGCTCCATATTTTTCTAGCTTGCTATGGAAGCGTTTGTTAATATCTAAAACAATGTAGTCAAAGTAGGTGCCGCAGTTGTGTTCTAGATATTGTGATCTTTCCTTATTAAAGAAAGTACAAATAATACACAATATAATACACAATAATAAAAGGGGATCGGTGAGACAAACACTGTTTACCTTACGGTCTTCATTTTGTAAAAACAAACATTGTTTCGCTAAAAAGCATCGTTTAATTACTGTGCTAGAAGCTACCACCTGCTTCCCAGAAGCACCTAACGCAGGCGTAGACATTATGGATGCGCTCATAGGCATCGACGGGCCGAGTCCTGCCAGCAGTCATCAAGCCTAAGGGGGGACGAGAGAGATGCATTTATGAAGAATATTTCCCCAAGATAGATTCGGGGAGGAAGGAAGACTATTATACACAAAAAAAGGACTGTTCCTTTGATGTTTACAACATTTCCCTGTGATGAATTAATCGCATTTGACATAACAGGGGTTAATTACATTTAAAATAATCATCAAGAGCCTGAAGTGAGATTCTGTCTGTCCTCACAAATGAAAGCACTTGAATATGTTATGTATGTACTGCAGATGTATACCTAAAGGCAATACTTTTTTTTTTTTTTTTTCTTTTGATCGTAACTAAATTGCCTGATCCTTCAGCTGCGTCGTAAAATGCCTGACAATCAGCCGAGACAATGAATCAGTTAATGACCGAATGTTTGAAATTCCTTATTTACTATTTATAATCTATATATCTATAAAATATATTTATTGGGCCCCGTTTTGTATTATTTTTATTTTTTTTAACAAATCTCACGGATTCTGTTCTATGATAACTGCAGCTGAAAGAATGCACATTTTTTAAATGCAGCGTTTACATTTTCTGATCAAAATGAGAAGCGAACAAGAATTTACTTTCCATAGATTGATTTTTTATAAATACAGACAGAACATATTGGCAACCTGACCCTTGGGAACTTGAATGAAGTAGCGTCCAGTTTCGCCCCCCCCCTTCTAAATAAAACAAGAGACAATTCTTTATTTCAAAAACTTTATTAATTGTCAACTATGGATTTTAATTTGTCCGCGGTGCGGACCGCATATAACACAGCACCGCGACACTCAACCTTTATTAAATGTTTACATCATTTATTAAGTTTTATAACCGTTTATTAGAAAAACATATTTTGGCCCAGTATAAAAACATTTCACCGTCAAAATAACAACAACAATGATAACCAATCATAACCATGAAGTAACCTGCTGGTATGGGCGTGTCCACCTGTATCCCTGCTGGAACTGCCGGTGTCCCCCAGCGCGGCAGTCACATGACCCTACGATTCACAGGGGCGCCTGCCCCTGGAGTGTCCTGCACTTACACCTCTGTGCACCACAAGTAACCATACCTAGAGGGTTAACTCCTGCACCGCACCAGCTTAAAAACCTGAGCCCCCGGCTAATGCAAAAATCAGGGAGGGATGGGCTGGAAAATATTTTTTTAAATGCTGACCCTATAGCATAAACCCCCCCTTTATATATCCCCTCAGGGAGGGCAATTACCCCCTCCCTTCTGGTCTTGCACGTGCCTCAAAGGCTTAACACCTTAGGTGCTAAAATTTTGCCTAGTCATGCCTTAACCCTTAACACTAGGCTTTCAACGGGGTACCTCGTCCGGCACTTCATTCATGGGGCCCCTTCGTCCAATTCTTTCCCTACGGGGCTGTTCTTGAATTTTATATTAAATCTACATGTAATATTAACTATTATTATAGCTTCTTATTTTTTTACTATAATGTTTTCCTTTTTTCACCGATTTCATTCCATTTCTTTGTCAGGGCCAGACTGGCGATTATTAGGTGGCCGTGGCACTTTAAGGCCAGTAGCCCCTTGGTGACATAGGTGTGTCTGAAGGCTGGATATGCATGGCTAGCTTTTTATGCTTACGGTGCAGCACTTGATCTGCTGCCCAGTGTGTCAGGTGGCCAATCTAGGCTTTCCTACAATTACATCTTCTACCCCTATTCTTTGCCTCTCCATCCAATCCTCGGCCCTCATTGTTAACCCTTCCATTCAATTCTTGGGCCCTATTATTTACCCTGACATCCCATCCTCAGCTACATTCTTTAACCCTCCATACTATCCTCAGCCTCTGTTATTTTGCCCCTTCGTCCTATCCTTTTTTCTATGCCCTCCATCCCAGGTCCCATCCTTTACCCCTCCATCCCATCCTCTGCCTCCTTTCTATGCTCCTACATCCCACCACAGGTCCCATTCTTTGCCAGTCCCTCCCAGCCTCCAGACATCAAAGGTGCTTTGCTGAATGTAATGTCCCCCCTTCTTCACATTAAACGGGTTAAATCCTGATACATTATAACAAGAAGGTTTTATATATCAATATTTAGAGTAATTGCTGTAACCAATCTCTGTCAAGGCACCAAACATATTATAATAAGGCTTTGAAATTGCATTTAAGCTTCAAATCGAATTCACGTGTGTTCGTATTACGGAAACAGCATTGCTTTTACAAAGCCCATGCAGATTGCATTGAGACACTCGGGCGGGAGATAAAACATAAATAATTGATCAGCCAAAAAAAAAAAAAAAGCTTATATCTGACTTAGATGATCACTGATATCCTCGACCCGTTGTATATCTTTGTTATTTTCTAAACACACAACACTATTAATTATTCATAGTGGTATCAGATGACGTTATCAGATGTGCAGTGCAGGTTGCTTTTGCCATGCTAAGGAGAATTGTAACATTAGGTATAAGAATCTTGGTTTTAGTAGGCTAAGGTCATTAGTAATTAGTAACATAGTCATTTAGGTTGAAAAAAAGACTTAAGTCCATTAAGTTCAACCCAGTCTACCGATCCTTCCCGCTTACTGTAAATAGATTTAACTACAACATCAACAAAAAGGCAACACATTTATAAGATATGTTCCTGATTATATTGCAACTTTGTTTAAGGCTCCAGAGAACAGCAACATGGATTTAATGCTAATTATCCAACCGGGTGTAAATCAGTTCTAAGCTCTGGACAGCTATCGTCCTTCACCAATGTTTAAGTATTACACTCCTGAATCATGCTGTGGTCATGAACAACCCCACCAGGCAAACAATTTCATATCATAAATACATTCAGAACCTCCGGCGCCCCTGTCCTTTCGCCTGCAGTAGTACGGAGACTGTGCCGGCCAGCCAACAGGTTGGTTAAAAGGATGATCTCTGATCTCTCAAACTGGCCCCGCCGGACAGCAGTGTGCCAGACGCAAACTGCCCTTCTGTTTTTTTGGAAGGGCATCATTTATAAAAGACAAAATTTGGCTACCAACCCATGCCACGTGCCCAAGAGGCCTCTACAATCCTACCTGTCCGGCATGATAACCACCACATTGAAAATGCCAGAGTTCTGTGTTTTGTTACAATGCTTTGTAATGTTCCATTTATAATTGCAGTTATTTGACAGTAAACACTAGAACATATACAAAAAAATGTATACACTAGAATATCAGTCTACGTAGTATTTCCATTATTTCAACTAAAATCCTGTAATTATCATATAAAATAAAAATAATAAACAAAACTCCTGATAAAATGATTGAAATAAAATAGTACTAAAAGACATGTCCAGCAATTCAGATCCACTCTTGCCTCTGAATGAACGACATGATCTCATTACAGATATCACGTGTCCCCTCTCACATAGGGGGAATGGTATGACCCAGGAGACTCGAACCAGGCGGTCAAAGAAAGCAACATTCAAGATGGCCGCCTTGAACTAATGCCAGGAACGCGTTAAAAGCCCAGTCTAAGAAATGGACAAAAAGCTTTTCATCTTATCTCGGAGCTTAAATTGACAATCTGCTTTATTGATGCACCCTGCAAAAAGCTGGTTTAGAGTTTGCTGCAGTAATAAAGTTGATTTTCAGTCTGTGTTATGGCTACGTAGCTTCCCTCTGTGATATGCACCAAGCACTTAACGCACCGTATTTAATATCAGTTACAATATATATAGTGTATTAGAGCTTCGCAAACAGGAGAGGAAACAAATAGATTGTAAATAGCAGAAGGGATGACAAAGTAATAAAAATAATCGAAAGTTAAAGTAATAAAATAAACAAATGTCTGCATTTAAAAAAAACCCCTTATCTACAATCCATAAACATCATCTCCGAGCCCTTCTTCATACAAATTAGCAACGTGATAGTAAAACACTCTGAAACCTACCAATAAATGACTAAAGCAGATAATTTGTTTTCCTATAATTATTGCCCAAAATATATCTTTCCTAAACAGAGATTTAACATATTATTACAAGCTCTAAAATGTACAGTTTCAGGGACATGAAGGAAAAATGGATATGACAAAAATTAATATGATGAAGCTGATTTTCGAGTGTATTAATCAGGACTGGACTTACAACAAACAGAATATTAATTATTATCATATTCATGAACATGAAGAATGCTAAATTCCATAAAGATTGATTAAATAGTTACTTTTGGTCACTATTGACTCCTTTGAAATGTTTAACCTTTTCAGTGCCAAGTGGACCTCAGGAGCCAACCATGGATCTCAAATCCCTGTACATGATCACCTACATGATCACCTGTATGTAGAGAAGGCTGTCTGTCAACTCATTGACCGACCAGCAGCCATTTTCCTGGGTCTAGACGTAGTCTTGTGTTTTTAAAAGTACTTGCAAGGCAAGTCTGATCCCTGCTACCAAGGTAGGCATTGGTGACAATACGTTAACTAGGCTTTCAGATTCGTATGAATTTTCATTTAAGCAAATTTTGGTAAATGAGTTCATTTGTACGAATGCCTGACAACGAAGAGGAAGCCTCAACGAAACAAATGAAAATGAAGGAGAAAACGATGGATGCCGATGTCTGAGAAAGTAGGGACAGAGTGAGGGGGAGTGTATGAGTGAGAATGAGTAAGAGAAAGTGCTAAAAAAAAAAATTCTGAGAAAATCCCTCTAAATCAGGACAGGAAACAAAATTCATTGTCCAAAAATGGATGGTAAAAAAACGAAACTAAAGGTTTTCTGGATCATTTTTGGTCTACGTGCATAAGTAATAATAACACGAATTCCATGCTCCAGGAGCTCTTTTTTATTTTGGGAGCAATCTTGGGAAAACATTTTTTTCTTCTTTTTATTGTTGAGAGCACAGTTATTGCTACCACAGATTTTGGGTCAAAATCCCAATGCCAGTTTCACACAAAAAGCCTCCCAATATAATGTTTCCTAATACAAATACCAGTTTTTCTTTAAATAATAATTGGATACTTCTAGATAGCTCTTCTGGGCCATTTTTGCTGGCTGTTCATTTTTATCCCGTAATGGATTTTCAAATGGGAATGACATAAAGCTTCAGGTTTAGGAACACAGTGCACAGCCATCATCCTGCTTCTTTTGAGATTATATTTTCTATTTTTACACCGGTACTCGATTATGCTTGTAATGGCTTGGCCGAGTGAACAGGAACATAATTGGGGAATTATAAGCTATTTCTTAAATTATTATTTTTTTCATACATGTCCTGGATATATTCTAATATATTCAATATTTGCCAGAGAATTTATAACAAAAGTACCATGAATCAGCATGGGAGAAAATGTAAAAAAAGAGGTGTATTCATTAAAGAAAGAGTTTGGTGGTGACTATGCTGCAGATATATTTTGGGGCTGAATCTAGTGAAATTTCCTTTTGCTTTGTTTTGCTGTTTAGCTTTGGCCTTCATCCAGGAGAAGCTCACTGGGGTTGGTCCTCCTAAAAGAATAGTGATGTCGGCGAGTTGACATTGCAACTCTCCTGCAAATTCACCTTCCAACTTCCACTTTAGTGAATAAAACCCAAAGATCTTCCTAACAAAAGTATTTGGAACTGCAGGGAAGGAAGAGCTGCTGCATCTCTTTGGGCATGGACAGCTCCATGTTGAAAGTTTATGTGGTCCTTAGCAAGTTTGTGGGCCTACCACAACTTCATCAATGAACCGCATCTCCACATAATGTCCTCCACCACTAACTCAGTTTATTTCTGTCACAAAATTACTTATTTTTCATTCCTTAATCTAGACTCACTTATATGGGTATGGCCATTTGCCATTTCCAACGTTGACCTTACCGGACCAAAAGGAGCAAGTTCTTGTGTTTGTGGACAACACTAAACACTCAGCTAGACAGCTGTTATTGGCCTTGTCTGTAACTCTAAGTGTTAGGTGGCACTGGTTACCCTCCCAATCTCTCTTAACCTGGAGTCTTCCCCTTTACATTTTTAGAAGGGTGTGCATCCAGTAAAACCGTGTGTTCTTGTGGTTGTAGGCCTCTAATGAAGTTCATGAGCCCTTAACTGTTACCCCTTATTCGGAGCTTTAAATACTGCTCTCTGGTATTTCTGGTAACATAAATTCCGAACGCTGTCTGAAAACCTAAATAACAGAAAACATTACCTGGAAACTACAGCTGTCAACAGTTTGACTGTAAACACCACTTCTACTGACACATTACAAACCATGTTTTTCCAGGTCTATTAGCATATATTGTTTTGCAGGGATCACTGAGCATATACCGCATGCAAAATAGATTTTAGAAAGCCCTAAATAAAAGCAAGGGTGTGTAGACAGACACTTAGTAATGACACACGACAATCCATCTTCATAAGGACAGTCATGCATAAAATGGCAATCACCATGTTATTTTAGAGAAAGTGCAAAGAGCTTTGTATAAATAAACTCTTCTCAAAGATTGGAACTTGGAGTTTACGGTGCGTTAGAAAAAAAAATGGGAAAAATAGCTATCATCAAGGAACTTTCCTCTGCAAGCAAGTAAGGGACTATTTAATGTCCCGTACATCCTCACCAATGAAGAATGCATATTGAAGTATTTTGTAAGCACTTTTATATACCCCCCATAATCACCTGCTCATGTTAGTAAAATGAATGAGATCACTTTCTGCATGTGTGAGCAGAGGATTGCATTAAACCCTCTTGAAATGTCACATGGGCCAATGACGGAGTTGGCTGGTGGTCCATTCATAAGCGGTAATGCATATGCAATGCGATGCGAGCAGTTGGACTAGAAATAAACATTCCGACAAATATATTTGCCTGCTGCCTTTAGAGATTTACACGTCTGATCCTTAAGGCATTTATGTTCTACTGAAAGTCAGTGGGCCAGACCCTGGTCATGTTTCTACAAAGGTTCGAGTTGAATGAAATAAGCAGTCAAGGTGAAAAGTCTACGCTAAGTCAAATGATTTGTCTATTCGCTAAAGTCGGCTTGTTAGCCAACTCAAAACATTTCAAGGCAACTGGGTTTGACTGCCATATTGGGCTGCTATGGAAAGCACAGCCGCTTTGTGAAGTTCCGTTGGCAGTCATCTTGGTAAATCGGTCTTCCAACTCAACAAACACAAATGTTAACATTCAGTCAAGTAGCTCCAGCCAAGTCACCCAAGTTGACTTAAATGAAGGAACTTCTATATTCACCACCATCTGCTTTGATGACCATCTGAATTTCAAGTCAATTTTAATTAAGTCAACTTCCAACTTACAATGAGTATTATGGAAAATACACTTTTCGATTCAG
Organism: Spea hammondii; assembly: GCA_029215755.1. Classification (NCBI taxonomy): domain Eukaryota; kingdom Metazoa; phylum Chordata; class Amphibia; order Anura; family Pelobatidae; genus Spea; species Spea hammondii. The sequence goes on from JARDYJ010000012.1 coordinate 13,024,433, forward strand.
GCAACGCTTAGTTGAAAGCTTAAAGCACTTGGATACACTCATTGTTGCGTTCACCAACCTACGAGCACTAAGGAACCTTGTATTTTTGAGTAGAGGTTCAAAACCAACTTGCATTTTTAGGTATTTAACATTATAAAGTAGAGCAGCGTTGTCCAACTTTTTGAACCAAAATCTATTACCGTATTTGCTCGTCTTATAATCGAGGTCGTCTTCTAATCAGATTAGAACATTCAGTATATAATTATATTAAATATATGTGCCTTTGCAAGTCTTACTTTGTAGCCATCATTAATTATTGTTGTTTTCCTTATACATCATGGAAGCTAAGATCACCATGTCACATCTATATACCGATTATAAAATGATCGACTCTACATCTACACAGGGTTCTGCTTACTTTCCACAATGCTATGACATATTTAATACTTCAAACAGACAAAGTAGGATAGTAACAATGCTTTTTTTCTTGCTATAAACAGCTCTCGGAAGGGAAGGAATGTCTCTGTAAGTCCATTATGTTAATGTTACGCTCTTTCCCCCAACCCTTCTATGAAAGAAACAAAGCAAAAGAATTGAGAGACTTTCTGCTCCGACTGTTAAAATGTTTCCTGTAAAGTGAAGGCTCGTCGGAAAATATAGGGCTTCGTAACAAGGCAAACTGACAATAATAACAAACATTGGCTTAAAGTTGGAAAAGATTATATGGTGTTATCTTACAGACCAGAAACCACATTTAATGCATTTTCAAGTGGTAGCTATCAAATGCATTAAAGTTGTACGTCAACTATGAGGATTTATATTCGTCTGCAAAGAATAAGTCAAGTACACACAAAGTAATCAGTCTCGAAAAAAGGAGGTCAAGTGCATGATGGAAATAACATGTTCTAAACACATACAATGAGCAATTTCTGTGCAATTCAGTTATCTTAAAGCTGTCAAATCATGCAAAACATGTATAGACCTCTTTCATGCTCTATTGGTTAAGGTGTAGGTCCTTTTAGGAAACTGACCCAATTCAGCATGATAGGTTATGTAAAGGATATTGCCATGTTTAAAGCCTTTGCCTTACAATAAACCATGCTTATAACCAATGATATGACCCCCCAGTCCCTAAAAAAAGATTAAGCTTATGTACTGTTAACCAAAACTTAGAAGAGATGTGTCTATCAGTCCACCAACCTCATGGTCACTGTTGTTTCACAAAATTAGGGAAACATTTATGTTTTCCCCTACTTGAAAACCTTTGGTTTCCAAAGACAGTTGATAGGAACAATACTAGTATCTAGAATGAGTTTTATTTTTACATCAATTTATTTAGAAGGAACAGTATCTCTTTTGGATCCAGACCTCATCTCTTGTGACACACGTACCGGAGGTACGTTGCATACGTTGCTATAATGGGTCATTGTGAGTCTATACATTTTTTGGGCCAACAAGAGGACAATGAAGATGGACTCATGGTGATGCCTAGACCATCATGAAAAATGGCCCCTCGATATGCTCACCTTCTATGTGGATGAGATGGTGAGAAGAGCCTTGACGTCTTGTTTTTTGATTTCAAGATCTCTATAATTCACATACAATGCAGAAGGTATAACATTCGAGATTTAAATGAGAAAAAAAAATGTGTTTTTTTTATGAAATCGTTAAATAAAACCTTATTTCTTTAAATATTTATAGTGAATTTTATTAACGCGGGTAATTTCGCTAGAAGTGAGGAATACTGAAATGAAAACATTACCCCTAATGGTTTTAACTGCAGTATTTTTCACATCTTGCTGTTTTACCTGTGTTCTACGCCAGCACTAATCAAAACACTAATTATTTATTTCTGGTCAACGCTATGGTTTTTTAAAATAACGGTACCTTTAGGATTCAGTGAGTCATTTAAAGAGGATATTTCATTATGTGAATCTAATAATCATTTTTTCTGGCTTTACCTCTTTGGGCAGATCATCCCTTCAATATGTTATCTGCCATTGTAGTCCCCAAATGTGCTAATTAAAAGAAAAGTAAATTTAGCACAAATGCCAACATTGCACCATGCAAACATAAAAAAAAAACACATGCCAATTGGTAATTAAAGAATATATATATATATATATATATATATATATATTATTATTTTTTTATTATTACTATTATTATTATTATTATTATTTTGTGGCAGGTCCCATTGAAATTGATATAGATTATCCTATATCCCATCATGTATACCACAGACAAACACCAAATTGTGATGTGAGGTGGATCAGCAATTCATTAATTAGTAATTAACTAATCCTGTTTGTTCCCTTTATAAAGTTAAAGAAACAATGCTAAGTAACGCCTGGCTGACCCCATTAAGTTCCATCATATATGTGTCCAGAGATTTACTTATTTAGCACACACTATTTTTGGGGCACACCGGTTCTCCTCACAATCTTTTTGTTTCAGTTCTTATACCTGGCAGAATTAATTCTATCCCCTACTGTCTGTATATTAGTTATTTGAATGGCATGAAAAGAACCACATGCGTCTAGCCACCTGTTGGATGCACTGGTCTGCACACTGATGACATACCTATACATAGGATTGACCCCAAGAGCAGCAAAAATGGTAACCAGTAAAGGGCGCTGGCCCACCAGTCATTTGCCTGTTAGGACCATTGGTCATACTGGCCTAACCAGGAATAAAGACCCTGAAAATACAAAAGTCCTACATAAATGTCAATAAGCTCCTATTCTAAGTAAACAAAAAGAACTGAAAAAATAATCCACAAATAGATTGCAGCTGAACGTTTTATGGAAAGTAAAAGCAAAGGACAAAATGAATGTGTAATGGTCTTGATTATCTTATGATGTATTTCTTTCTTTTGTCATCAAGGGATAAGGTTACATTGTTATGGTGCTTAATTGAGGATTCTCGGCTGAAACAGTCAACATGAATTTTTCACATTATTTAAGATGGGTACTAAGTGTCAGGCATTTATTATATTATACGGGTCAGTGTTTCCATAGTAATGTATTTATCCTTCTACCATTCTTTTTTTTCAACAGAGAAGCTACAGTTTGCTTTCAGACTACGTGGGTGGAAACTGGACGGGTTTTTTTTTAGACTTGGGCACTCTGTTGGTCGCTCGTACAGACTTTTAAAACCGCAACGCTGCAACTTACCCGGCACATCCCACTGGTCTCCCTGTTCTATCAGTTAAATGTCCGTACAAGCGACTTTATTGGTCGTTCGTACGGACATTTAACTGATAGAACAGGGAGACCAGTGGGATGTGCCGGGTAAGTTGCAGCGTTGGACTTTTAAAACCCCAATGCTGCAATTTACCCGGCACATCCCACTGGTCTCCCTGTTCTATCAGTTGATAAATGATAGAACAGGGAGACCAGTGGGATCTGCCGGACAAGTTGCTTCATTAGGGGTTAACTTTTTAAAGTCTGTACGAGCGACTCTGTTGGTCGCTCGTACAGACTTTTAGGCTCCTGGTGCACTTGTTGCACCTTAAGGGGTTAAGGGGCCATGCGAGTGAGCCTATTGGTCGCTTGCACGGCCCTTTAACCTATGGATTTTCGCTCCCGTTATCTAACGCAGCATCGAAGGGGTTAAAGACAGTGCAAGTGAGCCTATTGGTCACCTACAGGTCCCTGTAGGCGACCAATAGGCTCATTCGCACTGCCCTGTAACCCGTGACGGCGAACCTGCGGATTTCCACTTCCGTGAACTGCCGCGATGCCAAGGTAAGTTAGAAGGGGAAGGGACCGGGGAGAGTGGTAGACGAAGACGAAGACGATCACGAAGATCGTTTTACCGCCGCTGTCTTCTCTTCGGCGTGTCTTCTGAACAAACACGAAAACGCACTCTTCGTGTTCGTTTTCATGTTCGCCCGAAGACGAATGCACAAGTCAAGTTTTTTTATCTGCCTGAAAGTTGTTTTCACTGCCCCATCAACTTTAATAAACAAGGTAACTGTCCTTAAAGGGGCAGACTAGTGTTCTTTAGAACCCGTCTATAGAAGAATGCATAGTTGTGTACTCTGCAAGTGGCCCTAATCTTTAATATGAGTTCTTCCAAAACAAAAAAAAAAACCAGAAGCTGCAGCCGTGCTACAAGATCCACATTATTACGCTATGATCCCAACATTTATTGCCAGTGATTGGCTGCTTGAAGCTGTTGTTTTGCGAGTGTTATCATGCGAGGGCATGCGAATGACCACTCTTCGTGAATAGACCCATGTGACTCTCACTCCCAGGTACCTTAAGAATGACTGTTTCTGGAGTAGTGCTCCATTTTATGTGTTTTATACCTTGGGTAGATCCGTAACGAGTCTGATTAATGGGGTATATTCACTAAGAAGGAATTGGTGTCAGCATGGGCCAACCGAAGTGTTCTTGATGGGTCTGTATAACATACAGTTAAACCAGTAATACTTCTTGAACGTCCCTACACTATTTGAACTATACATTAGGCAGAACCATCTCACCTACCCCTCAGGAATAGCTCTTTATAATGTACCCTGGAGGTGCTGACAAGCTCTCCTTCAAACTTCAGCTGTAATGAATTGGGCTCAATATCTCCAAGGTTCTTGGCAAATTTGACATTACTGTGAGAAATCTGTAATAATGCCTACATTTTACATTGAAACCTTTTGTACAATGTTTTCAATTGTCTCATTGAGCGAATGACAATAATTTTGCCTCCAGAGCCGGTGCTTAGAATATACGTCTATTAATTTTAATGAGAAAATAATGGACTTCGGACTGACCACCTCGCGGTGCCAAAGGGGCAGCCGCACAATAATTGCATATTAGTTTGTTCAGAGTCAAAAGAAAATATTATTCGTTTTGTTACATGTTTGGTTGGGAATGTATATACAATATAAAAAAAATCCACATTGTTATAATGAAGTGTATTTTTTAGAATGTGGTATTTTAAAGAAAGAATGACGAAGAGATCAGAATCGGCTTTATTCCATTTAGTTGTTAGCATGAAAATGTTTGTTTTAGTTTATGTAATCAGGACAATGTTTTTTCTCACTTTTATTTACTTATTTATTTAAAAATCCCTTACTAACATATCACATGACCATAGAGGTTTCTGGTATAGAAACACAGAATTTGTCGGCAGATCATCCTATTTATTCTGACCACTTTTCCCAAAGTCAAGGCTCCAGCTCACGCTCCTCTACATTTTAAGAGGCATGGATGATCAAGACATTGAGCTCAAGCCTACGTTGGCCGGACCAGCCATATTTTGAGTTCAATTGGAAAAAAATTGGAACCGATTACGTTAGAGATGAAGTACGAAGACATTTTATTATTGAAAGGAGACATCTCAAGGTCAAAACGCTCCAAATAAGATTCGCCACTTTGTAGCCTGAAGTACAGAGGAGCAATTAAACTCAAGACAATGAACTGGGGATTGTTTGGCACGGCGATAAGGTTCCACTCGTTTGCCTGGATGGAGAGCCATAGAGCAAACAGTATTGTAGCTTTCCAATCAGGGTTAATTTCAATTCACCCAGCGGAGAGCCTGTGTCATCCCCTGTACTGATTGTCTATTCTGAAGAAGCTCTTAGCCGTTGCTTTAAAAAAAATGGAAGATTTTTAAATAAGATATTATCCACCCCGGGGACGTCTGAAAAGGCTGTAAGAATTAGAAAAAGGTCATTCCTTGAACATTTATCTATCACGTGACAGCACTGCAGATGGTATTAATCATAGCATGGAAATGACAAGAGATCTTGCAATCAAGTCTAATAACTAGCAGGATTGCTTTTCTAGGGAAAATATCGAGGCTGCAGGAAAAAGAAAAATTATATTTTTTAACAGGCACCTGTTATGGTTAGATTTTCATATATGTTCCTAAAAAACCCTAAATATAGATATATATGCTTCTAATTAGGTAATTATTCTTTTTCGAAGCTTCAGAAATAAAAAATAAATAAAAAAAATATATATAACAATTCGGTGTTAATATTACATAGTTAAATATTAATATTAACATTACATAATTTTTTTATACAAAACGAAAAGGTTCTGCAATATTTTGTGGATACTAGAAGGTTCTAGAAGCCAGATCCTAATAATAATAACAATAGCAACATGTGCGGAGTATGTTATTTATTTGTTTTTTTTACGGCGTCCTCCTTACGACAAATAAGATTATCAGAACAGTCAATGCTTAAGTAAAGCTACTAGGCAGGGTAATCATCTTAAAAGGTGCCGATGGCAGCAGATTCACGTGTGTTAAGTATTAAAACTGTGTCATTACAAATAATGTACATACAATTTGAATAGTTTAAATAATGAAGATGCGGGCAGGTTGGAAGAACACGCAACAATCTGTGGGGAAGAACAATTATTAGATCTTTTATTCTTTCATCTATCTGTATTTCATACAATTAAGTTAATATTAAAATTAAGAGACTTGGCTAAAGTCTCTAGGCATGGGTAATGCTAATGTTGCTCCATTATAGTAATTGATGCCACATAGTATTGTTAGAATAATAAGTGTTGCACCCATATATAAAGGTGTCGTAGCCATTCAGTAGTACTTGGGCCAAGCCGACAACCTCATTGAGCAGCTTGCAAGCCAAACCACACTTAAATAAACAGTCCAAATATTCAAACTGTGGTCAGCAGGTATTGAGCTTCACCATACTTAACCCCTTCAAGTCCGGGACGTACCTGGTACTTCCTGGTCAAAGGTCACCAGCAGACCGGGACGTACCAGGTACATCATCGATGATGCGCGATCGCGAGGGGCGGCTGCTACTGACCGCTGGGTGTCCCCAGCGATCCATAGCAGCCACTCTCCCTCAATTCCGTGCACGTGATTGCTTTGAAGCGAATCACGAGCACGGAATTTAAATATTTACAAAAAAAACTGCGGCCTTCAAGGGAAGACGCAGTTTGCCAACGTCGGTCCTGAAGGGGTTAATACCTGTTATCCCAATGTATATCTTTGTCTCCAGTAAATAACAATGCATGGAGAAAGGATTGACGTACCCTATATGTACCATAGAGATCTTGCATTACTCTAAAAAAGTAGCTCATACGCGTATTAATCTTTATTCTTTTACTTCCGACTAAAACCTAAAAGCAAGGGGAGACATCTACTAAGCTTGATATGTAACTCCTAAAATGTTACAACCCTGAATAGTGTAGCTAGGGCAGATTTTCCCATATCATGTAGTAGGAACATTCCTAGAACCTCATTCTAGGATCAAAATGAGAGTGGAGTACCCATAGCTTAATGTTCTTTTTACCCAGCTTTCTCCACATTCTACTCTTTGTGGTCTTTAGAGACCTCTGGGGTCTTTTTTGAAGCCAGACACCATCAGTCCTGATGTCATCGTGACATTAATACAAAAACAATAGGACATATTATTACGTCCTCACAGTCCCCTACCATGTGATCATGAGGATGTAATAATACACCCTATGGTTGTTAAGGGGTTAAAGATGCTGTAGAGCACAACTTAATAAATATAAATAGATATGTTTATAGTTCTTGAAAAGGTACTTTTCTGCCGCATACTAAATGTACGCTCAATTCACCGTGCAGTTGACACAATAATGATTTTTACGTTTATTTGCGGGATAGAACGGCTCCCTGATGTTATTGAAAGGGAAAAAAGAACTGCTATTGGCAGAATTTCAAGGCTTGGAGTGGTTGGAAGTGCAACGTCTTTAAAAGCACAGCTATGTTTTGCACACAAAAAGAGAAAATACAGCACAAATATGAGCGCGGTGGAAATTGTTACTCCAAGACTACGGCTTGGAATATCTTCACTTATCATCGATTCCTTCACAGAAGAAACGCCATTCTGAAAAGGTTACCCCAACAGCTTTCAACCTACATCAAAAAACTGTACATCACAATGAAAAAAAAAGTGTTCGAACAATTAAATTAATTCTTAAAGGAAATCAATCATCTAAATCCAAGATGGCGGAATTACATTCTAACCAAAAGGCATGCCATTTGGGAACTATGGGAAGACTGTTCCAGCAAGTATCATCAAACTGCTATTGTTTGTGATCCTGGTAACAGAACAGGACTATCAGTATTACCTAGTGAATATGATGGTCTTGTGACCTTCATTTACAGCTGGCCCTTATTTAAGTACACCTATCCTCTTAAAACCTTCTTAACTAAGTGATCTTTTTTTGTCTAGGATTTGTATCAACTGTGAAATGTACATGTACGGGCTCAAAATGCATTGTTTTCAATAGGTTCCATTGTCCTTAAGGGGTTAATGTGTCATCTCGAGTCTTCACATGTGTTGTGGATATTCACATTATGCTTCTGTGCTCCAGAAGTTAGAAGCAAATCACGCTAACTCCCAATGCCCATACCTACTGGCAAGGTAGGTGCCGGCCTAGAATTCAGATCTACACGGCGGTGGCCTGAACACCTAAGGGTTATTCTAACTCTGAACAGCCTAAAGAAACCATCAATTCTCCCCCCCTTCCAGATCTCCAGACCATTGATTTCTCCATGTGACCTTTGCTACAATGTAATCATCCCCACTCAAGCAGTTTTATGCTCATTTCCTTTTGTACCTGTATGCCTTACATGTGTCCATGTTAATCTGTAAATTGTTACAGGGACACCCCAGTGATCCGTGCAGCCTCGCCATCAGAGAATGCATATTAAAGTACTTTTTAAGTGCTTTAATAGTGTTATTCAACTTGTAAATAAATAAATAAATAAATAAATAAAATCTTATCTTCGGAGAAGCTGCAGCTCCAGAGCTGCTGGATGCTGCCAACTAACGTAATTTACTGCGGTCCGACAGTTTGGTTATTGTTAGTTCTGTAATTGCTGCTACTGTAATAGCGTTAAAGAATCCGATGGCGCCCTACAAATAAAATACTTGCTCTCCTACTAGAAAAGAGAGCCGAGGCATACCAATGATTATTTAAAGACATATATATTACACACTAACAAAATACATTTTTCCTCCCCAAAAATCTATGAAAGTTAAAAAGTAATTGTGCTCTACAGTTAGAAACCTAATGACGTACGTGTTTGTGTAAATAAATGATCGTTTCTTAATCATCCTTTATAGGATTTACATTCAGTAAAGCTGCGATAAAAGTCTCTAATGAGCGAAAACTGTTTTACATTCCATAATAGGGTATATTTTTCAGACTAAATCAAAATGTAAAGGCAGCTGTTCAAGTGTCAAAATAACGAATCACCAGTTTGTTAATTTTAAACGATACAATTAATATCTGGATGCAATTAAGACGAACGGAAATACTCTGGTTCGCTGCTAAAAAATGTGCCGATCCTTATGTCTTCTTTACTTTAATCTCATTCCCGCTTCATGTCGTTAAAGACTGGAAGAGCCAAAGTACGAAAAGCTAACAGTGGAGCGGAAAATAAAGAGTGTTCTGGAAGGCAAAGGTCGCTGTAAAGTCACGAAAAAGAGATTATGAGCCATCCGGTAACTAGTACGTTGTGTGAAGTAGGAGTAAAAACTAGCTTATTCCTTATATAAGACGTAAGAGAGGCTTGTTTATAATCCTTCGAAAGAAAAGAAGCCTTAGGAAACGCAATAGCTTCGTAGTAAGAACCAAACTGTTCTGCTGATTCTGTATTTGGATGTAGAACAAGCCATGAACCTCTTTCCCATTCCTCCCCGTTCCATCTACATTATCTGCTATATTTTCAAATTAGGCCATGGGATATGGACACCATATTTTAATGGCAAAGCAGAGAATTCCCTAATTCTCCAGAAAGTAAAATGATGGTATGTCTGGATAGGTTGCCTTCAATGAAGAACTTGTCCAGGTGTCCATGTTCTTCTCAGTTAATCGATAGCATTACATATAAGCTCGATGACTAAAGAGATTTCTTTGTGTTGAAAGATCTCATATTTATCACACTTCGTATGGTGGAGCTTCACCAGTCACATCTGGACAATTGTCCCATTATAATAAGGTTATGCTTTCTAGCTGTGCCGCTGAAACATATCCTTAACGGTTTTGATCACCTTGTCATCAGTCACGGAGTATCTCCTACACTCTACCCTGATAGGACGGGTTTGAGAAACAGACTCATAGTTATGTGTCTTCTAGATATAGTTCATGAGATGTCATGAAAGCTGTAAGAGCTTTTACCAAGATTTTTGAAAAATACATAGAGTTAAATATCTATTCGAATGTCTTTTGGGTTATCTGTCTACCATCTTCCATTTATTCGCTTTCCAAGAAAGCCACATGACGTTTATCTGGTTTACCATGGCAAAAAGTAAACATTTTACAGAATCGTGATATTTGTTTCTAAGTTACTATAAAGCAACATATTTTGTTTACTTTCTTAGCGTCCAACAGTGGGAAAAAAAGAGTAAGACATAGAACACAGAAAGTGCTTTTATATGGTTACCTTGCTTAGGAAACCATCTCTTGGGTGTTCACAGGGTCATCTGAATACATTAGTTTGTCCAAAGCTCTGATAGGTAACAGCATAGCATGAAGTTGCAAACAATCTAGGGAAAAAAATAACCATAAATTATATTTTTTTAAAAATATATTAAATTTATAAAAAATATTGGTGTTAAAAATGATATCTTACTAAACTTTCATTAATATATTATTAATATATATATATATACATATTTTTTTTAACAAAATAAAATAGGACACTGTGAACCCCATAGGAATTGTCTACTACAATTACAAAACAAAATAGAAAAGTAAAAATTTATTTTATATACAAGAAAAAAAATATTCATCGTTTACCACAAGTCAAAAAGCCGCAAAAAAAACAGTGCAAGAAACGGTGTTGATAGAATAAATTTAATCTCTTAGAAATTTATTAATTTATTAATTTAGAAGTTTATTAATTTTTCAGAATTTTCTCTAGTTTTATGTTAAAGAAATCTATTAGGATTTGCCTGATTTAGTGCATTTTTTTTAAATGACATTCAACTTTTTTAACTCCTAAGTTAAAGTGCTTGGCAAGTAAGGTAAATAATATTGGGGGTTTTTTTTTATTCAAACACTAAAAGTAACGATTTGCTTATAAGTAAGATTTCGGGAATTGTTTTCTTTAGGGTTAAGAAAATGTTTAATGTCACTTTAAAGTATTGAAAGGGTTAAATTATTTGTATTTCTCAACATAACTATTTCCAATCTTAGTTATAATCCAGAGTTGGTGATGATGCACAATTATTGGATCAGGCAAATGCCCGATGGGTCCCTGGCTCCTGGAGCACAAAGGGCGCTGGGGAATAGGCCAGTGGCTGGATATGGCTGTGATAAAATGAGCATAAAAACATATTGATATCCAGCTGTCGGCAGCACCTACACCATCTGGCAGCCGCTGGTCTTAAAGTGCCAGGGCTGCCTTGTAATCGCCAGTCCGGCCCTGATTGTTTCACTAAAATGGAACAAGTTTCCAGTTCATTACTAATATCATTGACCTGCCAAAAAGTAATGAGTTCACGCAGAAACCCATGCTATCAGATGTACCGTAAATTCCCCAAGAATTAAATCTTTAAAAAACCTTTTAATTCACGGCATTCATAGGGAATGAAAACTCTATAGGAAAGTCAATCAGTTGTTAACATAATTATATCATGTGGCAAATTAAATCTCCAGGTACTGATTCAGGAATTCTTGGCATCCTTACTCCAGAGCTGTGTTAATGAGATCTTAGAATATAGCAACCATAAATTACCAAATGATCAACATCTTGGTGTAAATCCATGAGATGGATTATATAAATAATTACAAAAATTAATTTCACGCTATGTCATGAATTGGAATAGATGTGCGGACTTTAGGTCAACATGACGTAACGAAGAAGTTAATGATCGAAAGACTCGTCGCGCCTAGTACCCTGTTACAAAATGTCTATTAAAAACAATCTTAAAAACATTTAAATCAGTTGTTGAATTTTATTTGTTGGTTGCACATTAAAGTTGAAAAAAATTTGGAACAGATAAATGGCATATTTTGTTTTGGATTTAATGTTAAATATCTTTTTTGTTTGTTTCAAGAACTGATATACTTTTTGAATCGAAAGGAGCCAAGGAGAAAAACAAAACAAAAACATTCTAGAACATGGAAATTTGAATTAAAAAGTTTAATATTTTTTTTTTATAATTTTATAATTTTTGTTTATTGAAATGGTTTACTCACTTAAAAGTATTTTTTTGTTTTTTTCTTAAAAAAAAATCTTAATTTTTTTAAAAAATCTGTAGGAAATTAACATATTTGTACCTGAAAGTACGAAAAATGTATCTATGTAGGAAAACCAGAGTTTACAGGAATGTATACATAGTAAATAGCTTATTAGAGGAGACATGAAAGAGTGTTTTTCCCTATGATGTTGTGCGACGATGGCAACCATTTGGTGTCATCAGCATCCATTAAGGTAAGGCTTTCTATTTTATACCTTTTATTCGCCGTATGGATCAAAGCAGGCATTATTCTAATGGAGGCTTTAATGAGTGTCTGCCCTCTTAGCCTAGTGAATTCTCAGTTGTGTACATATATTACTTTGCCCAGCAATTCTGGACTTAAGGAAGGATGGATAAGGTTATGTTACATTATTATTACCGCAACATTACTTAATATACTTATTTTTTCAGAGATTGTGGTCTACAAACAGATAAGCTATCTACTTAACTTGAGATCACAGGAAGCAGGGTATAATCCTTCCAGACATGATATATACCATTTTCGATCAATCGCTACTAAAGCTAGGTTAATTTTTTTTTTTTTCCCCAAGACATGACATGGGATTCGATTAGCAGCGACCTTGGAAATCTCATCATTTTGTGTATCGCGTCTCGTGATCCACTTTGCACTTGACTTTTCTCAAGTATATTGATTAATAAAACAACCAGAAACATGTTAACCATTAACAAAATGCCTTGTTCAGACTATTTAGGCTCTAATTATGTAAATAATTAATATTACAAAATATTCTCTGATTAAAATAATTTGTTAAACCAAACGAATTGGAATGAGCATCCGTTGACATGTAAAATAATAATAATAATAATAATTTGAATATATTTGGATATTTATGGGTTATAAATTAGATTCAATATTCAAGATTGTGGAGAAACGGGGATCATTTTAATTCTATTAAATTGGAGATTTGTTAAATTTAAATCTGAATTTCCAAAAAAAAGTAATATCAATAATAATGATTAAACACTTTAATTTAATGAAAAGATTATAGAACGATTCCATCACAGATAACCAAAAATCAAATCTACAATGTTAATTTTATCAATTTTAACAATAGGGAAGACGTCACTTAATGTAGAAGAGTAATCATGCGGATCCTGAGAAGAGGAATTTAAGATGACTGTTCCCATGTGATACCAAAGTGACAGCACTGCTTATTATAATTATGTAATTTGGCACCATATCTGGTAAATTTCTTACAAATAATTCCATCCTATTGACCTTTTATCCTGCCTCATTTCAGAGAGCGCCTCCAAGCTTTTAAAATATATTTTCCATCTCAACCTCGGCTGAAAACTTAATTTATTTTAAACTTTTTCCATTCTCCACCTCCCTTGACCCTCTATTCCAAACCCATCCATCACGCTTTACTTAAACTGGAAAATACTGGTGTGTGTCCCCTCGTCCAATCCAACGCAGTATCCCATCGTATCAGTTACAAGTCAATATGATCTACAGAAATCTCTTTATTTCAATTAGTCGTAGACTAAATGCAATTATTCTGCACTCGCTAATATAAATGGTACCTTTTAGCTTAACCAAAACATTAATAGAACTAAACCTTTGCAGATATGTTATTTCATTCTTTCCTCTGAAGGCGAAAGCACATGAAAGCACAGAAACATATATGATTTTTTTTTTTTAATTTTAGTTTCTATGGCAACAGCCTATCAGTGCCTGGCTTTGAGCCACATGACAATTAAGTGTCCCCAGTAAAACTATGCAAGAAGGTACATTTTTACATAATTAATTATATCTGGGATGCTAAAACCTAATTTATTTTAATGTATATATCTGTGTTTAGGGGAGGGGTCAGGGTTAAGGACGCCTGCCTCTGATTTAAAATGTGATGTTAATCCCTGATACTTTTTCTTTATTATCCATTTATTAAGGGTGGATCTGCAAATATTTAAAAAACAACACTGAGATTTAATAAAATAAGAACTTTATTTTATTTTATTTTAAAATACGGTACAATAAAAATTCATACCCCCTCTATGCTAAATTGACTGACCCTCTAAGACTGGAATATTTGAAATGTTATGAAAATTTCTGCCATCAACAAAAAATTATGTACGTAATGTAATAATTATGCTGGAAAAAGGAAAAATCAGCCACTTAGTTCCAACAACTACCATGCAACCTCACAAGATAATAGAATGAATAATAACAAAATTAAGTATATATTTATACAATGTATCCTAAAACCCCCAAATTCATTTAATGTTACTGATTTTGCCAAACTGCTGTAATAATTTAAAATTATGATAAATATGATCTGTAACAAAAATCTAAAGTATAATGAACCAAACAGTGTATGGTTAACACTTTCATCTTTGATCCTTTGAATAAATTATGTTAATAATAATAAAAAATATTTTAAAAAAATGTTAAGTTTAGGATTGGCTCTGTGTCGATTTGGCAAAATTCTTTATGGTGCATAATCACCGTATGTTAGGTCCGCCATATCTCTTCACCGGTATGAAATTGGCTGTGGCAGAATGCAGTATCTTGCTTAATCATCTGTGTTAGCACAATACATGCTTAAGGACTCTAGCTGATGATCTCATGAATGTTAAAAGACATATATGAGATCAGTAGCGCAGCATGGCTAATTCATAACTACAATTAAAATGATCGGTAAAAGTAATGTCTGTTAAAATGTGCCCGCAGTTTTTGGTTTCCAAATGAGTGAGATACTTCGTAAATCCTAAAAAAATATATATATATACATTGCAGATGCAAACACATTTGGCCTGGAGATGTCTGCAATGCTTTTGAGCAGGGCTGGACTGTCAATGATGGGGCAGCACTGGCACTTTAAGGGCAGTTGCTGCCCAATGACGTATGTGCAGCCAGCTTCTGGATATGCATGGCTGCATGCCAAATTCTTATGTTTTCTTAGTGTGCGGTGTGGGTCCTGGTGGCAAGAATGAGCAGATCCGGGGGAGGGCAAAGGGGCTATTTCCCCTATCCCCCCAAGCCAACAGCATGATTCACAAGTAAGGATAAAGGTAAGAGGTCCCGAATCCTTAAGGCTTTTTGCTCCTAGTTTCAAGAAGGAGGAGGGTTGAGCAGGGTTGGGTAATGTCATGTTGTGTGACCTTGCGAGCTGCATGGATGGCAACCTGAAGACAGGGTGAGCTGTATTTGTCTGTCCAGATTTGCGTGTGTGTTTGGGTATGTTTGTGTGTCTGTGTATGTGTGTGTCTGGTTTAGCATGTTCTTCTCGGCATGTATCTGGGTGTGTGTGTCTGGGTATGTTAGCATGTGTGTCTGTCTGGGTTTGGGTGTATGTGTCTGCACATGTACATGTCTGGCTTAGTATGTTTTTCTCAGCATGTATCTGAGTGTGTGTGTGTCTGGGTATGTATATGTATGTGTGTGTCTGTGTATGTGTCTGGGTAACTGCATAAAACGGCATAGAGTCCTATCGGCATTAGAGTCCTATCACTATATGACAATTGCTCCTCATAAATAACTTGGTCAGGTATCATGCATCTCACTTCTAAGCACTTCAAAGAGCAAACGTTGCCTTAAGGTTTAGCTCTTTATATATGAATGTATCCAGCTCAAGAAAATCTAAGCTTATGACAATAATTATACATTTCAAATAAGGCAAGACAATCTGAAAAACGTACATTGAAATATAACATTTAGAAGAAAATATAATTAAAATAATCAACATATATTTTATTTAAAGTACTTTCGATAATGTCAATAAGTCAAACAAAAGATTCTTTTTTTATATACTTAATAGTCAAAATTGCAAAAAAATGAATAACCTGCTCTTTGACTAGTTCTATTTTGATGTTAATGGTCCGTACAATAGACTTGCGAAATTAAATTATATTTTAATGAAGTATTTAGGAAGCAAGAACCACTTTCAGATGTGTTTTGAAATAATTGAATGGTGCAGTTAGATAATGTGTTATGCTGCTAATATTTAGTTAGATCTACACAATGAACTAAATCCTATATTTTTTCCAGTCTGTAAATATTATCTGTTTATGTAGAGACATCCAAGAAACGCATAAATATGTAAAATAATAAGTTTTGCAATATTAAAAAAAACCAACTTCTTTTTCCTAAAGCAATACGTTCGGAATGCATAATCGATTGAACGCAATAGAAAATACTGTAAATGATTTATGCCCATTTGTTCTAATATATGTTTGTAAGCTAAGCCATTTATCTTTAGTACATAAATATTTAATAAGAAATAGTTGCAAAAATTTTTTTGCCATGGATAAGCAATATTCATGTTGAGTAATGATGTAATATATATAAACTGGAATAAGATAATGCATTTATTTAAATATGATGGCCAACTATTTAGTAGTTACTTTATTTGTTATAAGTGGGTATTAAATTTTGCCCTACACACTGTCGGTGGAGGTAGTGGTTACAAAAAAAAAAAAATTATATATAAACATTGCTTGCCTATAAAACACTTGATAGATTTTTTTTTTCTAAAGCAAGTTAGAAGGTACCTCTGAGTTATACTGGTTTATTATGGTAAAGATATCATAATTCAGAGGCAGGCCAGAATGACCATCTGGCAAACTGGGCAAACCTGGTAACTTCCCAGGTCAGCCTTGCCAGAGCCCTCCCTCTTAAAGGGGCGTGGCTTAACATGTGGGCATGGCTATCCACGTAAATGGGTTGGATTGGGCAAAGGGTGGAGTTAGCCACTGATAAGGGTGGGGCTATATCCAGACAATTGTATAGGAGTGGGTGTGGAATTGGGCTGGTAATGGGCGTGGCTAAACACCCAAAGAAAGAGTGACCCACGGAAGTCTCTTCTGAGATATGGAAGCCTTCGTTGGGCCGGTGCCCAGATAGCTCTGAACTCTTACCTTTGCCATGGTATAAACATGGCTGTAAGTAATTTAAGAGCCACTGGCCTTAAAGTGCCAGAGCCCCTTTTTTTTCTCAGTCTGGCCCTATTAAGGGGGAATTTGATTATTGTCTGTAACTTCCTATGTTGTATTTTTCTTTTAAAATATTTTAAGCTATTTGGCTGAATCAATCACAACTAATTGGATAGGAAGTTTCCAATAGATCACATTGAAGAATTGAGATAAAACAGTATCTTGGCTCAATGCATTTCCTGAAATGTGGGTTTTTTTTTAAATCTTTTTATCTTATTTTTTCCCATCATAATCAATGGGAGCCATCCAACGTTTCCATCTTATCAGATAAAAAATATATTAGTTATGCACCTGATTATCTACATGATTTCAAAGGAACACGCATTTGTTCATTAATCATGCAAAACAATAGTGTGATTAATTGGATCAGTTGGAAATCATTTGTCACAATTGTTTTTTTAAATTTTAATTCATGTGTAAAATAATTTTGCTACACGACCGTAATTTTATATATGACAGCAGAAAACATTTACATTATTACTACAAAGCAACCTAACAATATGGCACAATATTTTTATGGAAAGGAAAATAAGGAAGGTCGGGCCACGGTGATCGAAATTGCGCAACATCTGTATTTAGTTCAATTATTAAAAGAATTGGTATTATGTATTATTTATATAGCGCCATCATATTCGGCAGCTTAGTACCATAGGGTCAAATATATTATCTACTATCTGTAAGAAACAGATCCATTTCATACAAACCCTGCTTGATTGGCCTGTTTTAGCTTCAATGTGAACATTAGTGATTTACGAGTAATATGTTTATATTAAACAAGTCATACATTTTAACTGAAAATGGAAACAAATAATAGATTTAGTAATGTATGATCTGCCCCTAGTGTAGGTTTTAGTAGGATTTATAAATGCGATATTATTCACCAAGGCTAATGTTAAAATGAAAAGAGCTATGTAAATGGGCCACGTCCCTGGAGAGGACCATAAAGCATTGTCTTCATGAATATATAAACATGATTTCTCTTATCTTGCTCTAAATTGGCTGTAGACATTACGTTTCCTTTTTTTGCTGTCTTAATGGAATATAAGAGACCCAAAAATATTGTTATAAAGCTGAGACCTTGAAGAAACATAGAAATATAGCATTTGATGGCAGATACGATGCACTCAGCTCATATAATTAAAATTTTTCCTGATGTAATACTCCGATTTTAATCTTGATGCCTATTTTTTAAGCATTTGTATGAGAATAATTGATAAATATATCCTGATGAGAACCTCTCCATGTTTTTGTCCCTCCATGTTGGGTATAATTAGTGTAATTGGCACCAGCATCAGAGCTAATTAAGATCCAGTCGTTGTTCACATTTACTGGAATAGTAGGGATGGTTTCATGGAGAGAAGCACAATATATTGTTGGGCGTTCAGATAATTTTATTTCATAATGGAATTCACCTAGAAGTACAGAAGTTCTGAATTCAGATGAGGCTTTATGGGTTAGCGCAAAGGGCAAACTAGATTAGACCTCTACGAAGCTAGTAATAGCAAGTGTATCCACTAGGGGGCGCCAGAGACGTGGTTCACTAGACAAGCTCATTTATATTTGTTTGGACCATTTTTTCTAGCTTTGCCTATATATTTAATGCAAAATTTCTCTTCTTTCCCATAATTCCTCACTAAAGACTGGATTGGAGTCCACCTTCTTGCACTCTACCTGCTACATTTTCACAGCATGCATGCCAATCTGGCGTCGTTGATGTTGAGATGTTTCAAAATGGCGTCATTCCTGGGAAAAGCTATTACTATATAATTCTAGAAGTGAGACCTAAATTCATAAAATTAGATTCTGCAGAAAAATGTCATATTACACATACGGTCCAATAGAAAATAACAGATAATTATTTTTTTTAATTAATACTAACTAGGATTAGAGAACGTGAGATGTTTCTACTTTCTTCTCTACTTGTATTGATGGGTGGATAAAACTGGATATATAAATATACATTCATAATAACTACATATAAAATTTTTTACAATAAAAAACTTTACTGTCGATGTGTTTTAATTTATTAGGAGAAGATTATGTGTTGTGAATAATAGCCATGCTTTAAAAGATTTCACCAGCAATAATAATACTGTACATGTACTGTCTCCAGGATAAGTATTAAAACAATAACAATTTCAAATGGTTAAGCAGGGAATATTTATTTAATGAATTACTCCCATTAAAATACTACAGTAAATGAATAGTAAGAGTAATCAGATTACTATTGAGATTGAGGGTTATTCTTTTTTATTCCTAAATGGTCCATTTGACTTGCACGTGTCTATGTAGCCAATAATTAGCATTTTTTTGATCACCTGATACATTGAAATTACAATGAATATCCCACTTTACCACTTTACTGGAAATCTAATGATATGATAGCAATGGATTTATTAGACCCAGGAGTAGTTTCTTCCAAGCATTGTTTAGCACACTTTCATGTCTACACCTGTCTAATATATATAAAAATATTAAGACCGAGTGCTGAAGGCATACGTTTCACTAATGCTCTCATTGAATACACTTAACTGCTTATATTCTCTCTGTAGAGCCTGCAACGAAGAAACACGTAGAAATACGTTACTGATCAACGCTGGTGAGAAGAGCTTTTGTGAAAGCTTGGAACTCTCCAGTGTCCATGGGACGTTGGATCTAGAAGCCAGTGTGATGGAGAGGTGGAGAAGTGGGTTGTAGAACGGTGCAAGTCCCACACAAAGTTGACCTTAAGATATGGAGGTCTTCAAGGGTGACTTTGTCTACATGTAAGAACCAAACAACACAAGCATTTTAGTCATGGTCCTTCTAGTCATAGATCAGGGTGAAAAGTAGAAGAATGCTCCTGCATGAGCTACTGCAATAACCTCACCTGGTTCTGCATCAATTGCCATAGATGCCAAGACAAGGGCAAACAATATTTTACTGAAACAGGTCATGACGTCCTTGATGCAAGCAACCGCAGAAACGCTACTCCAGAGACTTATAACTTTACATAGTGGAAGTGGGAAGTACTATTTTTTGAGGGTATGGGCCAACCTTTTTCACCCCACTCTATCTATCTTGCACTGCCTTGCCCACTTCTAATGTTGATCTATCTCTGTGCATGCCCGTGCTTAGTGATGGGGGCATAAATTATTTTCATATTGAATATATGAGATACATTCTTCGGGTGTTCAAATTATTGTGGCTCCTCGAAAATTGTAATGTGAGAGTTTCAAGTGATATCACTCGGTAAGATTACTCGTATTTTAAAGGGAAATCGTTTAGGAATGATTGTGCATAATAATGTGTAAATTAGACGTAATAACTATACTTTGTTATAAGTTCCTTGAAACTTTTCCCATTAGGAAGAATTTAAGAAAGAATTCTGTGTAACTTAAAACATATTAGAGATAATTTTCACCAATTATGCACACAGTTTGATAGAAATATTTGAAAGTTCAAAAAAGTACTTTATAAACCTACATCTTTCTTACAGATATAATTGACGCTGTCTTCAATGCTTCTGAAAATGTATCCAGTTCCTACATATTAAAAATAAATGTCCTTTGAGAACGTACACCTATTTCTCAATAGCCATCTTGAAAATGGTCAGCATAAAACATGAATTACCTATAATGGTATGAATTTGAAATAAACATTTTCATAGAAATAGTCAAAATTAGATTCTGGTTCTAAGAAATCAGTAATGCACTAAATGTTTATTGCCATGCTAGTATATGGTCTGTTCATTGGAATCTTTAAAATGATTTATATATAGTTTTTGAAACATGAGTAGTGGCATGGACCTTCCATTGGCACACTGTCCTCTCCCATGAATGTTTCTAGCAGCTCAAGGCATTGGGTTATGATGTCATCTTTGGATAGGTATGATGGAAGAGAGGGGGGATCTGTCAATGATATGTCAAAAAGTGTATCTGGGGCAACCTAGGTTGAGCGTCATCATTAGATGGGTGGTGGGCCAACTACAGATGCTTCCCAAGAAGGGAACAGATCACGTTCTTGTCCCTCAGTGGGGAATGTAGCCCCGGGAAGCAATGCTATGCATTGAACACCACTAGACTACCAATGAGAAGCCCCTCGACTCAGCAACCAATCTCAATTTCAGGAATGAACCCAAAGCAAACCATTCATAGGTATAATACGGATGTACACCACTAAAAAAAAGGATGGATTGCTAATACAAACTCTTGAAAGTCATTGTATCTGCTGTCATTTTTTTCCCTTTTCAGCTTTTATCAACGCTAGTAAATCTGCCAAGAGATTTTTATAAGTATTTTTTTCCGAGATGCCTGTACAATATGATTTGTAGATAGAAAACAGCTGGAGAGCTAATGACAAGGATCAGCGAGCACGAAAACTCCAAAATAGCCTAAAAATGAAATGTATAGGCGGTAACACATACTGTATGAATCTTTACTGCATGTGAAATCAAGTGATTGATCTTGGATTGATCTATGGAAGTTTGCTTACAGAGTGCTTATCACCACTAAAGTAAAATCACTAAAGCAAAAGCAAAACAGTCGATAACAGAAATCTGTAGGGAGGTTGAATCTATTCTTGTATAAAATAAGGTTGGATCTTAAAGGAGCAGTGATGGCTAATTACTCAAGTTTGACTACTTTAATAGAAAAGTCTTATACATTCCAATACCTCTGCACAACATACATGATCATGCCTAGTATTTTTACATGCTTGCAGTAGAATAAACCATAGTAAACCTACTCATCTCTGGACGTCTTGAAAATGCAGCTTGCTAACATATGATGTCATATGCTGGCACTCAGTATAGAGGATGGCAGCAGAGGTAAGTAGGGAGGGCTGCTAAGGTCTTGCCCTGGACCAGGCCCAGGGCTGTCCACATCAAAATACACCACTATTGAAAGCCATCTCATAAAGTACGTTTTTGTCACAGGAAGAGACCAAAATATTGCTTCTATTATTCCTCAAAAATAACATTTGGGAATATTTTTCCCTCTCTGTCGTTTGGTTTGCACAAAATGCTTTTTTAATATTTAATTCCAATATTTTGTAAATGCAATTTGTGTGTAATGAAATTACCTATTTTCATGTATGCCACCATTACAACAATTCATCTAAATATTTTTTATTCCATTTATAAGCTGCTGGCGTATAACCTTATCAAATATTCTTTATAGATAGTAGCATGCTTTGATTTTTTTTTTTTTTAAAGTTGCTATTCAGTTTCAAAATAACAAAAAAAATGTTGATTTGATTTTAAAACCTTTGCTATGTTCAAAAGGAACAGATTATAGAAATAGGTTATTCTGTCCTTCTAGAACGTGTTGATTAGAAATTAATATTAATCATTCTTTTAGTGTGTTTCACCACATCTATAAATATTATATATGGCTGTATGTATATCAGTGGACCAATAAAATCCATTCCCAACATTTTACTTTATGAGGCCACCATTGCTGTCGGTCATGTGATATTTTGGAAGACTTTCCCGGCTCAAACGGCACACTGAGCTGATGCTTTATGGCAATGCTAATGAAGTCATTTGCTCCAAAGATTTTTATCAGTCAGAGTGTCTGACTGGGTGATTAAGAATGAGCCATTCTATAGTTAATGGCTATTTAATTAATTAAATGGCTAGTTCAATGGCTAATATATAGCTGTCTGAAAACATTATATTATGGCGCAAAAAAAAGGATTTTGAATCTAATACTTATAATAAAAACAACTAATTTATATATATATATATATATATATATACCATTAAGCAGTTTTGAGTTATGTTTGTTTCATGGTCAGCAGGAGGGCTAATACAAGATATTACGCAATACACACTACCAACTGGTAGCAAAGATTAAGGACTCTTGCCATGTCTTCCAATGTGCGTAAGTTATTATGCTTGACAATTGAGAGGCTAAGGCCAACCCGAGTGATCTTTTCCTGCACGTAGAACCAAGCTGGCCTGCATTATGTGAACTTAAATTGGTATCTTCCTGATTTAACAATGCATTATTCAACAGCAACTCTGCCCTTCTTGCGAGCGTAGGCTCACGATGTTGGCCCTTCATTATGCTTACATATATCCATTAAGAGGAATGATTCTTCCAGGCCAGCTCTAAGAACAATGAACAAATCCCTAAAATATATTTCCTGTATTCTGTTCTTAGAGTATATAATTAAGTCTTGTTATTGAGGAATACTTGGTTACGTGTTGACCCCAAGGACCAAATAAGCAACTATCATACGGTTTTAGAAAATCTCAAGAGAAGCTAAAGGTTAATCTACAATCTACGTTTATAGGTAAGAAATTGTTTCTTTCTTTCCTAACGACTCTATTCCATTACCCTGAGCAGAACCTGGAAACCTGACGGAGACCATTGTTCTAGAACAACTGTATAGAAAAAAATAGGTTCTAGATGTGTCTCTGGGTGAATTCGTTTTGATGAAAGTGTAGTTATTATAAACTTGTTTTTTCTGAGAAAAGATACATATTTGAAAAAGATTTTAAACAAATTTACGTAAGAAATTTTGTACAAGTCAATAATCAAAATACACACAAGTTTATGTCATAAATAATTGGAACTTTATAATTAGGCACACATTTTATTTCTTTAATAAATGTTGTTTTTTTACGTTCAAATCATTTTTTGAACTTTGTAACAGCCGGCTCGTATAGTAACTGTGTTTCACTTTGCAGAGCTAGGGATAGCAACAGCTGTGAGACGAAAAGTCAATGAGCATTACAGTCATTAAAGGAAGGATGAACCATATAGAAACTCAATTAACAAGTAGATAAGAAGATCAAGGATGCGGGTCATTGTATAGAAAATCACGACGGAGGAATAGAGAGACGACCAACGACTGTCACCAAGACCAGATTAGAAAGCAATTAAATGCAGCTGCTCCACATATTGCCAAATCATTGCTAAGAAACATACACATATTTCCTAATTTTGTGTGCACATATTTGCAAGATCCACATTGTCTACTTGGTGTATTCACTAACCTTGGAGTTTTTAGGAGAGCATTTAATCTCCTTGACTTCAGGGTTGGCGATGATGAAATGGCCCTGGCACATCAAGGCCAATGGCCGCCTAATTACGCGGCCATTGTGGCTCATGGCTGGTTATGTGATATGTGTGTGGCTCATGGCTGGTTATGTGTTATGTTTTATGCAGCCGCACACTAGAGCATGTCAAGTGAGTATGTGGTTCTGATGGGCAGCGGTCCATTGGGCATTTGCCCGGCGAGCCAGATGGGCTGCTCGACTTCATTCTACATTATGAAGGGTCAACCATGGTGAGATTCTCCTGCAAGAAGGTGTGAGATGACCAGGCATAATGCACTAGTTAATAAAATTAATTTTGATATGGCAAGATCGGAGACAGTGATAACTCATCTTTAAGAGATTAATCTGGATTCTAGATGGCTAGTGAGACAAACACATGCTTCAATTCATAAAGATCTTTTGGTTGACATTTAACAAAGTCACAAACGTCTTTGAGTCACATATGGTTTAATTAGATGTAACCGTGATATTCTCGAAATAAATGGTGCAGAGACAATTTGTTTTATATTTAATTGGCTATAGATTTGGTTCCACGAATCGGGTAGGTAGCCCAGCACTTATCTGAGATGTGTTTCATAAGATTTTAATCCTTGGTATACCAAGGGACAGAACAACGTGTTTTCTCTCTACAGTCTACACATATTCCCGAGAACGGAAAAATAGGCTAACATAGTGTTTTCCATTTCTTGAAATATCTTCTAAAACGTACCATTTCTTTAGTAGCCTTTTTCTTTCAAAATGATGTATTAAATCCCAGTACGCTATTCATCTGCGCTCACCACACTTGCTCTAATGGTTCTCTTTATTAATACTGAAAGAAGCATTGTGACTATAATGTACCTGTATACCCCCCCACACACACACCCATAGGAAAGCTGTTTTTATTTAAAGCCATTAAAATACTGAACTATGACCTTCTCAATTAAGGCAAACTTATCAGTCTATCTGCCTATCTGTCACCAAGACAACATTTCAAACATAATATTAAGTAATCTTGGTTTTCGATACCTTTAGGGAGTTGTTTCTAATTGGAGCAAGAATTGAATAATATGGAAGAATTGATGAAAAGCATTCTTTGTTTCTTGGGGTTTTTTTGTGGATAAAAACATAATCTGACAGGTTTACTGTTCTCAAGTTTAGGTCTGTATACCCCTTATACCTTCCTACTTCTGCCCGTGAAGAATTGGAATGTTGTGGTAGCGCTACTTTGCAGGCGCACAATTCTACGCACGCGCAATATACATTCTTTATTTAAAGTTAATGTCGTTTTTTTAAAGTAGTATCCAGCAAACTGATTTAATCCAGAGTGTAAAATAAACCATGGAACAATTCTTATGGATAGCAATTATGTGGCCACACATCAACAAAAAATGGAAAATGGAAAAACATTTTTATTGTATTACTTGCATCAGATTAAAAATATTTTTTTTCTGAAATGTGGGAAATCATACTGCCTGTGGGAAACAATAGAATGAATGAGTCTTAATCACCCAGCTGGGCACTCTGACTAAGAAAGTCTATAGAGGAAGTGACTTAATTAGCATTGCTATAAAGCATCAGCTCAGTGTGATGTTTGAGCCGGGAAAGTCACCCAAAATATCACATGAATGACAACAATGGCAGCCTACAGGTCTGCAGAAAAAGGGAGTTTATTGGGAACAAAATTAAATAGAACCAGATTTTTGTCCATACTGACCTACATTACTGTATACGGCACTGGGGTTACCATGGTATACAAACCTGGGGGGTTGTTACTGTGTACAGCGCTAGTGGTTATTACTGTATACAGCACTGGGAGTTTTTACTGTAAACCACACTGGGGGTTTATCTTGAAGGGGAAAATATTTTTTCCATGGGACTTCCCCTTTAAAGATGTATGTATGCAATTGAACATGTTTCTCTCTCCAGTGTTCCAGTGGCATATATTAAGTAAAATTGTCACCTACAAATCTATGACGTGGAAGCTCAATTTATACCAACAATTAGAGAGCAGAGCGCACACAATCTACTCTGCAATATAGTGATATTACTAGCCTACAGCATAACATTGTTAATGCTGAACTCTGTAGGAGATCATACTATTCCGTGTACAAAAATCAATTTTATTTCCCATATTTAACAATGCATTTGAGAAATAAAGTGTACAATGTATCTCTCCCTTGCTTAGTGTCTGCAAAATCCTCAGTTCCTAGCCGAGGCAACATACAGTTTAATACACCAATGCTACCGAAAACCTTTTGGGAAATAAAGCTGTCAGTCAACATTGTGCCCTTGGAAGTAGTTGAGTGACAGACAGCTTTAAGACTCAAGAGGCTTTGCAGAATCTGTGACCTTCACCGCAATGACCTCTATAATATGCAGAGCGATCTTCTGCCTGGTATCAGGTGGCAAATACTAATTAACACCTTTTTTTAGGTTGATTTAAGGGTTTTTTTATTGTAAAGTCTAATGACTTTTTGAATGCATGATGTAAATATTTTTTTCCTAACCGTTTTTCAGCTCAGGAAAATAAAAAAATAAAATAAAAATCAATTTCTGGCAGATTTTCTCAAAAAATAATAGCATTTAAATGCCCTTTTCTCCATACACAAAGGGTTAGGCATAGGTAGGGCAATTAAGTTATTTCTTCTGTAAAACATAAAAAATACAGCCTTTTCTTCTATTCTGAAGGCCATGTCAGACCCTTGATCTATAAAGCAATGTGTCACCCTCTCGCTTTCTATTACTCATGCCTCTTCTGCTGCATTGAAAATCACCTGCCTGTCTTTCCTTTGTTACTGATGTAATTGTCCAGTTATCTTGATACCAAAGCAAGCATGAGCTTGTAAAAAGTGTATAAGTGGCAGCGTGGGTGCGCTTTTTTTTATTTGATTTTTTTTTTATCTCTACAGGCTTCCTGAAATAGTAGTTTAGCAATTATAGGGTGGTAGACAAGTGGAACAGCCTCCCAGCAGAAGTAGTAGATGCTAATACAGTAAGGGAATGTAAACATGCACGAGGCATAAGGCTCCTCAATATAAAACGAGACCAACCACTGATTAGGGTTTGAGTCTCTATGGCAGAATAAACTGGCAGATTACATGGGGCCGAATGGGGACTGATCTGCAAGAAAATTCTACGTTTCTATGTTTTTATTTTTGCAGAAAGTCAAATAATTCTATTTACTGATATATAATCTATTTTCCGATGGGTCGAATAGGGTTCCCAAGGACACTCTTTACAGAGAAGTCTACATGCAGAGATATTCCTAGAACGTCACATTGTCTTTTGGAAGTGGAACATTTTGTAATGCAATATGCATTGAGTCACCGGACATCACACAGCAAATCCATCAAAGGCATCAATTTTATACGTTCCCTGAAAGTCTATAAAAGTCTATAAAATAGCCCTGAGGAGGAAGCACTGTATCTTTTAGGAATCATAAACGCGAGGATGAAATGCAACATCAACCAGACGCCTCTTAAAAATAAACGCTGCAGACTATGTGTAGTTCACTTAGTAAGAAGTCCTGTGCTGTAATTTACTAAAATACATAATAGTCTCTTTTTCCCTTTTATTTATAAATCAACCGAGTCTTTTACCCTTCTGTCTAAAGGCATATAGGACAATCTAATATCTACAGTCAGGGACAGAATAAAAGCACAATATATAGGCTATAATCTAAAATTATCAACAAAAAATAAAAAAATATAATCTAAAATATTTTGCTTCAGTAAATGGCTTTTAATATTTATCATGCAACTAGACTAGAAATTAGTTTTTCTTCCTCAATTTCTTTTTTTAATTTATTTTTAAGTTGTACATAGTTGTATGGCCCAGGAAAGCTTTTTTTTTTTTAACCCAGTACAAATTTTCCATGAAGATATATATTCACTTCATCTGAGAGCGGCCATTTTGAATCAACTGCATACCTTGAGTCAACGGTTGATGAGCATATAACCTGGTCTTGCTGATACAAGCACGGTCATGTATATGGCCAAAGTGCCTCCCATTTGCGTCAAGCCATGTGCCAAACGCAAGGGGTAAAAAGTAGTCAAGCCATGGAGCTGCTGGAGCCTCCACACAGCTGCAAAAGATTGATATTGGACCAATTACTACCACCATGATGGTTTTCCTTCCATAGGTATGCTAAAAGGAGGCAATGGCCCTACCTAAAAGCACTTATTTTATTTATTATTATTCATTCTTACTTATTTGTTGACCTGAAGGTCAACTAGACTCTGGCATGTATGCTTGAATAAGTTTTCATATTTGGCTCTACCAAAAACTTTGTATCCATTCGCAAAATGCATGCTGCGTTATGTTTGGAGCCTATTGTATGAGTCAAACTAAAGCTCTCCTTTATTACTTTTTTTTATGTTCGCATGATTAATTGTTGCTATGCCGAAGCATTAAAAAAAAAATGGGTCATAGACAAACATGATTATTTTTGAAGCGCTACGTAGGAGTTTATGGCATCTGTGACTTTAATTTCTACTCCTTTCCTGGAGTAAACAAGATTTACGAAACGAAGCGCTGATTAAAACTGTCGGATGCCAGATTTCTGGTTACTACAACTAATATCTACCTGTACATATATATACTATATGACTAGGAACATATACCGATAATTCTTTTGAAACCCTTAATTTTTTTGATGTTTCCCTTAAAAATTCATGTAAAGATCCGGCAGAACCCCCTACTATTTGGCTTTTAGAAGACATGTCTGTAATGTATCACCTGATTAATTAATACATTAATGTATCTCCTATATACTTTACTGCCTTGGTAAGCATTCTGGGTGGGTGTAATTAGACTTCTGGGCACGAGTGCCAAAAGCTTCATCCTAATTTAAATAGGAGCACTTTCTTGACACTGATTGGCTGTTAAGCCATAGACAAGGTGGCGTAGCTGCAGCTTCTCCTAAAGTTAAGTGACTGATGTTATTGGTAACCAATGTCAAGCTAATTCAGCCCGATATCTGATGAAATTAAAAGCAGAAATAAAATGTTTTGAAGATCCCATATTCTTATAAAATGAATGGCATTGTCGTTATTTTATAATTCTTCCCCATCTCTTAAAATATAAAAATAGTAGATAACATGAATGTTTGATGTAAGTCAAGCGCACAGAGGCAGAATATGTAAAAAAACAAACAAAAAAAACCATATCTAACAGCCGATAAGGAGGTGTTTAAAACATTTGTAATAAAAGATACATTGTTTTTCTTGCTTCCCAGCAGACAACTAAACTCTGCCTTCCTTTTGACTGCTCGTTTTTAAACATATAAATCTTTTGCATTATTTTTTTATCTGGTATAAAACTTCTTTGTCGGAAAACAGGAAAACATTTAGATGAATCCAGCCAGACTATTGGCGCTCTGGACTGACCCGAACTGTAGCAGCCATACTTACACCAGGAGGCAGCCGCTGGCCTTAAAGTGCCAGGACCGTGCCGTCAAGGCAAGTCTGGCCCTGAATGCTATCTATGCCATGCGGTAGCAGGTCTCTGGCAAGTGACCTCACACAATAGGTTGTCATCAGCCGCACGAGCAACAATGATGGTATGTCGGAGGCAATTTCCGGCACCACCCCACCAGCCAATGTGGCCATATTATGCCCTTATCTATAGGCTTTACAAGCGAGGCTGTAAGATCACATTTAAGAAAGCAGAACAAATCCGCACGTATAATGAAATAAACCAGCTAATCAATTAGCTTAATGTGATTTAAGTCTTTCCTCAACAAACATTCTCTTTCATTCATGGGCTGCGATTTTCTTGGTCCTTAGACCCGCGCACCTCTGCAGTCACATTCATTTTACCTGCAGGTTTCTTATAAATATTTGATCATCAAGGATATAATTAGTTACTTGCCTCCATGTTCTCTCTCTCTCTCTGCGGTACGTTAAAGGAGATATTGCAATTCTGACACCGACGTGGAACAACATTGTGTGATTTTATGTATAACTTGTCATACCGCAGTTATAGCACAAGCTTTTTATAGTCAGCCAAGGTAATTGTTTCTCAAGGTAACACAAATCAATACCACTGACTCATTGAGGCCATGTAACACATTATATCTAGATCAGAATGAATCTAATAGAGGTTATTTTCATCCTACGTCACCATAAATAAATGTATCAAGCTACAGTATTTCATTACATTATTTATTGCTTTATTTTTCACACTGGCATGGCTGTTCAACTCTTTTGCCCCCCCCCCAAAGGACACCGACCGTCACACCGACTTCCTGGGCAGACAGGT
The DNA here is from genome assembly GCA_029215755.1 of Spea hammondii. Taxonomy (NCBI): domain Eukaryota; kingdom Metazoa; phylum Chordata; class Amphibia; order Anura; family Pelobatidae; genus Spea; species Spea hammondii. Next base: position 13,054,864 of record JARDYJ010000012.1, read on the forward strand.
GCCGGGCTTTTGACTTCCTGCTTTTTTTTTTTTTTTTTAAAGGAGCCCAGCCGGAAAAGAATTTCAAGATGAACTTAAAACCACTTGACATATTTCTTAGGGTTTATGAGGTTTGGTTACGTAAGAAAATAACAATAATAAATAATGTTTAACCGATTATGAGTGTTCTTTATAAAACAGAACATGAGTTAAAGTCAGTTAACCCTGTTATATAAATATGAAGGATGAGTTAAAATTATGTACTCTGTGATTACCCGCATTACCCGAAATATATGAATAAAAAAATATATTTACAACATTTACACCATTTTCCACCTCCCACTGGTTATATATATATATATATATATATATATATATATATATATATATATATAACATTTTGATCAGTTATCTATATGGAATTTATAGATATTGAAAGTAAATACATAATATTAAATACAACGGGTCTCCTTGACCATGTTACGGTAACAACAAGTAGAAAGAAACAATATCCATAAAATAGAAAATAAAATATATTTTTGTAAATAATTGTAATTATCACAAAAAAATGGCCAAAGGGATTTAAGTTCATGTGTATTTCTACTTTCCATGTTGAACCGTAATTCAGGTTTAGTTCATTGTAAAGCAATCATTTGAATATCTCACTTCATGTGTACCCAGCTTGGCTCGAGAAGGCGCCTTATGAGTTATGAGTCCCAGAAATCACTACTAAGTGTTGAACTGATTATCTTAATGGGCCAGACACATTACAGACATGATTATTGTCATGTATGCGTTGATAGGACAGATGTGTTCGGAATGCTCTGAGTCAGTCTATTGCTTGGTTTTCTAATTAATTTGTATCGGGGCTTTGCAGGTGCAAAATAATGTTACAACTAATGCAAACAAATGCTTATAACACTTAATAACATTAAGCCAGGTGCAAAAAAAGATCCAGCGCTTATATGTCTAAGCCATTAATCGAATAAAAAAAAAAAAAAAACATATTCTGGAAATGTTATAATTCCTAAAATTAAAATACCAAATAAAAAAAAAAATATTTTAAAAAATAAATTAATAAATAAATCAAGTAATAATAATAATAATAATAATAATAATAATAATATATATATATATATATATATATATATAAATATATATATATAATGTACCTGGCAACATTATTGCAGAAACCATGATCCTTCTTATTCTACTAGATGGCCAACTACTGCACAAGGCGGTAGCTAATTTATTTATCGCGGTGAAACAAAAATAAATTCTGGTCCGTCCAGCTGTGATTTCTACATAAGAAAGTTTCTTGGTGACTTCTGTCTCGGCTGTCATGCAGGGTTGTGCACAGAGACCAAAATTGATTCAGACACATTGTTCATTTTATTTTTGCCTCATTTGCTTTCATAGAACGAATTTCATTTCCAGAGGGTTTTTTCGTCTGAAAATTTAATTTATATTTATATATATATAATATATATATATATATATATATATATTATATATATATATATATATATTGTATTTATTTAGCTATTTTCACCTTCTCTCCCTCCATAGAGAAAGGAGAAGTCTGCTAAAACAAACGAATGAATTTCTATGGTTTTCTCATTCTTTTTTGTTTGTTCTCTCCTCATTTTCCTACAAATTCATACAAATGCACGAAATCCGTTACAATTAAAATTCATAATGCACAATTCTAGTCTATTGCCAAGTTACTGATTAAGGTTTGAGTCTTGGCAGATGGAAAAATGGGCAGACAAGATGGGCTAAATGGTTTTTTGAAGTCAAATTCTATATTTCTAGGCATGATTCTCAATACATGAAACCCTGAAAATTATTTTCTAAAATATGGCAAAATAACTATCCAAATGTATGTTTATAGTTCAGCAAGCTCTTTGAGACACATAGCAATGAGGAACGCGTTGGCTTCTAGTGACGGTTGAACCCAAACGTACCACTGACGTTTACCAAGAAGCTGGTTGAATTTAAAATGGTTCATCCATGTACCGTTACCTATAAGGCCTAAATAAATAAATATATCATTGGCTTCTCTCGCAAGAACGCAAGCATCTGAATTCAAACTGGGACTGTAGATAACTAGGTCAGCTGTTAAGGGAGCGGTTTAATGGAAAAACAAAAAAAAATTTCAAGGCGTTTAAATAACTAATTCTAGCAGTTAACCCTTTAGATATGCCAGCAGCCATGTATCCTCATTTGTAGGAATCTTTAGTAAATTGTCACGCACGCTTAACACATCCTAGGAAAGCATTACAGGTGGTAAGAAGTATAGAATCTTATGTCATATGATACACTTTGTTGGACTATTAAAGAGAATAATGTATTTAAAGTACTTTGTGAGTTAATATGTCTTCTAAAATGTATTTTACAAAAAAAAAGTCAACTTAGAGAGAAGCTGCAGATCCCCATGGTATGACAACGCTCGCCGTGATTGACTGCTTTAAGCTAAAAGAGTTGATTGGCTGTAAGTATATCATGTGATGTTTGGCCAAAGAAACCCCCTGCCCGGCTAATAGCTGGGGGTAGGGAAAGGGGCAAATTCACATGAGGGCATTATGTATTTGTGAGTGGACACCACCAAAATTGAAGGACCTCTCAGCTGTCATCCCCATTAAAGTGCATATGATGGCTGGATTGATTTGCATTCATTTCCATATCAGAATACATGAATAATGTATAATATAATTAAAGCAGGGCTGACCAGTTTATTTCATATGCAGCATTGAATAACGTTCCATGCGTTTCTCACCCAATATGAAATCCCTGCCACAGCGTGCCAGGATACTCATTAGAACACCGAGCAATATCAGTGAACGCAACATCCCGTTGGCATTGTCATAGTCTGCATGTTTTTTTTTATTTTGGCGCCAAGAAAAAAAAAAAATCCTGAATGCAAAAGAAAAAAGGATACACTCTGGCCTTAAATCTCAAGATGACATGGAGCTAGGCTGGCAAGTGATTTCCTGATCAAAACGGCATGAAGCAAACAGATGTTAGCTAGCAATTCCGACGTGGGCAGGCTGCAAAGCAAGAACAGAGCCTTTTGTTGCTGTGCAAACATATATTGTGATCCAAATCCTGCACCAATTATTACAATTTATTTGTATTATACGAGCTCAATAAAAGTAGTAAATGCCATATTTACCGCATTCATAGAAATCGTAAAGGAATAAAAACCTTTAAGATTGTTTTGGGTTTTTTTGTAGGCATTTGTAGGATATTATTGTAATCATCATATTGATCTCAGATGACCCCACGTCACTTCCATTGACTTCACTAACTAGAGGTGCACCAATAAGCATGAAACCCTCGCCAAATAATTACTGCTTTCGTGATTTCTGATTCTGTTTAACGCAGAAATGAAAATTACCTATAAACGTAACTGGTTAATGGGAAAAGCTCACATTAGTGCATTTCGATAGTCGCCTGTGGCCTTGCGTTTTGTTATTGTAAGTAAAGATTAGGCACACTCCTATTGTTTATAAGCCATCCGTTTCTCATGTTTTTTAAAATACATGGACTTCATGAAAATGAAACTTATGAGAATGGAAGCAAACGTATAATTTATCATGTGCTAGTGGGAAAAAAAACATGTTTGCATGATGTAGGCGCATGGCCAGTACCATAATTGCATGGCCTTAGTGCAGCCATTTGACATGTTGGATAATGTTTTTAATGTCATGGATTATGGGTTATGCTAAATTCTCTAATTTATATAAATTCAAGTTGATCATCAAAGCTTTTAGCACAGGTGATTGATCTAGTCACTGGTTGGGTCTATCATGCTAGTCTATAAGTCCATCAAGGTCAAGCTTTTGGCCAGCCATCTTGGGTTTAATAGAGTTTAGGACCACCTTGCCTCCTCATAAGCAGTCAAGTGGATCATGTTGAGCTGATACCCTTGTTTCAACTTAGCTGAGCTTGGATTTCTATGCAACTTGCTATAAGATAGCACTCAAGTTGACCAAGGTTGACTTCAACTGTAGTCAAGTTGACATTTCAACTGACGTAGTTGATGTAGTTGAGTCGACAGTCAAGTTCCTTTTACAGAACGCCATTTAGCACAGAATCAAAAAACTGTTTTCTCAAACTTAATAGAATACATCTAGCGGATTTACTTCATCCATATTCTTAATTCAGAGAAACCCAAGAGGTACAATTTGCCAATCTCTACCTTATAAAACCATATTGATTTGGATTAAAAATTTAGATTTTCCATGTTCGTTTCGGAACAACTGCTGTCAAGCTCACGTTTAATTCTCAGAATTGGTTGTGTTTTAAATATTACAACAATATTTCCTTGGAACATTGACCAAAAGAAAATCAGATATGCCTGGTGATTAGTAAATGGAATGCTCCTAGTCATAGAATTTGCGGGACTGAAGTGAATTGTATTACTCATTGAGTATTGATCATTGAGTACATCAATTGAGTAACACATTACAACAGTTATAACAATAACATAACTGGGTAGCAAGGAAAAACTCTGCCTAAATGCCGCCTTTCTGAATCCACTAATAGAGGTAGAACTCACCCCGCAACATTATAACATTATCCTCTCTCCTCCCAGGTAATTAAGTTGCCCTTCTCTGAACCTTCTCCAAAATGTCAATATCCTTCTGGAGATGGGGACTCCAGAACTGTACTTAATACTTCAGGTGAGGTCTGGCCAGATATTGCGTCCTGGCCTTTTTCTGCTATTAATGTCTCTAGCTATACAGCCCAGCACCCTGCTTGCTTGTTCCAACGCTTTGTTACATTGTCCTGGGAAGAAAATTACTACTAGGGACCTCTTTTTACTAAACAACATTCGTTGAGAGGTCTTCTGACCCGTAATACATTGAATGTTGTTATAGGCTACATAACTTTTTTTTTAAAATGTATTTATTAGCATTAATATTAATATATATAACTCTGCATACACACATCTCATTTAAGATGGTCCGTTGTATTTATTCAGAAAGTTATCCTGCAAGCATCTGAACTTTTCTAATAAATCTCACCTAAGCCACAAACACTCAATTAAGCAATTATGTGTTATTGACATACATGGAAAATTGGTGGCAGTTACTTGGAGTTATTGTTATATTCTCTTTCTAATCCCTCATATGCTTCAATTTGAGAGTAAAGATAATATGGGGAATTAGTGAAATAAAAGTTGTTCTTAACGTTGGTTAGACAAATGTTCGAAATCCCATGTTATAATCCATAGCCCCTTCCCGAGCCTATGGGTTTTTAAATCCTAGTATCTTTTGTATGTCTACCTATGTATTATAGTCTTAATGTATTCCACCCACTGATATCTGTTGAGCTCTGTTTTACGAACAAAGGCACAGCGTAACTATTCCGACATAAGATGCGGATCCTTAAAACCTCATTACTAAGTAATACAGCACAGCATACCGCATTTTTAGAAGAGTTCATTACTTTAAAACTATTGGACTTACGGAATTTTAATTGATCCTTTTATTTGCTGGCAGCCTTGGGTACTCGTTCGAATGTAATATAGTAGATTTAAAAATTAATCTTAATTATTAATTGTGTGGAATTCAAAAGCCTAAATATTTCAGTTATTTTAGAAAATGGTTGTAAACATTTTACACAATTAGACGGTATCTTTGGAAAGTCCATAATATTCACTAATGGGAGCTGCAGTATTTCAATCATGCCTGGGAACTACCCAGAGTAGGCTTCCAGAGGCTCTCTCTCTTCTGGGGGGATCTCTCTTCTGGGGGGTGTCCTATTGAGGGAACAGGACTAGTTGTGTGTGGGCGGGGTTATTTGGCTGGGTAGGGGTGGAGCTAGTCCCAAGTAGTCTTAAGTAGGTGAGAAACGGGTTGGTAATGGGTGTGACCAAGGCCAGCCTTACCACGGAGCAGAGTGGGGCAATTGCTCCAGGCGGCACTTTTTTTATTTAGAGAGAGGGCACCGAGTGGTTTTTGCTTACCAACTTGAGAGTACCCGCTCAGCGCCCGTTTCTCCTCTGCGAGCTCGCTAGCTCGGTCTGGGTGCCGGCTTTTAATGCTGTCATTTCCGGCGCTCAGCATTACAAGCCGGCACCCAGACCGAGCAGGGAGATTCGCCACAGGACTGCTGAACGGTAAGTACAAAGGGGAGGGATAGGGTAGATAATATGGAGGGAGAGAGAGGAAGGGTAGATAATGGGGGGGCGGCATTTTAAACTTCGCCCCAGGCAGCATAATGCCTTGGGCCGGCCCTGGATGTGACTAAATGTCGATCCTCTGCCCGGTAAAAGAGGAAAGCAACTCGGAGACCCAGGGAAGCAGGACAACCCCTGCAGGCACCGGGTCAACCCCAGAGAGTTTACAGGTATAATTATAATACATACAAGAAGACCATACATTTTTAAGCAGTCTGCAAAACAGAAGCTTTTCTTTATCTTTTGTAAATTATGGAAAATACCAAGGGTCACTCTTTAGGAAGGATAGTCCATCTGCTCAGAATATTCTATAACATACAGGCTTAGTGACTGCTCATTCTCCCATGTGATATGATATCAATTCCAATGCTAAATCTTTACTTTCTTACACCATAACAGAGGTCTGATGGATCATCCAAAACTCTAATTGTATCAACGAGAAGACGCTGTTAAAAATGTTTTTAGTTATTTCACTCTCGCACAAAGTGCTGTCTCAAGCATGAAATAGATTCTGCTTCATATCATTAATGTTAGTGCTGAAATTACAATGTCAATTTGCATATCTCCAGTCGGAAAAAAAAAATAACCGAAATCACAGATTAGTGTTTTACCTTGAATGTCTTATTCTACTATGCCTCATTGTATAATGAATTTATAAATATTTTTTTCTAGTGATATTGGCAAATGGATAGGAGTAAAGTGTACTAAAATATGCAAATCTGTTACGATAATCACAAAATAAATCCACAATGAGTTAAGATGTTGTATGTTTTTTTTCTCGAAATAGCAATGAGAAATCAATTGTACATGAGTCAAGTCAATTACTAACCGTAGACGCTGCGTTAGTATAGAAACATGTGATGTAATTCGTGACTCAATGTTCTAACTCATGTCATTACAAAAGATTACTGTATTCTGTTCTGGTGGCAACACAAATAATCAGCAGCATATTCTGGCCTAGGCCAACTAGTACCATGAAAGAAAGGTTTGAGATCGGCTCACAGAACATAGGCAGCTGCTTAATACAGGGCACCTCTGCTCAGGGTATTCTCAAGTTTTAGCGTTCTTGCGTTATGATTCCATCAACATATCAATCACAAGGGAGCGGTGCAGAACGGAAAAGTGGACATTGGAAAAAAGAGCCCCAAACATACGATTTTTGCCTTCATGGGTCTCATCAGCAGTACCTAGTCATCATTGTTCCAGTTCGATGTCTAGACTCTTTACAATTGGGGTGTACCCACAAAGATCCCTGAAGGGTGACACACCATGCACAAAATGGTTCTGGGCTGCTCTTGTGGCAGGATCAGACTGATATGTCAATAGCGATATATTACACTTGCAATGGCACAAGCGTACTAAAGCTTGAGATGCTCCTAAGTGGGGATGCACCCTCCAGTAGGCTATTAAGTGGCCATCTCTCTTCAGTTGAGTTGTTCTCAGACTTTCTTGCATTCCTCGCCAAATAGGCCTCCAAGGCCTTGGTAGATCCAAGGCAACAGCAGCCCCTCTACCACATAACTGATGGCAGATCTTTCTGTTGGGCAATCAGGATCTCCAGTAAGCCATTGTTCCATGGGTCGTTAAGAAGATCATATACTGTCCTACATACCTGCGCCTAGCCGGCAAAACTTCTATAACAAAGTTACACAGTACCACATGTCCTTAAAATGTAGCATACGGGGATATGGCATCATATCATGATATTCAGCATAATGGACAGCTGCCGTGGAGGTAAGTGGTGAAAGGCAGCTGGGGCACGGTCCTGGGTCAGCACCCTGCCAAAATATCAATATTTTACTAATGTAAAATAGAACCATGGTTCACAAGCAGGCTGAATACGACAAGAGTGAAATATTGAAGATTGAAGATTCCATCCCAAGAAATTGGGTGAAAATTGGGTAAAAATTTCTACTAAACATGGCAGAACATCAGCACTTTGCTGATAAGACAATGGGGAAAATGACCAACTTGCCTTGTTTGCAGTAACTAAGTCTATGAATCTTTACTGTTTGTTAGATGACATCATTTTTTTTAGACATTTGTATATTTTTACTACCCCCTAAAGTGATGGTATTGATTACTTTTGTCTTCATTTAGCAGCTAATCAATATCAGAGTACCTTGTTGATTCGCTGCGGTTCCTTCTGGGCAGATTCTGCTTCTAAAAACTGTTTAATAAACATTTGATAGTAAGGGAATTAGAAACTATGCATCTGTATCAGCTCGGGTCTGGAGTGAGATTAAATAGGTTTATTCTATACAGCTACAATGGGTAGAAAATGTAGAAAACCTACTGATGCTGCTCCAGAAAATATTATTTATGCAAATAACCCTAATTTTATTGTTTCCACTAAATAATTAATTACATAAAAACAACACAAAAGTTTTTTGTTTCTATGCCAATAACCAATTTATATATTTTCAAGAATCGATATTTAGATTGTAATTAGCCGGGCTTGACATGCAATTAGAATGATTGAATTATACATGCTTCCTTGTGATTGACATGGATAATATGTATCAAGATTAGGAGTGCATCATTCTAAAGGCACATATTGTCTGCTTGCAGAATAGTGTTTATTATCTATTACATCATCATCTGAACATTAGCCTTATTTAATATTTATAGGAATATTGCACGTCATATTTTGGTCAATAATATGGATTACCCAAACGACGTCAGAACCCACTATTATTATAAATAGGATCTAAATAAGCGTTTTGTAGAAAAAATATGTCGACAGATATATAATTTCAATAAATACCAATAAAATGAAATTAGTAAAATATATGTGATCATGTATTATGTTTTGTTTTGATTTTAGTCATATGATTTGCTCAACAATGAGATGTGTTGGCTGTTGATACATTGGGCATTTAAAGAATCTTAAATGATTACGATAGACAAAGTGGGAAGTTATGAACTTCTCTTTTTGTCTATTGGATCAGATGACCTGTGTAAAAGAATCCCCGTGTAGTACATTTCGACTAAGCTATGAAATAATAAATTCCCTCGGTGGCCACTTAATAGCCTGACCTACAGTGCATCCCAGCTCAGGCATATCTCAAGTTTTAGCTCACGGGAACCATTACAGAAGCACGGCCTCCATCAACGACCCCAGGCATGTTTCAACCTTCATAGGCCTTGGCATTGGGGTGCGGTAGGCACCCTTTTAGGTGAAAGTGAGCATGGAGGTACACATTAGGACTCATGGGGTGAACCCCAAATGGGTGACTTCACATACAAAAAAAGTCTGAGAACAACTCAACCAGGAACACACAGCCATTGAATAGCCTGCCCTATGGTGCATCACGAGCTCACAAGCGTCTCTAGTTGGAGATCACTTTAGAGACATGTATGTGGTTGCACTCTTTTGGGATCTTTGGGGGTTAACCCCAAGTGTATAGGCTAGTTCAGACATGGACCTCAATTGTGCCTAGAAAGATTCCAGCCTCATCTCCTGACAAGGTCCATGAAACCGAAAAATATGTTTGGGTTTGTTGTGTCTCTTGTGTAGAGGTAACTTGCCTCGCATTTCAGTTCTAGACTATCTTTGTGGGCAGGATCATATTTTGTTTTCTCTGTGATGGTGCATGCGAGCTAAAACTTGGTTGGGACGCACCGTAGAGAAGGCTACTAAGTGGCTTCCTTTCCTTGGTTGAGGTGTTCTTGATACCCACTATCTTCTACATAATGTCCATACATAAAAAAGTATATTCTGTTGTAAAGATCATGTAATCCCTTATCATATCTTCCTAACAAATGAGTAGGAATGGTTAATAAATATCTTCATAGAACCGTTCCTTCTATGCTTGATGGTATGGGCTTCCACTTTTGTTGTCTCAGCCTAATGCTTTCTTTGCGCTGATAGAAGACGATGGATAACGTAAGAATTCTTGCCAAATGCTTCCCTTTATTTCATAAGCGGCAGTAAAATTCTCAAAGCAGGGGAATCTCGGGTGATGGATGGCGCTTTGCATGACAATCATTAAAAATCTATAAGTAGAGTTTGTCTTTTAGAGGAAGAAGGCTGGGCAGAGAGTATGCAGGAACCATTTTATGCCAGTGTCCTTGTTCATTAATTGATTTTATATGCCGTAAAAAAGAAGGGTTTGATTTCAAGCCACATCGAAATGTGTTTACGAGAGCTAAGTGTAGCATTAAATGGCTCGGTGAAGCTTGTAACTTTGTTCCTAATACTCGTTACATGGGTGGTGGTGTAATATATTATAGAACGATAAAGACAACAAGAGAGACGGTGTACGAATGTGATGTCAAGTAATCGTGGACAAAGTCATGTTGCGTTGATGCATTTCATTTGGAATTGTATACTGCATGTAAGGTTGTGTAATAAAATCCAACGTTCACACATAGTATACACTACTGAAGATGCACAGAAGTGAGGGTTTGGCTTGGGTCTAAGGCATTATAATAAAAGCCTATCCAAAACAGTAGAAACGATGACATTAATAAAAAGGAAAAAAACGTTAATTGTCCCCCATTCCATTTATTAATGGACTCAGTAGGCGATGGTGCCGTTATTTGCGGCACATAGCTCTATAGGGTACTTTATGTAAAGACCGTGCTTCAAACCACTGGGTTTCCCTACTCAAGACAGGGTTGTAGGATGATCTCTTATGCCTTGACGTATCCTCAGTCTCTTCTGAGTTGTCGCCTTGCGTCTTCTCCCTGGAACCTGGTGTCTTTAACATGTGTCGCTGGTTCCCAATTTGACTTTGCAAAGTGCGTACGGAATTTTGTAGACACCAATTGAACGTCTTTCTCATGAATAGAGCCTTTTAGGTGATCTTTTGAATGCTCTAACTCTGATATTAACTCTCCAGTAATCCACTTTTGGCTAGTTCTAAATCTATGAACTCCACCTGACGTTTACCCAGTATTTTGACTCTAACTTTGCCCCCATGTTTCTTTTCTCAGAGGTCAAAGCACCCGTAGGCTCAAACGAAAGGGGAATGTAACTGTTACAGGTCCAGACATTGTGTTAAACTGTAGCCAGGAGGCAGGTAGTCGGCATGAGTTAGTATCAGTAATGCGTTATTGTGTGGTGGGAGATGAGGATCCAGGTGCATGAAAGGTAAGTGTGAGTAACGGTGAGTGTGTATTCATTGTTTTTTCCAGGCAATTAATATAAACTATATTCCTTATCTCAGGTACTTAATCCAAGCATTCTATACAATTCCTAAACCTGTTTTCTTCACAGTATAGAAGCACTTATTTTTTCCTAATTTGCATAATAATTCTCTAGTTTGCGTTACACGTTCACAGAAAGCTTTGACGGCTTTTGGTAAGATTAGAATCAATAGAAATTAAGACATTTTGAGCTGCATATATTACATTTCTGTGTGTTTGTTTTATTGTCTTGTATATTTTTCATGTGAGACACTATGTAGTCTTTAGAAGCTATTCCGAGGCATTCTACAGAATGCCTACTTATCCTAATTAAAGCTGCAATCAGTTTTTAACTAAAATGGACGCCAATATTACAGCTGCTTCCAGGTATGAAATCCCAAGACTCTTTGGGTTTCCCTTAGCCCTAAAAAATTGTAACATGAGCTCTTCCTATAACCACAGGGATACTTATTGTCTCTCTGAATCTTAGAATCTTCCAAGGAAGGCGGCCATATGTCATGGGGCGCCTCTTTGGCTTCTCACCCGGGTACATGTGTCTGGGCCATAGGGACCGGTGGCTTGTTGTTTTCGGGAATGGCTGCCTCATGGCAATCTTTAGGTCCTGGTGGCCATTTTTTGTAGCCGTCCTGCCTCCCAGTGCTGGTCCTCAGTAGCTTTTTTTTTTGTTTTTTTGTTATGTTCTTATGCTATTAATACCCAGCATTGGGTTTTATTCACCATAAATTACCAGAAAAAAAGGTTTATTATAGAAGATAAAATCTCGGAGAATGCAATGCGCCAGTCACATGAGTGTGCTTAGTGCTTATTTCACATCATTGGCGGTTCTAACGAATGACTAATAGCGCTCAGTGAGTAGGTCTGCGTAATGAGACATATTGGTAAGCCAGCAGAAGGTAAAACACACAAGCAGATTCCACTCCGCATTAAAAGCTAGTTTATAATAACACCAACAGGATTTTTAATGGGTTTGCGGAAAGGAATTACAGCGTTAGCGTAGTAACCATGCATAAAATTTCAGTGACATCAGTCTCAATTACATCTACTGCTATTCTGAGAAGATGTCATCATAGCCGAATAGTCTTTCCAGTCTGTTATACTAAAAGCGTAGGCAGACTAATGCCTCGTGGACATGTGTTTGTCAGATCGCACGACACAAGAATAACGAACTAGGGTTCGGAATCTACATGGTTAACTATAAGTTATTAGCAGAAGTATATATTGGAAGAAAGTGTACTAACTGGCACTAACTTAATCTAGGTTGTAAACTACACATTTTGGTTCTGTTTCCATCTTTTTTAATGAAAAATGGAAGTATTAAAAAAAACGTAATAAAGATAGTCCTCAGAGTATTCGGGTGAGTATTCTAAATCCATACTTTGCAACTATATGATGGTCATCAGGCTAATTTACATAATTTAACTCCATGTGAGCATTAAAACGTTGCGTGCAGCTGTCCATTTCCAGCCGTCAGTCATACTTACATCATAGGGCGGCCATTGGCCTTAAAGTGCTAAGACTGCCCCATCATCAGCAGTCCAGCCCTGACTACAAATATATTGACAAACCCAATAGATTGTAATATAAGAACAATGGACTGTTCTATACGCTTCTATAGGCTTTGAGGTGACGACTTCCAGAGATGGTGATGGACTCCTGGACTTGCAGTAGAAGTGGTCATGTTCCAACACTATTGTTTTTGATATTGACAATGCTATCTTCAGCAAATATAGGGTAATTTATATTATATATATTTATTATCAGTCTAGTTGATTTTTATCAGCAGATAAAATTATTTAAAAAAAATATCAGGTGTGAAGGGCTTAGAAATCAGTTTGAACATTGAGGCTACCACCGGCATCTGAAGCTCATGTCGCCATAAAATAATAACAAGCATATGGTACAATTCATTATAAGCTGAAAACTTAATTGCACATAACAAGTACACTCTGCACATAGATAATTAAACAAGTTTATGGCTCCTATATAAATGCATGTATTTGGAAGTAGGTGCTTCTGCCTCCATCGACAATCAGACCAATATGCCCATATATGGAAAGGTTGGTTATATTCCATTTAGGGGGTGGGGGAGAACCCGAAAAGCCAATAACATCCATGCTGAGAAGAGATATTAAACCATGTTGATGTCTACGTAAAGTACCACTGACTAACGGCTTCCATGGAAAACAAATACATGAATGACAAATTCAATAATAACGTCTATACCCAGCTGTTTGATGGAGAATACCGAAATCTAATAGTTTAAAATAAAAATTGGGGGAAAACCCCTATTGTATGCTCTTTGAGAGAGTTGTATAAATGTGTTTATTGCCAACCGCAGTCCTACATCATGCCCATGCCTGGGGACTTTCTAAATGAGCTGACCCTGAGACTTCTGGAAATATTAACCATTTAATGGCCCATGAATGAAGATTCTAGATGTAGTGATACACTTAAATGAGTCACCTGCATTCAAGCAGGAATATAAACTATAACACACTGGTACTGAAAGCACCAACTGAGAGTCAGAATAGCGTCCTGAGACCCTGAGATGGGGGCAACCCTGAGATTCTGGGTCAAACCCCAAGAGCTCCCAAATATGATTATGCTTTCAACTGAACCTCCAGATACTAGTATATTTGTATTTACATGATTTATATATCAGTCTGATCTTCCCCCAAGGGCAGTCCAGAACTGTAACCGGAGGCAACTCTCCACTGCTCAAGGGAACCAACACTGGTTCCCAACAAGGGACTGAGCTATTGACCGAGAGGCTCGTTAATTGTCTCTGATTTCCATAGTTCCCATGCGCACGTCTCACATTCTAACTTCCTTTTCATATGTATACATTTAATTCAAAATATTTTCATATTTCTGTAACCCAAATGGGTCTTTGCAGACTGAGATTGCCTTGCATTATGGGAACAACGTTTCTACCCCTTTGGACTCAACTTGGCTCAGGGCTGTGTGAGCCTGCCTGGGCAAATCTACATATTCCTCTATGAACATATCCATTCCGGGGGCCGCCGGGATGACGGAACGGGACATGTTATCAGTTACAGATATTAGAGCACACACTGCATAAATTCCAGCGCGGCACTTAAGGTTTCACGTTACCGAAGGCTTCTGTTGTGTTTCGTGTGGAAGGCTCGGCTGTTTTCGATACAGACAGTATTGGGCAGGTGCTTTTAATAAAATTGCTGCATCTGCTGAATAAAACCTGAAAGTGCTGGAAACGATGCTGTGATGGCTCAAAACACCTTTTAAGTCAATAATACTATGGCCAAATAGATGTCTCCCTAGGCGTCTTGGAATGGTTTTTTAAAGGGCAACATCTGTTTTCTCAAATTATGATTCAGTGCAGAGGATCTTCAATTATCTACTTCTCCAATCCAATACCGATTATTTTGTTTCAACAGCCTTACAAAAAAAAAATAAGATTTGCATTCCAACATAGCTTAGTTAATTTTTTCAACTAGGGGAAACCTATTGCTGAGTAAGCTTGATCTTTCTTGATTGACGTCCTTGGCCGATTGCGTATAATTAAACCAATTCATGTTTTTTTTTTTAAACAGACATTAAAGTAATGGCCGAAGGTCAAGACAAATAAAAATGGAGGGTGCTAGACGACATCTCATGGCCTTGTGAGTACTTCCTACTTTACTCTAATTCAATTGATTTTGACACACAAATGAAACTATTTTGTTGTTGCATTTTGCATGGGGTTTTAGAAATAGACTCATATCTACCTACGTGACCACCAACCTTGCTTGGCTTGAAATGTTGGAGGCGACAATCCTCCATAGTTCAAAACGCTATTTAGGGAGAACAGAGATCTCCATTGGAACCAGTCAACTGAGCAGAGGGACACTGGAGGCACTCGATTCATGTATTGGTGGTCAAAACAGAAGTGATTGATTGTCTATTTCACCATATCTGAAAATATATATTCTAATGGGGCAACAGAATGACACGTCTTCCTTTCTTTCACGAAATAAAACTAGAATGTGCTCTCATCAGTCGCTTTTCTTAGTAACAATCCAGTGGCCTATATCCATAAGATATTCGCCATTGCAGAACAAAATGAAACATTATTTTCTATAAGTAAATGGGTGGTTGCATGGAGCTGAGATGCTTAAGGATTTTATGGTCTTCTTGTCCTTCTACTTAAATGAACGGCCTTGGGAGATTTGTTTGCACGGACTGCATAATACCCAACTATATTTAAAGGGAATATTTTTCTCCTTGAGCATAACCCTTAGTGCTGTATAAAGTAATGTCGGTCAGCCATTGACAAAAACCTGGTTTTATCAAACACCACACTGAGCTGGTGCTTTATGGCAATGCTAATGAAGTCCATTCCTCCATAGACTTTCATTAGTCAGAGAGTCCGACTGGGTGATTAAGACCAAAGCATTCTACTGTATCCCACAGGCAGTTTAAAAGAAGTCAGGGTGTTTGTTTAGTAGATTGGGGCTCAGATAACAGAGCGAGAACTCCTACAAATGGCTGATATGCTGCTGCCTGAAAACATTATATTATGGGGCAAAAACTACAACTGCGCAATATTTCAAAAAATATATTTTTTATCTAATACTAGTAATAAAAATTATGGGATTTCCCATTTAATGTCAGTATTTTCTGCATTTAATTATGCTGACCGTAACAATGGCGTTTCTTCTAAACCATGAAAAGTCTTTAATGAATAAATATTACAATAGAAAAACTGCTTAATCAGCAGGATTATTCAACCATAGTAGCCAGTTAGTAGCTAGAGCTGGCATTTCCATTTAAAGTTAATTAAAGTTCTCTTTAGAATGAAAGGGCTAAAACTTTAAATGGCTGGTATTTGATATAAAAATAATTTATTCAGTTGTTGAAAATGGGATGTTTAGCTGTTCACACCTATTTGTGAAAACAGTCAAAATAACCTATGCCAAAATGCTCATATTTTATAATAATTCATTAAAGATATAATATAAAAATAGGCACATGAACACCTAAAATATGGTCTCCGACCAAAAGTGGGCTACATCCACTAGAACTCAATAACTTGATCTAGAGAGGAACCCATTACTAGAATACGAAATGGGCAGGGTTTCTCGATTTCTGATAAACCCATTTGGACAAGAGATGAACACAGATTGGTAACATTGTCAAAAATAAATTGTATATAAAGACAAAAAGTGTGATATTTAGTTACAATTGCAAGCGAATTAGGAGAACAACGTTTTGCTAACTAATGGAGGTTCGCTATTATTACGCGAGTTATTTTTCTACAAGACACAGTTGGTATTCTATTCACTTTTAGCATTGGTAAAATAAATAAATAAATAAATAAAGATCATTTTTGCTTTTCTTTTTTCCATCAATAATATTGTGGTGTACGTGCATTAATACATGTTTATATTCTTCCATTATTTCCGTATCTTGTCAAGTTAATGAATAAAATGCCCTGCTAAAAGACTGGTTTATTAACGATAATACATACATTTGGAAATGTGTGAATCGTGCCTTAAAACGTGCCGTCTCTGCTGTCTGGGGAAGCCCATAGCAGTGTCTGGATTGAATAGAGGTTAGTGTTTCTCAGCCCCATTTAGAACCATTCAAATCTATCATGTTTCATGTTCTGTTTAGTCTACTGAAAAGCGACATTGTTGTTTCAACCCTCATAATCCATGAACCGCTGTGGAACACGGTGACAATGGAGCAAGATCTAGCCTGACAAATGCAGCTAAGGATTATGGGAAAATTGCAGACTTAACCCTTTAGGTGACTAGCACCCAATGCACATTAAACATTTCCAGGAGGCAATCGTTCGGAATAAATATTTCATGATTTGTTTTTGTACATTTGTAGAAAATGTAAATCACTGATTTAAAAATATGGACTCCACAAATAAATACGTAATTCTGTTAGCTACCCAGTTAATTGTTGGCAACGGTTTACAAGCGTTACATTTGCATTGTGTACATCTGTTGTATCTCAACAGTGATCATTAGAGACTTCTAACCATAACCTCACAAGGACAAAAGGATTAAAGGGTTAGTTATCAGACCATACAGACCACAAAACAATACGGAAGGAAGGAAGGAAGGAATTAATATAGAAAAGGAAAAAGGAAGGATGGAAGGATGGAAGGAAGGAAGGAAGGAAGGAAGGAAGGAAGGAAGGAAGGGAGGAAGGAAGGGAGGGAGGGAAGGAGGAAGGAAGGAAGGGAGTAAAGGAGAAAGGAAGGCAGGAAGGTGGGAGGAAGGAAGGAAGGAAGCAAGGGGAAAGGGAGGAAGGAAGGAGGAGAGTAAAGGAGGAAGGGAGAGAGTAAAAGAGGAAGAAAGAGAGTACGGGAGGAATGAAGATGGGAGGAAGGAAAGGAGATCACTAGAGTCTTCTAATCACCACTGCAAAAGGACAGAAAGGATAGAAAATTATCAAACACCAAGGGCCATAAAACAATGCAACAGGATTGAAGAAAATAGAAAGGAAATGAAAGGGAGGGAGAGAAAAGGGGAAAGAAAGAAGGAAGGAAGAGAAATGGAGGAAAGAAGAAAGGTAAGGAAGAGAAAGGGAGGAAATGAAGGCATCTGGTGCAAAAGTTAAAAAGTGGTGATATTACCCAAATTTTCTATATAACAGACTACAGGCTTGTTTTTTAAGGCACTGCTGAATGCAGGTCTAGTAAGGCTAAATATCTAGTTTGGTCATGTCCAATTCTGATCATGCTCTGCATTTGACCCAACCATAAACCACCCAGAAAGACTTTTCAGATGCTGGACATTGCGTATCTTATCTAGGGTCATCTGGAAAGTAGCTCAGGACACGTATTTATAATCAGGAAGTGTCTCTCGTCTACAAGACTCTAGTCTGAAACGCAATGCATCTATATTTAAAAGCTGGAGAGCAAAACATTATGCTAAGAGTCGGAAACGCATGCGAATTGTGTCAGCTTACTATTTATACCTTCCCCGGAACTTGACAAATAGGCCCCGGAGAATTTGAAGCGCATTATTTTAAACAGAGAAGAAAAGAATCTCAGTAATTATTAATATAGCATGCTTGCAATTTAATGCTACGATATGACATTGCCTGCGGCACTGCGTTGTCTATAATACTTCATCTTACAAAGAATCACATTTCCACCAAGGCAGACAAGACTAACGACCAATTGCCACCAAAATATGAATAAAAAGGATATTAAAAAAGAGAGGCTAAATCAAGAAAAAAAAAAACATTGACGATTTTCCCAACAATATCCGTGTCAAATGAAAGTCAAGCAAATATCTACAATGTCTTATGATGTTCTTTGTGTCTCTTCAACGTGAATAGAATTCTGTAATAATAGGTTGAAACACAGATTCATATGCCTTTTCTATAACATCGCTTTATTGTACAGAACATGCAGATCTATACAGAGAGAAATATTGTAGTTGTGGGTATAATGATGCCCTGTGTGTACGTACGGTGCGCAAAGATGCCAAAACCATGGCAAAGATGCCAAAACAATTGCAATAAGTGCATTATAGTATATTCTCTGTGAATAATCAATCAAACACACATGGAATGCAGTTAGCACTTGTCTGCTGGTTGAATTATCACGCCGGTGATGTTGACTGCTCGTTACTGGTTTTATATGTCTGGTTGCCCAATTTGTCATTTCAAAGTCTTGCCCCCCCCTCTCCTTCCCTAATTGTATACCCCATTGCATTGCTTTTCTCTCTGCCCTTCTCTTTTTCCTTTTATCTTGCATCCCCCTGTCTCCCTCCTTCTCTCTATCCCTCTCCCCGCTCTCGCTCTGTGTCTCCAACCTCTCCCGAGCACAGTTCTGCAGCTGTATGTGAAATCTGCAATCTGTATAAGTGAAATGTGCAGGAATCCTTTTGTAGGAAGGAGGGACGGCGGATAAATATGTCATGTCCATGAAAATCCCTGTTTTAATAGATCTAGTGGGTACCTAAAATGGCGTGGACTCATCTTAACAAATCACATAGATCAGAGTAGAAGGCAAATTGGGAAGGTAGGTATATGACTGGGAACCATCACAGGTACCCTCTCATAAACACATTGACATCCAATTGTCATCAGATTGCATATGGAACCCATGATGGGTTGGAGAGCTCTTATTTTCTGCAAATTCGCTTAGATAAAGAAGTCATTTCTCCAGAACACATATTTATTGGTCCATCCATGACTTTGCTCCCATCCCATGTCAACTAACTGGACAGCAGAGATGGAATGACTATGATATTATATGTTTCGATGGGCTGGTTCCAATGAAAATGTTATTAAGAAAGGGTGATTTTGTTATTCTGAATGATGTATTTGGGATATAAAAAAAAAAATAGATGAATAATTAATACAGAGCTATAACGATAAGTAACAAGCGGGAATCACATAATAATAATGTTAGTTTTGCCTCATGAGAACGTGAAATAGTTGCACGCAAATGGAAACATGTTTTCAGACCCAGAAATTGCAATAAAAATGACAGAGTACAGAGAAAAATGAAGTTAAAGACTCAGTTAAAGAGCAGCACTTCTCTAAATGCTCTGCACTCCAACTCCCATCATGATATCAAATCAGCTAGACAACTAATGGCTACCTATGTCTGCTGGTTATTACCTACACAAGATGAAGAAAAAAAAAAAAAACAAGTGTACAAAATCTTTAGGATCACATGTGAAAAAGTTGAGTTAACCCTTTAGCTGTCAGATACCAGATGTCTTTGGGTTGCGTATCCTTTCTGGCACATAACATGTTAACAGTGTCTAGAGCATTTTAAATAATAAGAACACATAATGTTTTCCATCCATGTTTGTCAATTTGCTGCCTAGAGCATTGCTAAAGGTAGCTGGTCAGACAGGGGTTAAACCAAGGAGCCAGAGGAGATCCTTGTAAGTGGCCCACTGGCACCCCCAACCTGTGAGAGGTAGAGTAACCATCTCCCTGCTTCATTCCTACATCCAACAGGCAGCAAATGCCATCATATGGAAATATGTGAAAATGCACCAAGCCACTAAAGAAAATACTAAAAACAAAATCCATTTTTTTTTCAACAGCTGCTTGAAAATGAAATAAAATCCCTCTCCCCTCCACCCCTGTTTCCCCTCCCTTAGAAAAAATAAATTCTTAAAGAGCACAAGGGCCAAGATGGAGAGATGCCCATGTTAAATATCTGCTGCTCCCAGCTAGAAAAACACAGAGGAATAAAGCATAATGCATCTGAATTATTAACCTGTTCTTCTCCATCAAGATGAAACATTTATGAGGACAGTTTGTACAGTAAGTGCATTATCACATACACTTAAAATATGTGATGCCCAAAAAATAAGAGATTGGGCATCATTAAATAATATCTTACATACCTTACATGCTTGCAAAAATAATGGTCTGAAAGGGTTAATCAAATGACTTTAATACTAAGCTTTTTTTTTATATTGAATTAAAAGAAAGCACTGATCTGCACAGTATCTGTATTCTATCAGACCCCAGACCATCTGTTTAGGTTACATAACTAGGACTGATCACACATATTTTTTTTTTCTTCCTGATGAAACTAAAAAAAGTGAATCGTTTCATTGTGAAAGTAACAAGGGACCAAATGTAACATTCATTAATAATTATATTAACCATTAACGAATATGCATTACTTCTATAAGCAGTATTTGTGAGCTGCACAATTTCCCAGCTGCAACAGTGGATCTTTTTTGATGAATGTTCTAATAAATCTGTATAAAACTGTCTATTTTTTCCAGAAAAACATTTTTTTAGGATAAATGTACATATTTGGTACCCCAGCTATGCATTGGAAATGCATGTAACCAAAGCCTCCTTGTACTGATAGATTAAGTGCTTATGTATGGATTTATTTTCCATTTAATAGAAATTATTCTGCCAGCACACCATACAATGGACACCCCTGGGGTATTCTAGCTCACTCTAGCAAAGGCAAAAAAAAAAGAAAAGAAAAAAAGAAAGAATCACATTAATAAATAAAGCAATCTGCAATGCAGTTGAGATATGAGATATGATCACAACAAGAAAAAAATATGGAATTTTTGAGGTTTTTGATGTTTACCTGGTGCCTCTAGAGTGAACAGGATTGCAGATGTACTTTTTACCTGCAGATAGTATTATCACAAACAGCTTCCAACTGGATTTCACAGTCTTGTAAATGCAATTTGGTTTCTGGTAACTTCTTTGCCCTCTACCATTTCCCAATACTGGCATTCTAGAATGCTAGACTAGAATTTCTCTTCTTTTGTTTTTTTCTTGATTGGAGGTATAGAATAGATTGTCATGTAATCCAAACAGAATTCTCCATTAAAACAGACTCTTGGTAGAAGCCAGGGGTAAAATAGGAAAGCTGGAGCCAGATTTCAGGAAAACCATCCCCAGTGCAGAAGAAAAAGGTGGAGGGAACACCATCAGCATGCCATATCCCTTTTGATCACCCCACCTTTAGCTTGCAACCTGGCCAAATCCAGTAAGTTGGGCTGTGTGAGACATCATGGTGCATTTATCAGAAGAGACAGTTTAGCAGAGATTGCAGGAGCACCCTTTAGAAATGAAATCCAGAGGATGTTAACTCTTGTTTTGGGGGGTAAAGAGCCACAAGACTGGCATTTGACCTTGCAGTGTACCTGATCCAGGTTAATCCTTAAACCCTTACTTCCAGATAGGCTTCATTGATAAGTAATATAAATGCCTTGCCCAGAACAGCATCCAGCAGATGATCACCCACATCCAATGCAGACTGATGTACTTAAAATCCTGAGCTTATCTGATGCTTAGAATTAACCAGAATGTAGCTGAAGAAATACTATCAGAGCAAAAGGCTGAGACGTTCGGACCGCCCGGACCTGCTGACCAAGGTCCTGAAGGTCAGCGCCTGGTCTAAGTCTCCCGATCTCTCATTCTGCCAGCCAGCCAGATGCTTACTTGACTTTTCCCTGGTGGATAGGGAATGATTAAGGAGGGGGTTGCAAACCCTGAATCCCAGTCACTGCTTCTGCTCCCCCTGATCTGCCACCAGAAGACACACAGACCCACTCAGATCCAGAAAGAAATTAAGAAAACCCCTCTGATGGCCGTCCTTGCAGCTCATACAGCAACCTCCTCCCCTGTCTCCAGAAAGCAACACACACATGCTGTATACAGAGGAGAGAAGGAGTCAGATCCAGCACAAGGGTTCCTCAAGCCTTTGGGGAAGGACACAGGTCTGTGGATCCCTTTCATCCAGCCATGATAAAGCCATCCCTGTGCATTGAGACAGCCTGGCCAGCACTTCTTCAGGCTGCATTGGGCGAGCCTCCTTCTGCAAAGCTCAGCCAACCTCTCTGCAGTGAGAGCTATCAAGTGCCTGAGATGGGGAAGTCAGATCAAATCTCAGCAGGCAGGATTGCACTGCTGCACCTAGCTCTTCCCCTGGTTCAGCCTCCTTACTGAGTTAATCCTAAGAATGATTGAATGCAACTTATGTTGTCTCCAGTCCCTGGGAGAAAATAAAGAAGGGGGGAGTGGGGGGTGGGATGTAGATTTTTTAAAATGTTTTACCTCTTTTAGCTCCATAAGAGAATTACTTCCAGATAAATCAATCTCACAAGTAAAGGAAGTATATCAACAACTAAAATGTTTGTATATTATGCAAATACAAGAGAGAAGGTCAATATATTTCCAGAAGACTCAGGCTTCAGATCTAATGGAAGGATGGGGACCAGCCCAAGAGGTTGGGGCATTTCAGAATGAGCCACTTTTCAGAAAGGAATCTATATCTAAAAATCAAGATGGATGGAATGGGTGTATTCATTTATTCTAGAGGAAAGGCTTAGTCTTATGCCCCTGTGGTGACCAACAGCTAATGAAAATGCAACCTGTAGTAGAGACAGGGTGCCTAAATAGCAGAGATTGTTTTGAAAAGCAGGGGTTATTTATGGTTTGGTGAGAGGACCCATTTAATATATTTGGTATTGGTAACTAGAGGACAGTAAGTTGAATGTTGTCAGATACAATGCAGCTCCTGCAGAACCTCTTGGATATTTTAAAAATCCGGATCTTCATATGAAGATGACCATTATTCTAGCTTCAGAGACAGATGCGGATGAAAATGGGCAAAAGGATCAGAATGTGACAAAGCAATTTCAAATTATATTTTTCAGCTCCTGCAGAACTTCTTGGTGACTTCAAAGTTTTGGAATCTCAAAAGAAAATAAATGGTCCTTCAACACATAGATTTAGGAGAATAATTAATTTATAGAAATGAGATCAGAAAACCCAAGATCTTTAAAAACATAATTGGTTAAAATCTTAAAGTCTTCTATGGTGATTTAGAAGAAGAAGAAGCCACACAAGATAATGGCCAGTGACCATGCCACTAGAAGATGCATATTTTACACCCCAAAAATGAATAAGGAACATGGTTCAGATGAAGACTTTCAAAGTGTCAGCTCCTGCAGAACCTCTTGGGTAACTGCAAACCTTATTAAATAAAAAAATAAAATAACAGATATGTGAACAACTCAGTTCAGTCTGCAGAACCTCTTTAATCTTGGTTGCTGGGAGGGAGATGGTGAGCCTATAAGACAATAAATACATACAGTTGCCTATAACCCTGTATATTTATAGTACATAATAATAATAATAATAATAAGTATTATTTATTATTAATTAACAGGGAAAAAGGGAAAGGTAGACTCTGGATTAGAAGAGATGTAGTCACTGATGGTAATAAAATGTCAATGGTGGGAGGAAGAAAGGTATAGAGTCATTTGACTCTGAGGGTGGAGGCTGGACCATACCAGGGTTGATAAATATAACATAGTGTGGCTGACAGGGAATGCTTATATGCATGCAAGCTTCCCCTCCCTTTCTTCCAAGAGCTTCAATGCACCTTAACTCCAACACAGAATCTCCTATTGAGACCAGAAACATATGGACTGACTACAGCTCTGCTCAGAGGACTTGCACAGAGGTCTCCTTTTCAACTTCTGAATGTTATAGCCCAGTGACACAGTGCTGGAGCTTTCTTTCCCCTGCAATGAATTTTCAGTGACCAAGGAGGTCCAAAGCTGGATGGAATGTTATGTATTCCTTTGCCTTCTCTTCCCAATAAGAAAAATGCTCTAGTAGCCCAAGAGAAATGATACTCTTTTGCTCAAATTGATACCTTTTATTGGACCAACATAGAAACAAATGCAAAGCTTTCTGGATCTCAGTGGTCTCTTCTTCAGATGGAAATGACTTTTTGCTTTCAAACTAAGGAGAGAATCAGCAGCTGGAGAAGAATCCAGCAAGCCATGGTAAGATCTAACATGCTTTTGCTGCTAATTATGTTTTTTTTCTAGATTTACCATTTTTTTTAAATATATTTTTTATACTCTGATTTTATATATTACTTTATTTTATGCTATTTGTTATGTTCTTACTCTCTTTATAAAGCCAATTTTATTGGCCCCCGTCTATCAATTCTGCTGGATTAGATGGTCCACAAATTTAAGAGATTTCTGCCTAATCTAACTTCTCTCCAAGGAGCCAATAAACCCATTTGTGAAGAGCTTTCAGAAGTAATGGTCCCCCTTGTTATCTCCTTCTTTACAGGACACCTACAGCTTCTTGATAGACACTAGACGCAAGACCTCAGGCAATAGGCATTAACCGGTTTGTTTATTGTTTTTGTTAACTACTGTAAACTAAAATTATTGTTACAATTATTAAAATGAATACAAGCGTTAACATCATTAATGTACTCAAGGTCTTGATCTAGAGCCCACTCGCTTTGCCCCGAGCACTCATATACTTTCAAAACTAGTTCTTCACTCTTCAGGCTCCACAAGGTGATATAATAAATTAAAGTTATGCGCAGTGGGTTCCTTTAGTAGATTTACATCTTAAAGTGGATTACAAAGATCACTTGACTAAGTAGCAGGTGTTCCACACTCAACGCTTTACCTGGGATAACCAAATAATCTCTGCCTCGTGTCATTTCTAATCGAGAAAAGAACCTTCAATATATTAGTTTTTAATTATTATTATTATATAATATATTATATTATTATTATTTATTGTGTATATAGCGCCATCCTATTCCGGAGCGTTGTATGTATGCATATGACCATCTATTGATAGTAGGTGTTCAATATATCAATAAAAGTGTTCTGTCATATATATTTTTACTATGTAATCTGTTTTGTTAGCGGAATTATTATAGAAATTTATAGTCTGCTGGCACGTCGGCCCCATTTGGCCCCATCTGGTCAGCCTGTATTTCCTGCTGTAAACACCTTAATCAGCCGTTGGTCTCGTCTTAGATTCAGGAGTCAGACGCCTATCCCATGCATGTTTAAATTCCCTTTACCACTTCTGCTGGGGGAGTGTTCCACTTATCCACTTTTCTTGATCACAACACAGACCCTGCTGGCACTGAAAGGGTTTTTGCGACCCCCTAGTGCATAAGGTCCTTTTATTAGTATAAATCTCGGGCTTTAAAGATTTCAGTAATCCACTACTGCCATCTGTTTGAAGCTACTGGATCAATCAATGCATGAAGAGGAAGACTGACCATAAAAAGCCAATTTCAATTTTGGGGCCATTTATCAAACATTACCTAAAACCTTAGTATCAGTTAAGTCTTAAGTTATAGGATGCAGAAAAATTACTTAAAAAAATAAAATAAAATGTGAGTCATGTCTTGGTTTAGATTATAAGTCATTTCCAGTAATGCCCCCCTCTAAGGTTAGAAATCAAGTGCTGAAACAGTTAAAAGTTAGGTGTAAAAATGAAGTGAATAATAATGCATTTTAGTATAATCTATAATTCAGAAGGAGTTGCCTTTTAACTCTTTCCTTTCATTCTCATCTTAGAAAAAAGTGAACAGTTATAATAAGGGACAATTAAAAAAAGGCCACCATATTGCATATATATATATATATATATATATATATATATATATATATATATATATATATATATATATATATATATATATATATATATATATATATATATATATATATATGTGAGGTTTTTTTTACCTAATACGTTCCCTTTTGTCTGTATTGTTACAACACGGACAGCACTTGTTCATTATGGGCAGTTTGGTGATATATTAACAATTTATAAAATATACATTTACTTTAATGCCTAAATGAGGGGTTTCCCAGTGTTTGGAAAAAAAAAAGTATCCATCAGTGAGCTTCTTCTGCAAGAAGGTCTTTGCTGGCCCTGTATAATGTATGCTTTATAATACAAGCCACAAACTAGGGAAGGCCATATTGCTCCACAGCCAGCTGGATTCAGGACGCTATACTGTATAATGCTTTTATTATTTTTTGAAATTTTGGGTTGTGGACATCAAAGTTTTTTTTTAATTATATTTTTAGTAGGAGAAACGTAAAACGTTTTAGGACTTTTTATAAATAATAATATGTATAGAGATCACTTGGGGTCTTTGTAGATGCCATGAATTTCTCTTGGAACTAAACGGTGGTCCTGGTTAATATTAATATTATTATGAATATTATTATTTTTATAATAAGCAGTTTTTAGGGGGAGGAACTTTCTTTCCTCTCACTTTGATCTCCCTGCCCGGTAACCACAGCGGCAGGGCAGATAAAGTGACACTCCAGTGTCCCAGGGAGTCCTTGTAATTACTTTAATATGTGTTCTTGAAATCTGAACGGAAAAAAAATGACTTAACTTAAAGTAGAAGCTGCAGCTACAGAGCAGCAGCAGCAGCAGCACATCCCACCCTTATTTGTTGTTTGAAGAAGCCAATGACAGGGAAGGACTCCTATTGCTTCAATCCAGCAATGATGATCAATAGGAGAACGTTCCATGCATATACATCAATCTATAATAATTTATAATTAATATAATAATTATATAATATATATATATATATATAATTAATTAATATATATATTTTAATTTTCTTCTGTTTTAAACTTAACTTTCCTGAAGAAGTCAACAATAATGAATATATATATATATATATATATATATATATATATAAACTAGTAAAAAAATAAATAATAATATTTACATCTATCTATAATAATGTATAATTAATATATATATATATATATATAAACTAGTAAAAAAATAAATAATAATATTTACATCTATCTATAATAATGTATAATTAATATATATATATATATATATAAACTAGTAAAACAATAAATAATAATATTTACATCTATCTATAATAATGTATAATTAATATATATATATATTAATTTTCTTCTGTTTTAAAGTTCTCTTCTTAAAGCCAACATGTGGGTCTCCTCAATGGAAAATAGAATAGTTTTATTGGCTCATAAAAGAGAGAATATGTTTTAGCCGTGACTTAGCCTAACACAGATGCTGCATTCATGTCCACCAGCATCATCATCATAATAATACAGACTGCCTTGTTTCTTGCTGCAAAGATCAGGTTTAGCTAGTAGTGATTTATTTGTCTCTCAAGATAAAAGCACCACATGTCACGTCAAGCTGGAAATAACAAGAGACATCTTGCGATATCATTTTGTGACCGGGTAACTGATACCAACATCTCAAAAGGAATGTATCGGGTTTAGAATAGAATTTAAGGGAGATTGTTAATATTTTTTGTTAAAATGTATATATTTATTTATGATATTAGGAAATTAATACATTCTAGATAGTTTCATGAAAACAAGAAAAGAGACATTAGTGGTTACATAGCTCTTGGCATACCAAATGACCGAAAAGGAGCAAAAGAGAATAAGAAAAGTCTGTATTATTGGTAATGAGTGAAAAAAAAATAGTAATTAGAACTTTTTTACCCATTTAATCAGAAAAGTGACTAGTGTAGCTACAGTGGACAATGTCAACTAAAAACATATCTTCGGAATAATCCAGAATACAATGCTTTCCTGCTCATAATTCCTTTAGCAGAACCGTGTTTTTGGTTCATCAGCAACTTAACAACAGGGCAGATGTATGTTAATGGGGAGGAAAATCATACATGGCTTTGTTTAGTGTAGAAAATTTAGGATTTGGGGAAAGTGATAAATTTCCTCTTAAAAGTTTGGAACCGAGGAATTGTTCTTAAGGTGAACACATCATTACAAAACTTTGATGGCTGTAACTTAACCAGAAGCTTCATCTATAAAGAATGCTAGCTTTGGAGCTCTTTGCTCTTGGAGCTCTATTAGAGGTGAGAAAGCCATCCATTGGCAAAGATCAAGCTTGGCCAATCAAGACCTAGAGCTGTAAATAAAGCTGTGATTGTTCTCAACATAAGGAAAGTTCTTGTAAGCATCTCAGTAGACCAAAATCCTAAGTATGAACCTTTTTCTCTTTTTGAGCTTGGCCTTACTAGGCCTTAAGTCCTACTCACACTCTTACTGATGTTGGCTCGCCAAACTATATATGCTTTCTTTCTTTGGTCTGCGACAAAGAACAACACATTGGGACTTGATGTTGAATAAAGGCCTTCCGCTTAGTGTAGCCACTCAACAAAGTCAATATAGTCCTTTGTGTAAAGACCACAGATATCCATACCTGGGAACTCTCGGGGTTTGACCCGGATATTGCCGGGTGAGCAGTGCTTCTCCGGTCCTCCGAGTCAAGACCCGAATCCTCCGGATCGCAGGAGCGGGGTCTTGACATGCCCCGCTCCCCATCCATTTTTCCTTTAAATGGGGGTGTTCCCCCCGATGTCAGCGGGAACTCCCAATAACGTCAGCCGGGCAGCCCACCGACGTCAGCGGGACCAACCAACAACGTCAGTGGGCAGTCCTGGCCGCGTCCTGCAAGGGAAGGCTCTGGGTAGCCGGAGCCTAGAAGTTCCCAGGTAGACAGATATCCCACCCCTTCCAAAGGGGGTTCAGACAATGATGCAACAAATTGTACTTTTTTATGCTGGGGGGTAGAGAATGGCACCCAGTATAAATCTATATATTACCAGTAACTTCTTCCCCCCAGAAAAACATACGTTGTAGCGCATATTCTTTCAAGTATTAATATTCATTGCGCGAAAAGAAATCACTTAGATAGCAGAAGGTCAGATGAATTTCCAAAGGAAAATCAAACGCACCATCTTTAGGCTCCAGCAGTAAAACCGTGCGAATGCTTATCTGCATTCTGCACGTGTGACGTGTAAACATAAAGGGATTTACCAAACAACCTCCACGGAAAAAAAAAAAACCCTCAGTTGTTATCAAAGGGTTCTCCGTCTTTCATAGACAAAAGCCTAGTGTTTACGGCTCTCTACATAGCTTTAAATATACCTGACATTTAGCCGAGCAATAAATCCGTTAAAAAATAAATGCTGGTATTCTATGTCTTCAACGCATCTATTGTAAATGCGGTTGACTTTGAGCTTTATTGTAATGCAGAGTAAGCAGGGTCGCTGATATAATGTAGCTTTTTTGTGTTCTGTTTTATTTATGTCTTTTTGTAAGAATGTCTAATTTTAATAACGACCTTTGTAAGTGTTTGGGAATCGTATATCTTTGCGGCGTCTTGTTCTTCCCTATTTGCATTCAGTAGGGTCGCGGTATCAAGCCGTTATAAAGCATAGTTAGGCCTTGTGATCTAACAGCTCCTTGTTTGTCAAATTTAATAGCCGTCTGATATACGGTGTACATGCTCCTTGAATGAACCAACACAAATTTTCCTGTCACCGAACTACTGGGATTTAAATAAAAATATCATTCATACACATACAACATAGCATCACACAAAGCAGAGGTGAGAAACTTCGCCTTTGGCTGGTTTGTCCGTGGCCCTCAAGGCTGGGGATTTGACCCCCCCTGGTATATAGTTTTCCAATATTAATTTTATTTGCAAATAAAGTAGACTTAGGGGGTGACAAGGACATGGAGACCGGTGTCCGTTTGTACAGTTCGTGATGTCGGTCACCTTGCTGGTGCTCTCCAGAGATGGACTGATCGGTCCACTACTGGAGGAGTAGGTCTGGTTGGAGAGATTATTGACCTTCTTCTAAACAGCCCAAAACGAAGGCAGTGCAAGGCCGTCTTCTACAGCCTGAGAGAAGAGGAAGAAAGAGAAAAAAAGAGAGAGAGAAAGAGAGAAAAGGAGTGAGAGAGAAAGAGAGAAAAGGAGTGAGAATAACAAGATAGATACTGATAAACCCAGAAAGAGAAAAAGGAAGATAGAATGAGAAAAAAAAAAGAGAAAAGGAAAGAGTATAGGGAGTGTGTGTGTGTCTGCACGAGGGCAAGTGTGAATACGTGTGTGTGTATGGACAGGCGTATGTAAAAGCAAGTATATATCAGTCATCACACTGATTATGGATAATGCAGGGCCATCTCTGGAA
This sequence comes from Spea hammondii, assembly GCA_029215755.1. Taxonomy (NCBI): domain Eukaryota; kingdom Metazoa; phylum Chordata; class Amphibia; order Anura; family Pelobatidae; genus Spea; species Spea hammondii. The sequence continues at coordinate 13,085,484 of JARDYJ010000012.1, forward strand.
AGATGCTCTAGGCTTGGCCATTCATAACGCAGAGTGAAGTCAGTTGGTTGAAAACCTCCTGCCCACTGAAATTTACCTGCCAAATCCCACTAAAGTATATAACCTTCAAAGGTGTTCACCAACCATTAAGTCGTCTTTATCTTTTATTATGATTATAAAGCCCTAAGCTTTTTTTGTATTATAATAAATAAAAATAGAGCTTTGGAGATCGTTAGGGCTGCTGCAATTTTTGGCATAAATGAACCCTTCCACCTGTTTCCTAATATTTTTTATATCTCCTTTATTTAAATCCATAAAGAAAAATAAAATTGTCAGCCAATCAGGTGCATGCTTTATAATACTATATATAACACATGCACCTGGACAATCCCTGTTATTGTAATATTTATCTACGCACGGAATTGGGATAAACATAGAAAAAGCTAAATTGATTGTGGGCTCCTAGTAGTCATTCTAGTTAAAGATAAGTTGTAGCAGGTGGACTTGTTTTGGTGTTAAGAGTTTTTTACGTTTTTATCTGTCTGCTTGGTCACTTTATTGACGGGGGCAAAGTTAAGTCTCACTGATGGTTACGTAAACGTAGGGGCAGACGAGGGTGGGAAGTGTCTACAAGGCACAGACTGGCAACTTGGCACACCCGGAAAATGCCTGATGACCCAGTGGCCGCTAGAGCCTCAAAGTTACCGATACTACCGCTCTAGTAACAGGTCGGGAACGGCAGTGAGCTGCCACTGGGTGGATGCACGCTAAGTTGGGTAGTGCTTGCCTTTAAGTGCCAAGGGCCGCTTAGTGATCCCACATTGACATCACCGCCCGCCGACGTCAGCCGGCATCTCTGGCCGTGTCCCACAAGGGTAGGCTCCGGGTAGCCAAGGCCCAAAAGTTCACAGGTATGTTTAGATATAGTGTAAGGAAATGTAACTTAGTGGTAGATAAGTGGAACAGCATCCCAGCAGAAGTGGTAGAGGGTAATACAGCGAGGGAATTTAAACATGCATGGGATGGGCACAGGGCTTCTGAATCTAAGACGAGACCAACGACTGATTAAGGTTTGAGTCTTTACAGCAGGAATAACGACTCAAACCTTTAAAAGTCCCCACAACCACAAGGCTGCGCTAAAATAAAGAATTCAAATTAATTGGATTTATTATCATTCTGAACACAGTAAAGGAAAGGCATCGATAGATTTAGAAAATGCTTCCTATATTCCATTAAAGACATTTTTATAATTTAACAGAATATAATCATCAAAAATTTTACTGATGCAAAAATAATCTACTAGAAAATGACATAAAAAGGATAAAAATAAATGTATTAATTTGCGCGAATAACAGTTTCCGAGCCGCACTCTTTCCGTCTGCAGCAGACGAATCAATCGGACTCTGGATCTTTGCATGCGTGAAATCCCAGGTGCTGCTCAGCCCTTCGCAAGCAGATTTCCAAAATTCTGGACTGGCTGTCTTGTGCTTAATAAGTAACTATTCGTCCGTTTGCAGACTGTGGAGAATATGATCCATGCCCGACCGCAAACTGTTCTGTATCTCGCACTCGCCAGCGCTGGCCTCTCACCAAATCGTTGCTGGGACGGGGTTAGATTTCACCATTCCGCCTTATGCATCATTTTTAACACAAAACCGCCATTACCGAGCAATTGGGGGGGGGGGACAAAATTAGAATGGTTCGGGGTCAGCCTCGGGGAGGAGAAATCATGCAGAGAACGGGGGAGGTTATGTTCTATAAATACCTTTTTGGTTTATAATCTTTCATTAAATTTAGTGTACAGAGCTATAAATTCAGGATTTGGGGGGGAAAAGAGGAATTTAACCCCTTCACGACAAAGCCCGTACATTGTCATTAATGGGTTTAAGGACAATTAATTATTAATTATTTGCCCTCCCTGAGTTGCCCAGTTTTAAACCCACCTAAAATGACATAGAATTTGCCAGCAGACCCATTCGGCCCCTGTCTAGTCTGCCGTTTGTTTTCTACTGTAAAGACTCAGACCTTAATCAGTCGTTGGTCTCGTCTTAGATTCAGGAGCCGTATGCCTATTCCATGCATGTTTAAATCCCCTCACTGTATTACCCTCTACCACCTCTGCTGGGAGGGCTGTTCCACTTATCTACTACCCACTCAGACATTTTGCTTTTCCCTATGCTTACAGAGCCTAAAAGCCAATGTCAAATTAATTTTAACCTCTACTGTTTTTCTGCTTTTTAATTTCTACGGGGGGGGGGGTGTATTAATTAAGTATGATCTTGAATTCATTAAGTTTTTCTTCTGGTAACATTACTTTGTGACTGTGGAAATAAATGAGGTTTGTGATGTGTGAACTGTAAAACCGAAAAGAACAATTATATTAATAGCTTTGGAGGGCCGTGTTATAATGTAGCATTTGCGCGCGCTTAAAGAGATCCGTGTCTTAAGGCGACGAGTAAAATAAAAACATCTTTGACACAGATAAATGAAGATGCCCAAAACAAAATGTTAAAAGGCGTGTGCATCGCTCTGACTAATTACAATTAAAATGATCTTTTCTGAATATGATTTCCAAAAAATGTCAACATTACAGAAAACGTTTCTGACTCGTACAAGTTAGGTTTTTGGTTAATTTTTTAGATTGTCCGCGATTACGTAGAATGATTGGCCAGAAATATCAAAATGAAGAAGTGTAGCTTTAAAAAAAATGTGAATTACTTCTTTTGAAAAGAAAAGTCTAATAAAAAATAGACCTGCCATATGTTACCATTTCGTCCATTCGTTCAAATAACGAACAAACGAACGCAGCAATGGCCGAAAAATGAATGTGCGCAATGCGAACATCTTCATTCATTCGTTTCTTGCCGCGGCCGCCATTTTAACCGCACTAAGAGGAGGAGAATCTCCCATCTCTTCATCTATGTGTTTATTTCTTGTTTCCATGGCAACCGGACAGACGAATGAGATTTCCGAAAACTAAAATGTTGGATGAATTTAGTCCGAACAGAAGACGAAGACGGGTGAATTTCGTCGAATAACGAAGATTTTTTTTTTCCATCCGAAAATTTACACGCCCAAGTCTAATAAATGAAGTCAATTATGTTAAGTGTATATACTACTGCTGTTCTTGACTGTTAATGTTACTTATGGGTTAAAATTTTGACCTATTTAAGTTTTTTATTGTAAACACACATAATTGAGAATTTTGTGATTTAGTTGACTGCTTAACTCTTCTCACCCAAAAACATTGGGGATAGATTGGAAGTCCGCTGGGTGATACACTGGGTAATATAATGGCCAGAAGGATTTGTTGGGTGGTTCTCCACATGTCTTCAAAAGTAGAGAATGAAGACTTTGGTCTTCTGTATGTAAAGGAAGACAGAAGAGAGATCCGTAATGCCTTAACACACAGCTTTCTGGTACCCTCTTTTTTATTTCAATCCCTCTCTTATTTCCTCTTCTTCTCACTTTTCTGCTGTTTTTTCTTTTTTCTCTCTTTTATTTTTTATTTTTCCTCATTTTCCTCCCTCTCTTTCTTTTTTGTTTTTCCTCTCTTCCTCCTCACCCGTCTCTCCACTCCTTTCTTTCTTTCTTTCTTTCCTTCTTTCCTTCCTTACAGATAGGGCAACAGTGTTTTCCTAAGATCTGTATAAAAAATACATTAAATGACTTTCTTTCTTTCTTTGTTTTCTTGGCTCCTCTTATTGTGTCACCGTCGATGTCTGTATGAAGGGTCCACACTTCACATAGGTTATCATGTTATGTTAATCCACTTCACCATTGTCTTTTTCTAACCGTGTTATGAGTGTTTTTATTGCCCACTCCTTAGTTTGCCATTCCATTTGAAAAAGATCCCTCTGAGGTCCTGAAAGTTTATGTAACTATAAGTTTTTCTGTGTTGATCAATAAAACGTATCATCTGCAACTAAAGTAGACTAAATTAGAAAAACCTGTAAAAAAAGTGCAGAACGCATTCAGTCTGACTGTTAATCCTGTAGAGTATATGTAAAACTAGACACCCCTAGTGGCTATATGTGGAACTGCAGATGAAATACTGTGTAGCAGTCAAAACCTACAAATCACGACAGAACATAATGTTCAGTAGCCAGGTCACACAATGGCTAGCCACTGAGCAGAAAGTAACACTATTTTTCTAAAGAAACAAAGAAGATATGACCTAATGTTGTTTATAAGAAATACGGAGCATGGGAGATATATGAGAAAAACATGGCTTCAAGCGCTTTATTTGATTCATTCTACACCCACCTGGTTTAATTCCTGTTGAAACATCAGATTCTGACATTAACTAGGAGGAAGAATAATGAATGCGAGAGATCCTTCCTGGAGAATTTAACAATCTATGACATTCATTTCATTTGTTCTTTTTTCTTTTATTTTCCATCCACACTTTTTTATGATTTTTTTAACTTTTATTCTTGTTTTAAAGGAGATTGCATATTGAACCTCATCGTGATAACTAGACCTGGGCACCAGGGGGCTCTTCGTGTTCGTCTTCGTGCTCGTCTTCGGGGGAAACAAAATGTTCGTATTCCGCGAATATTTGCCCGTTCCTGTCTTCTCTTCGGGCGAATATTCGTGGACATTCTTCGTGTTTGGTTTTTCTTCGTTTTTTCCGGTTAAGGGGTTAATACGAAGCTCTGGCGCCAGGAGTTTAAATGTACGTATGAGCAACTCTATTGGTCGTCAGCAGGGGGCTCATCTGCCATTGGTTGATGGCAGACGAGCCCCCTGCTGGCGACCAATAGGGTTGCTCGTACAGACTGTTAAACTCCTGGTGCCGTAACTTACCCTGCAGATCCCACTGGCCTCCCTGTTCTATCAGTTAAATGTCCGTATGAGCGACCAATAAAGTCGGACATTTAACTGATAGAACAGGGAGACCAGTGGGATCTGCCGGGTAAGTTGCAACATTGAGGTTAACTTTTTAACTTTTATTAGGGGTTCATTTTTTTTTTAAAGGGTTAAGGGGCCGTGCGAGTGAGCCTATTGGTCTCTTGCACGGCCCTTTAACCTACGGATTTCTGCTCCCATTATCTAACGCAGCATCGAAGGGGTTAACGGGAGCTGAAATCCATCGGTTCGCTGTCAGGGGTTACAACTTACAAAGGCCGTGCGAGTGAGCCTATTGGTCACCTGCAGGGTCTTCCTCTGGCATCAACCAATTGGTTGATGCCAGAAGAGGTCCCTGTAGGCGACCAATAAGCTCATTCGCACTGCCCTGTAACCCGTGACGGCGAACCTGCGGATTTCCACTTCCGGGAACTGCCGCGAAGCCTCGAAGACAAGGTAAGTTAGAAGAGGGGGGAGAATGGTAGATGAAGATGAAGACGATCACGAAGATCTTCGTGGTGTGTGTCTTCGTCTTCGCCTACGTTTTACCTCCGCCGTCTTCTCTTCGGCGTGTCTTCGGAACAAACACGGAAACGCACTCTTCGTGTTCGTTTCCATGTTCGCCCAAAGACGAATGCACAAGTCTAGTGATAACTTCTACCACTTCTCCTGGAAAGACATTCTACCACTTCTAACACTTTTTTCATGTTATATTTAAACCGAGCCAATTTTCCATCTCTTGTGTTTTCTCCATCAAAAATTACACCACCTTCTTTATTAAAGCCATTTATATATATATTTTTTTTTTCGCATCCTTCATCAAAGCTATAGACGCTAAAAGCCCGTCGACAGAAACATAATAATACATATATTTAGAATTTTGAATTCTATTTTTTTACTGATACCTAATCATATGACTTTTCCCACATTATAATGTTAATTCACTTTCATTCACACACAATATTATCTTTATCTTCCAGCCGTTCTGCGTCCCAATTGTAAGTGTGAAAATAAACTCTCACTTTCTACATCTGAAACTTTGCATTTTTCACTGGTGCTATTTAAATAAAAGTTACATCATACCTGAGTATTAGTATAAAATCTGTCATTTTTTTCATATATAATCTATATGTTTCTATATTAACTATATCTGAGTACAAACTGAACTAGTATACAAAAAAGGGGAAATAATGGTAAAAATATAAACTTAATAGAAATATGCCAAAAAATGATTATGCCTCCTAACCAAAGCGCAATCCCAAAGCTCCTCAGCTTCCAGACATTCTATAAAGAAGGTATCGAAATGCCAAGAATTGGATATTTACTATGCTATTATGCTTCTCCAAAGTGTCCAGCAAGAATAAATTTAATAAAATATAGTACAAATTATTGCTTTATTACAGAACGCACCATGGACTTCAAATTTTTAGACCTTATCCTCTCAAATTGTAGGGGTAATTACTAGATTATAGGAGGCACTGGGTAAGAGTATTGATCATGAAAATCTTAAGAGGGAGTGTGGAATATTAGTATAACGATAGAATCAATTATAATAACGATAATAATTAAGGACCGGTCGATTCTAAAGAGCTTTATTAGATTGATACAATGAATCAAATGAAGGTAAACATGACAAAACATAACTTAACAATGTATCATTTCCTGTTTTCACAGCTGGCACGTTGGACCAAATATGTCAAATTATACTTAACCCCTTAATGACAAAGCCCGTACATGTACGGCCTCAAAATGCATTGTTTTCAATGGGTTTAGGGACCGCCCATTGTCCTTAAGGGATTAATAATAGATTTTGCTTCACTTTTCATTGAGTTCAATGGCCAACATTCATTGAGCAAGTTGTAGAAGTCATGATACTTTCAAGACCTTCAGAAAGCCCTGATATTTTTTTTTGCCAGATTTAATTATTAGATCAGAAGAAAGGATCCATGAGATCTTGAAAGCTTTATGATTTATATGTCTTCTTCTATTGTTGTCCACAACAAAAGTATCACAGATTTCTCCTGGGTGGCATTGTGGTCCGCACCATCCTATGACAAAAGTCGTTACTCAGTTGGGAAGTCCTACAATCAGTTTTAGGCTAAGAGTCAAGATGCGGATGTGGTTGTAGACCCAATTCTTCTTCAACTGGCCGCTCAGTCCCGTGGGACATTATTTGGAGCATCGTTGTCCTCTCTTTTATATTCTCAGAGACATAATCCTGGAGAACAATTTTGAGAACCTGTCCAAGAACCTACTTGAGTTCCAAACCTTTGGAAAAGCAACAACCTCCTGTTCATGTTCTCAGTCAATGAAAAATAACATATTTTTCAAATCTATTCTCTTTAGAGAATCGCTTTTTCATTTATTAATAATAAGGAAAGACAATGAAATAAGATGCTGCTTCCCAACTGAACATAAAAAAAACACTTGAGAAGCTTAGGTTACGGCTATCTATAGATTCTTCCTAATCCTTTTCATTTTAATTTTTATGAGCGCGGAAGTACACATATAAATATATGTTGGTTTAATTAATTCGGGAACTGATTCCATTGCTACTTGCGACATGGTAAAAATGAATAAATAGACAGATGTTCTCGTAAAATGTTTGCATGTATCGTAAATTATGACATCCAAATAATGACTTGCAATCAAGAATGTTTGTTAAACATGCCTACCGACATTCACAATTTTCAAGCACTGCCCTGCTGTCCGGGATAGTTGACGCATTGTCCTGCTTTTCCGGGGAGTGGGGATCTCGGGCCCGTTTAGGAGATCCTCTGATCTCCCATGACTCTGATTCTACAGATCCCCCCCCCCATATACAAATGTCCCTCCCCTCCACTATTTGTGTGTACAGAAAGGGCTCCCAATGATTTCAATTGGAGTGATTTCCTGCCACTGATTGGCTTCTTTAAGCAGCCAATCAGAGGTGCACATCATCAGATCACGGAGAAGGCATCCTGCTGCATCTCTGGGGCGGCAGTTTCTCCATAAGATAAGTATTTATATGTTTATTTTTTTAAAACATTGTAAAAGAATACATTTGGCGAGCCTGCATAGGACATTATACTGTCCTTTTAATAACTTCTTCATATATAATATCTTCTTTTAACCCGCTAAGGACAATGGGCGGTCCATAAACCCATTTAAAACAATGCATTTTGTCATTAAGGAGTTAAATGCAGTATTTGAACAAACTGTTTTCTGTCCGTATAAATGCATTTCTTTCGGTGATAGAATTAAGTGCCGGATTTATTTTTTGAGGGACATGGAATTGTCTTCTGACAAAAAGAGATTATACATATGAGATTGCAGAGAATCCATATAAACACAGCGGAAAGCGAGGTATAGCGCTGCGGTATGGAAGGTTATTAAAAAGAGGGGAATCTGTAAAGGTCAATGCAAAGAAATGAATATAATGCACACGCCTACGGAATAGTTCTTATCTTTTTTTAACTTCAGAAATCCTAAGCAGGTAAGCGACATCACCATTCATACGCGAACGTGACTGGTAGAAATGTCATGAGATGCAGAAGACCTTCCATCAAACTTAATTAAATAGATAAAAAATCTTAATAAAAAAAGCAAACAGAACAAAACAGCGAAATATACATCATCCTATGGTATGTCTTAAAGTTAACCATTTAGTTGTAAGATGAGTGGGCAAAGAAAGGTATGAATGTTCACATTTATTAGTAGTAAGCATAATTTTCCTGAATATAATGAACATATTATAATATAATACAATATAATATTCAGGGGTATTGTATGCAGACAGAAATATTGCTTAATGTATAGTTAATATATACATGTTGCAAGTGAGTAGTCCCCAATATCTGTACAGACACCTCCAGCCACTGTCTATATTGCAGTAAATATACATTGAATCTAGATTTCTCTTACCCCGAGATATGTCTACCACATTCCAATGTAGAACCAGTCATAACCTCTAGTTAAGGAGCAGTCTGTTCCTTACTACACTCCTTTCCAAATCTGTCCTGGTGGGAAAGTGCTATGCTTGGTTGCCAGTTGGAAGGGACCCATGAGGTCTATACCTCTTTTGACCCCTCATGGAGACAAAGTAAGTGAAAGGTCACCAAGGTTCCCTTTGTTCTTGTGATTGAACGTCAGCAAGCCAGCAAAAATGAAGATATTGATTCCATCAACCCTACCTGCTTCCTTCACCTTCCTGTTGCGTATAGGTTTACTTTTCAAATGAACAAATGATAACATTTATGATGTCTACTTTTAGGTTAATGAAAACACCATCATGGTCCTTTGTTGTGCTACCAACCTTTGAAGTAGCCAAAGATAAACACCTTTATGATGGGTTGGGGTACCTAGAGAGTGGCTAGTGGATGTTGCTTTACCAAGCTACTATTTTATGACTTTCTGCCCTACTAACTGCTTTTTATGTAACATATAGCGAGAATGTAGTCAAATAACACAATTTAATGTAAATTCAGCATTATTCTGGGGTTTAGGGCTGTAGAACCCTGCGATACCCTCATACCCAGCAAACATTCTGACCTCCTAGAAATGGAGGACTGCAGAGGAGAACAGGGGGACACATAGATTTTGGGTCCCAGAGAAGAGTCCTAAAGAGACAAATGACTCCAAAAACATAAATGATATCATCCCCCGGGTCGGGGAACAATGACTTTATTCTGGATTGTCGACAATTAAACTCGGCTTTGGAAATACCAGAATAAATGCATCGGGATCAAATTCTTTAATCAGTCACAAATTTTAATTAATCTACCCAAAAACAGAGAGCTTAATTCAGCTTAGCCAAAGTAATTCATCATAAATAAAATGCAAAATGACAGTACCACTGTTTTTCACGTTAATGTGATAGAAAATAATACAATGCAAAATTACATAAATCAAATTTCACATTAGTTGCTAGCAAATGTCAGGATATGTTTCTTAGATTTGATTTGAATTGTGCATTGCTACTGGCAGAAACCTTTAATAAAACTCTTCTTCCAGACATTTGTAATTTATTTTACACTTTTAGTCGCAGCAGTTGTCCTGATTAGCCCCCAAGAGCTGTCACGTGGAACTTAACAGTACATTTGCCTTCGAGTTATACAGAAGAAGCAACATTCTATAACGTAATACTGTAATACGCTTATGTATTTTTGGAACTGGAAATGTAGAGAGGAACTTTAATGTTAAGATTAATCATTCAGTGCACTTTTTTTTAAAGGTACTTTGTGACATGCCCATCAAGTGCATACACAATGTTATTTTCTGAAGAGCGATGGTCTGAAATGCTCTTTCAGAATCATTCTTGAACTTCTGTGTGGTCGACGCGGATGAATGTAAGTATCGGTGGATTGCTAGTTTGTATCAAACACTGATTTAAAAATGACGTTTGCAGCAAAGATCTTATATTTCATAATATATGTCCATTGGTACATCTTAAGAATATTGGGGTAAATAAATGCTATTCTACCCTTAAATATATATATTTAATAGACTTGGGCGTCAGCAGGAAATTAATGTTCGCTGTAGGGTAAAAATGTTCTTCCTATTTGACGAAATTCCTCCATCTTCGGTTCGGACGAAATTTGTTTAACATTTTCGTTTTCAGAAATCCCTTTCATCTGCTGGTTGCCATGGAAACAAGAAATAAACACCTGTAAAAAGTTGGATTAAAAGGGTGAAACTCCCCTCCTCTTAGTGTCATTAAAATGGCGGCGAATGAATGAAGATTTTCTTATTGCGCACATTCATTTTCATTGATTTTCGGTCAATGTTGCGTTCGTTCGTGATTTGAACAAATGGACAAAACGGTCAAATTCGGCGTGAAAATACAATCATATGAAAACCAATAAGTCTAATATTCTATTTGCTCCAGTGTCCCAGAGAGCCCAAGTAATCTCAAATGCATTCATTTAACCTGCAAAATAGAAGGGGGGAAAAAAACACACACACATTATGGAGAAGCTGCAGCTCCTGAGCAGCAGCTTTCCATCCTCTTCATGGTCGACCATGCTTACAGTAGCCAGTGGTACAAGGCCTTAACACATAAGATATATATATATATATATATATATATATATATATATATAAATTTTATATATTATCCTGCATATAGTAGCTACTCTAGTGTCCTCAACTTGGGATCCATAATTATGTTATTATCGCAATATGACTTTTTTCATTTTTCTGATGATCAATGAAGCCAAAAAAAATTGTTAACATTTTAATGTACTGAGTTATACTTCCACATAAAAAAGGTACTGGACCATTCTCTTATTCTTTTATTCGTAATTAGTTTTATATTCCAGACGCGATTGTGAAGTTTTGCCTCTGGCTTTTGCTCTAACCTTCCTAATTAGATTAACTTCCTACACTTTACTTATAGTTCTTTGGTCTACAAATCTCAAGTGGAATAAAAACTATTCCTGCAATATTGGTAAATTACAAAAAAAAATGAGCAAATGTAAAGTTGTTTAAACATTTTGTATTAGGAGTCGCGCTTACGAACAATGTAAATGTCTTCTTTTCTCATTCCTCGAGTTTCTTTTGCCTTAACTTTGCTGCAGATCTTAATCTATAAAGCATAAAAAATATAAAAACTGTAAAAAAAAAGTGTGCATTTAATATGGTTGTAATAGAAGATGTTATTCCCACTCTTGTGAGGATTTGGGCACTTTGGGCATCACACATAATCTCTCTCTCTCTCTCTCTCTCTCTCTATATATATATATATATATATATATATTAGATTCTACTATTACTTATAATAAAATTCACCTTTTCATAGAAATTTGATTCCCCGACATTTATATTTAGTTTACATTTTAATAAATTAGAAATAAAGCTTTGATTTAATCTTCTTAAAAGCAGATTGAATCTTGCAGCACGTTTTATTGCTAATTTTGTAATAATTTCACCCGTTATGGATGTTTTCAACATCTTTTTTTTTCAAGAGAAGCTTGACTAAGCTTTGCATTTGGCCAGCGTTCAAAAAAGGATTTAATGTCTCAGTCTATTTTATGGGCCAAAAGTAGCAACCCGTAGCATTAACCTGTGTTTAATCGCACTAGACTTAGTTCTGTGAGAATAAACTGTTTATGTTGGGTTACATCATAGAATAAAACACGTAAGGAGATAAGACTCGCTACTTAATATAATTAAATGGCCGTAAATATCTGTAAGGATTTTTAATAGCGAAACAGTATTTTCGATCCATGACCCCTTAACCTACTGAGCGTAAGATACATTGTAATTATCACACAATGAACTGTCAATAATGAATCATGATAAAAACCATTACCTTATAAGGCATTAGTAAAACTTTGGTGATAATTCCAGGGAAACATGAGTCTAATTTTGGGGAACAAGTCAACCTGTTGAGCGGACAGGCTCCTGATGTGCCCCAGTTGGGATCTGATAAGAGATCTCTCCAGTACTGGTCCGTTTATACAACCAAGGTCTATGTTGTGTCAACACAGCATCCATGGTATCCCCCCCGAAGTGCATCCTTTGGAGGTGGAGCTCTGTATTATGACATCATTTTCTAAAGGTTAGAACATATCCAATTAAGTATCTCATCATCATCATCATAACCTGCAATGATCCGAACGGATTATGTTCTGGTAGCGAGAAAGCCAGAGTAAATCTTTGTTAATTTTTGTTCCCACGCCACCTGCCAGTGACACGTTACAAATAAAAAAAATTTATTTAAAGAAATCTTGACAGGTTCTACATTTGAAGCAGTCGCCGTGGCTTTTCCGTTATTGTCTTGATCAATGTGGCTTATTAGGCAATATCTATAAAGAGAAATTCCAGAGCAAAGTACGAACAATAGTTGTATCACCATAGCAACAAAAGGAAGACTCTCTACTGATTGGACCATTCCATTGGTTGCTATGGTGATACAACAACTTTTCACACACTGTATCAGAATATTTTTTTTTACATATATAACCTCCACTGTTTCTCATTCAAATTGCCCCTGAAGTTAATAGAATTAACCCCAATGGCTCAAGCAGCGCAACTCTTTAGCGTCCCGGTGACATGGCAGACGTGATTGCCATTTAATTACGTAATTAGCATCAGTTGTAATTACGAGCAATAGGACTTATTGTTATGGCCTGGATGGAAACGAGCAATTTGTCCGGTTATTATTCGCGGCTCGGCAGTGTGTGGGGTCATGTTAAAAAAAATAAACCCCCTTCTCCCTGCGACCTCTTTATGATTATTCAGTTTTCTAAAGAATCATCGTGATCGCATCTCATATTTAATTCTTGCGCCTTCTGTTTCCTAATTCACGGATTTTACAAACTGAAACTCAATCCCTAGTTATTGAATAGTAAATAAATACCTGGAACCGGCACTAACGTGTCACGCGGCTACATAAACATCTATAGAATATGTTGATCTGGTCGAGCTGTCGAATGGCAGAAATATGACTAATAGGATCAGGATATGATTACACGTGCGAATGATTTAGGCAGAAAGGTGAGTGATTAAACCAGTTATGTGTTTACAGAATACAGGGATTCGGATTCTTTACCGTGAAACCATAGACAAAAACGAGTCAGAAAAAGCTGTGTATGCTAAAGAGGGCAATAAAAAGTTTGCCATAAAAATATATGTACCTGTGTATATACTTTGAGGGGTAATAGAGAGAGAGGGGGGGAGTGAAAGAGATAGAGATGCTGGAGAAAAAGAGGGAGAAGGAGGGGGAGAGTGAAATAGAAAGAGAGAGAGAGGGGGGAGACGGAGGTGGAGAGTTAAATAGAAAGAGATGGAGAGAGAGAGGGAGAGGCAGGTGGAGAGGGAGAAAAAGAGCGACAGAGACAAAAAGAGAGTACGTCAGAGGAGAGAGAGAGCAAGTGAGGTGGAGGAAGAGAGAGTTCCTTCATTTTTTTTTGAGGAAATATGTTGAAATGCACGTTTTATTCGACCACATTTAACTCTTTGTGCAATAGGAGTAGAGCTGGACAGAAATATCAGAAAAATCAGTTTCCACGCCTGTTTCTTGACATGTAACACAGAATGTTCCAGGTAATCTTGAATGCTGCTTGTGATATCGGGGGGGGGGGGCACCTTCGCTCCTGTCTTTGCTCCTGCTGGGGACAACAAAAGAAGGAGCAAAAGTTTTCGTGGGGACTTCAGCAGGAGTATTTTTTCAACTTAGGCTTAGCTCTAAACTGGGGTAATGTATTTCTACCTGGGAGCTTTAAAGATTTGGCAGGGTAGAATTACCAGTCCTAAACTCTTTGATGCCCAAGTGAGTTTGGCAGTTGGCATCTTGTCTATCTGCCTCGTTCCTCTCTCTATCCAGTCTCATTTTAAATTGTTATAATCATGTGAATGTACTTATTTTATTATTTTGATAATATTTACCAAAACATTCTCCACTTGAAAGGTAATCCACCTTGTTACTAACTAAAAGGCATTCACTGAGCCTTTCAAAAGTTTATAACAAAAAAAACCAAAATACAACAAAAAAAGGTATTTCTTTTGCACAATACGAGTTCTTTTCGGTACGGTAGTCAGACATCCGTATTGTCCTCCAACGCTGGATTTAAAAATTTGACATTGGTTAAAGGATCATAATTTTTAGTCAAGCAGCGTACACATTCCGTGTGTTAATTATACATCAGAATGTTAGTGTCCAGGAGTTCTAGTGATGTTTCTGCATTATTTATAAAACCTCACTTCCTAAAGTTCCACGCCAATTTGTTTGAGTGACAGCCCAATTACCTCCGTGCTACAAAATATCATGCCATCCACTAGTTTTAACATATTACCTTTAAGGGGGAAGCTTTTGCAACATTTACTTCCCAATATTTATTGAATTCATCATGGAAGACGGAGAAAGTCTCAGTCTAATATACACAATTATACTGATGTAGCTCTGTCCTTTGGCTTCCAATAGACATAGAGTAGGAGTGTTGAACGTTGAGCTATGAGGACCACAAACAGATCGGGATATAGGTAAATCCTTGAATAGAACAAGTGATTTAATCCATTCTAACCACATTGATTGAGCTTTTGATTTGGATCTGGCCTAGTTCTTGTTCACAAGGCTGGGAGTTTGGTATCCTTGACCAGGCCTGGACCGGCCATCTGGCACACTGGCCACCGAACGCTATGCGAGCGTAAAAAAAAGCTTGCGTCCACGCATATCCAGCCATCGTTCACACTTACCCAACCAGGCGACTACTAGACTTAAAGTTCCCGGGCCACTTCGTCATCGTCAGTCTGGCCCTGTCCCTGGGGTAGAAAGAGATACAAACAGAGGCTGAGATACAAATGTTAAATGGTACATAGTTATATAAAACTGACGTTTAGGTGGGAAGGACTGTAGTCATGTGACTAAATAATAGCCTATCACATTTCACCGGCTGTAGAAGACATTCCAAAACACGCCGATTGTATCAATGTAACAAATGTTTAGTCAACGAGCAGTAAACCCTATTAGAAGTTCCATCATGACACGTTACGTATCCAGAGTACACATTTCTTCTTCATGGAGAAGTTTCTAGTTTTCATTGTCTGGTGGTGGCCATGGGCCTTTTATCGTGTTCAATACCTTCGCGATTAGGAAGAATCCCCCCGGCGTCAGTAGAAAAATGCTTGTTGGTTGCATTTGGAACAATCTGATATTCTCATTCTTAAACATTTTTAGCAAGTATGTGTTAAAGCACAAGGTTCTAGTTCCTTCGATCTAAGATACCTCTAAATGTATTTCCCTGTTGAATAGTTTCTTCTCTCTTTTTTGCTCACTTACGAGCTTGACCCCTTTTTTCCCCCGGTGGACACGCATGGCGTAAAAAAAACTAGCAGACTGTTCTTTGACTGGCATCTTGGCTACATGTCAAAAAAGATTGATGGATAACATCTGAATGTCACGCATCATTTGTATTTTTTTGGCCAGTTGACTTCGAGAAGGATAATACACGCTGAAATGTTTTCTTCCGAAGACGATGATGTAAAGAAATCATCCTTGTCCCTCAAATTGTGCTAATCATGATAACATAATTTCATTAGCAAGAATTACTCAATATGAATTATACTTAAACCTAGCGTGATTTAATCATTATTGTTACAAGTCAGTGGTTCGCTGCCTATTAATTTATCAACCACATGGTTACATTGTTACATAATCCATTCATTCTTAAGAAAAATCAAATGCAACTCTTTTAACCCCTTAATGACAAAGCCTGTACATGTACGGTTTAGGGACCGCCCATTGTCCTTAAGGGGTTAAAATATATTTGGGTGCCGATTCAGAATAATGGAAAGATTTCCTATTACACCTCAAATATACAATCTTTTACCTAATTGTGTATTACACCCTAACTCCCTCTAGAAACCTTGATCAGTGGTTGGTCTCGTCTTCGATTCAGGAGCCGTATGTCTATCCCATGCGTGTTTAAGTCCCCTCGCTGTATTACGCTCTACCACTTCTACCGGGAGGCTGTTTCACTTATCTACCACCCTCTCGGTAAAGTAAAACCTCCTTGCTTACCAACTGAGCCTCTGACCCTCTAGTTTTAGATTATAAATGGACATAAATGAGAATCATTAAGTACAGATAAGTAGGAAGGTTAATTTAGAATTCCCGCGTTTCCTAAAAAGTAAGTGAGCCCGATGTGACAATGTATCACCTTCAAAATTAACCCCTTAAGGACAATGGGTGGTCCCTAAACCCATTGAAAAGAATGCATTTTGAGCCCGTACATGTACGGGCTTTGTCATTAAGGGGTTAAATAAAATGTTAATGTGGCAGAAGAGGTTCCCAACATGACAGATACACTTTTATGTATTCCTGTCACAGGAACAGCTTTCTCGCAGTAACAATGAGATTGGAGATGAAAGCGGGTTTTTTTGGTTTTGTTTTGTTGTTTTTTTTTAGCAACACGCGAAAAATAGCACATTAACCCGACGCTGCCGTTATTATTTTCTGTTAGGAAAAGAAAAACATTTACCGTGGGCTGACATCAGCTTTTCCATTGTCTTCTGAGCGTTCTGTATAAGAGAGCTGGATAAGATAAAAATGCAATTTTATACCACTCGCTGAATACAGATCAGACCTGGATTACTCTAACTGGGTAACAATAGCCCGGCAGTATTACCGACACCGGGTGATCTCATAAACCGAAACCGTGGCATTTATTTTCTGATGTGTTATAGGAAATGGTTAACGTTTTGTATTTTGATCTTAGACATTAAAAGGGAAAGATGAACAAAACAAATAATGTTAATGGAAACAATGTAAACATGTGCCCCCCCCCATAATGGACCAGTATTCCTATTAGTTGGGTTGTCTGTCCGTCTAATACCCCCTCCAATAAATAAGTACAGGAATCAACTTATATGAAATTAGATCCCTTGATGCGTTGTTGCATAACTTAACTATAAAATCCACCAACGACATTTAAATCTTAAATGGACCTGGCTTTGTGCACCAAAATATGGACAAAAGTATTGAGACACACCTCTTTCCTCTTCCGGTGAAGGGAAATCTTAATCCTTCAGTATTCCAAGACATTAAAGACAATGCTTTGTGGGGACAGTTTGGGGAAGACCCTTTTCTACTCCAGCATGGCTGTGCCAAGCGCAAAAAGCAAGGTCCATAAAGACATGGTTTGAAGAGTTGACCGGCCGCACAGAGCCCTGACCTCAACCCCATTCAACACCTTCGCGATGAACTGGAACGGAGATTGTGAGCCGGGCGTCTCGTACAACATCAGTGCCTGACCTCACAAACGCTCTACTGGATGAATGGGCAAAAATTCCTACAGAAACTCCCCAAAATCTTGAGGAAAGCCCTCCAAGAAGAGTGGAGGCTGTTTTAGCTACAAGGGGGGGTGTAACTACATATTAATGTGTCTGTGTTTAAAATGCGATGTCATCAAAGTCCCTGTTGGCGTAACCGTGAGGAATCCCAATGCTTTTGTCCATGTAGTGTAGTTTTGACCCCGTTTTCAGATGGGCTCTTCTATTTTAGCCTTGGGCCTGCACGTCCTCCTTGACGTGATGTTTCTTGGAGAGCTTTGCGTGGTCAAGAACAAGACTCGGCTTGTTCTTGACCACGATACCATCTCCTGATTCGGATTGTCCAGTCCAGTTGCTATTCGTTGCTAACCCGGCTTCCCTTGTCAACTTTGAGTTGGATCTTGTTATTGGTTATTTCCTGTCGGACTCCACATTTCCTCGTTCGACTTGCCCGTGACCCAGTTCCTGCCCACGTCGGGCATTGTTCTTCCTATTGGCCCATACGTTTGCCAACTTTAGACTACTGCTTCTCCTCTGTCCTGTCTCAGCTCCTGGTTTCTGGCATTCTACGCTGAGCCTGACACCCAATGTTTCTGATCTTCTGGCAGATTCCATGCTTCCTTGAAGTCTTCTGCAACCCCTATGTTAGGCAGTAACTCCACGCTGGAAGGGGCACCAGAAACCTAATCTGCCTAGAAATTACCCCCTCCCTAGAAATGACCCTACATCCTTATATATTTTTATTTTATTTTTGTATTGATTACAATAAAACTGCTTAATTATGGTGTCAGCAAAAGGCTTTTATCGGTAACAGTTGTATTGCTTTGTAAAGGAAAAATGCCACTATTAAATCGCGAGATAAATTGCTCATTAAGGCTTTAAGGTAATGTCAATAAAATTACTATATATGTTTTTTCTTTTTTTTATGTACGTGTTCATGGAAGGAGAATCGGTTTCTTTTATTATTATTTTTATTATCATTGTTGCTATAATTTACGAGCTTTGAAGTTATATGGGACACTTTTATCAAGCTCAATTTAACAACTTATCCCTAGAATGATTTTGGCAAGCGAGAAAACCATATTTTCTCTCCAAACAGTTTGGCACAGAAGACAATTACGTCAAATAGTAAATGGATTATTCTTCTACTGGGATACCCTGCGCATCCCAGAAAATTCATTTCTTTCTCTAAATGTCGCAACAAACAATTCATTTGCATTTCACATTTTGGGAAAAGAGCGAAATGTCCGGGATTTTTTTTTTACCCTTTCATCTATTCCCAGAATTCCAAGTAAAAATATGTTTTTAATATAAGTAGTAATTTTAATGTTGATACAACTTATATGTATACATTCATAGGCATACAAGGTTTCTTCTACTCTTTTTTAAATTGTTTTATATACTACTGAAATTGGGGACAGGGAAGGGTTTTTTGCTATTTTTTATTTTTTTACTTCTAGTCGCAGGGGTACGAACTACGAGTATAAAATATTGGTCAACATTTTACATTTTTTTAATTTGTTATTTTTTTATACTACTGAAATTGGGGACTACTGAAATTGGGGACATATACATATGTATATGTATATATATATATATATATATATATATATATATATATATGTATTTATTATTTTAGATTTTATTCCTCATATTACTATTTTTTCACTTCTCCCAGTGCAGCATGATTATAGAGACCCTTGGGGATACCTGTTGCATCTTGTGGCCCCTAGTGATGTCATGGTGAAAAGAAGGCAGGAAATAGATGTCATGGTGACATCACTGTGGTTCTTTTTATTTTTTGCATTTTTAATTTTTAATTTCAGTTTTGTTTTTCTTGTGTACTGAAGATAACTTAAATATATTTGATCTTTTAAAAATATCATTTCTCATGTTTTTTTTGTTTTTTTTCCCATGAACAGTGGTTGAACCAAAAATTATACAGATCTACACACATTCATGCTTATTCTGCCCAGAGGTTCAACAACTGAATAAGGTAACTTTATTCGCATAAAAGGCCAAATAATTATGACATTTTGATCTTCTATTTTTGCACGCATGAATGACTCTTTTGGAGAAAAGCCTTGAGCTGCAATTAAGTCGTTTATTTACTGCTATCACAGCTGTGTGGTTAATCTAAGTGATATATTTTATCAAGTGAAAGTTCTGTATCTCTGAGGCAAATAAATATCTTGATTATCCTTTTGCCAAGAATCCTTCCCATAACATACAATTAGCAACCATTTTATGACCTGTTTCACCAAGCTGAAAAAAGGGATACATTCTAACTCTTAGATCCTCACAGCTATCGTTTAACCCCTGAATTGACAATGGTGTCTATCCTATCCACAGTTGAGACACAAAACTAGAAGCAGAGATGCATGAAGGTCTATATAAGCTCTGTATAAGTGGGGGGGGGGGCATTATTTTGCTTCTTTTGCCAACGAAAAATACTTTGTGAGTTCAAAACAAAGCTTACTTTTAGTAGAAGCTGCAGCTCCAGTGCTGCAGAAAAATACATCCTCTGTGATCCGACATTTCGATCAGCGGCTGGAAAGTGTTAGACCTCCCTGGAATGCTTGCCGAGCCAGCACTGGAGCTGACTGACCGTAAAGGATATCATGAAGCCCAGGGGTAGGCAATCTTCGGCTCTCCTGATGTTGTGGACTACATCTCCCATAATGCTCTTACAGTCATAATGCTGGCAAAGCATCAAGGGAAAGGTAGTTCACAACATCTGGAGAGCCGAAGACTGCCTACCCCTGATGTAGCCGAACACATCAACTGCATGGCAAGTAGCTGGGTCGGAAGGGGAACATCAATAAGAGGGATTCTGAAAAATACCCCCATGTATTTGCAATGCGGTACTCGTGGATAGTTAAAGGGACCACTTCGCTATCTTATGCATTAAAGTGCGTTTTATGACTGCAGTGTCCCTTTAAATTCTTACATTTTAAAGCGTAACACTTTACACTTTTACACTTTGCCTACCTTTTTCACCCATATTTCCTCCTGATGAATGCCCTGCCCCTGATTTTGAGATTTTGAGATTTTTCTAATGCTGATATTATGGTAATAAATTCCAGATTCGACCTATAATCACCGGGATCCAACTCAGAGGTATTTCCGAAGTAGTATAATACATTGTAGAACTAGTAAAATAAAAAAAAAAAATAAAAAAAAAAATGCGACAGAATACAAATCGGAACACAGATTTGAGAAAACAAATTTTTTTCTGGACAATTCTTCTTCTCCTTGCATACATCTCAGAAGTCCCGGTACCACTGACATAAACCCAGCACAGTTACATGGTTAATAAGCATCCTTTTATCCCTTTCTCAATGCGGCTAATAAGTAGCTCCCCCAAAATGTCACGGAGCAAACGTCTCCCGGGATTGAAGGAACTGACGCTGCTTCGAGGAGTGTTTTTGAACTTCTTTTTGAGTCACGAGAGTGAACACTGAATATCCGAGTGATTTAATTATTACCTCTTCTGTCCTCCGGCAAAAGAAAATTCCGCTTCAACGTTCAGCTTATGGATCCCGATAAAAACCTGCATCCTGATGCTACCAAAATTCCACATTTCTTGGTGTGTATTTTTCACTTTATAGTTCTGTAAAACGTTCTTTGAGAAATAAAAAAAAGCCCATCTATTGTGTTCTGTACATGCCCTCAAAACAGTTTATTGTCCATTGTTTCTGTTGCTGAATGTACAGATACTTTGTATCTAGAACAAAAAATATCTTTGACTTCATTTTAGGTCACCTGGCTCGTCAAAGGTAATGGAATCATTTTATTTTTTCTGTTTTATTTTAACTTTTTTATTGCACACAGAGAACCCGACAATGAACAAAAATGTCATTAGTAGGAAATATAAATGCTTAAATATAAGGGACCTTACTTAAATTTTAGATGCATGCATGGGTAGCAATATAGCCATGGAAAGGAAACTTGGTCCAAAGTATATCTAACAGTCCTTACCCAACTCCTTCTTACAAAGGCAATCTTCACCTGTCAGGACTGAGCTTTGGGTGAGGTTATTGGGGTAAAAATGGAACGGGGAAGGGATATATGGAGTGATGGGTCAGAAACTTTACCCTCTACATAGCAATGAGAACACATACTTTGAAATCTCCAATCACCGGTCATAGGTCCAATGGGCCAGTGGCCGATAGCCCCCATACTTACTGATACTGCCTCTCAAGCAGAAGATCCTGCAATGTGTGGCCACTAGCTGTAAACACATGGCCGTAAAAGCAATATTCATTTAGTGGCCACTGGCCTTAAAGTGCCAGGGCTGCTTAGTCATCACCAGCCTGGGTCCATGCTTCAAGGCATGGCTTACTGTATTTTTTAAATTTAGATTTTTTTTGCTTACAAAGGAAATATCTAATATAATACAATATCTAACTATTAGGTTGTCAGGAAAATGTAACAGCAGCCCAAAAAAATAAAAAATTATTAAATTCCCCCCAAAAATTAAACATCTCTGATCTCAACAAATATAAAAGTAAAAATATGCAATTTACATTGACCTGGTCAAGGAGGTGTGATGAAGACATTTTATGCATGAATTACAGAAGATAAATGGTATTAACCCCTTAAGGACAATGGGCGGTCCCTAAACCCATTGAAAACAATGCATTTTGAGTCCGTACATGTATGGGCTTTGTCATTAATGGGTTAAAGGGAAGGTCTGCCTCC
Organism: Spea hammondii; assembly: GCA_029215755.1. Lineage (NCBI taxonomy): Eukaryota > Metazoa > Chordata > Amphibia > Anura > Pelobatidae > Spea > Spea hammondii. Next base: position 13,107,768 of record JARDYJ010000012.1, read on the forward strand.
ATTGACTCAGCTTTGTGTTCTTACTTAGCAATACATGGTTCATTGCTTACTTGTATTGTTAACTTGGATATTGAACCTAAAAAAAAGTTCTAACAAGTCAATACTTTATAATAGAGAATGTGATTTCGTATTCCCTTCCCGTTGTAGTAAAAAGGGTATAAATGAGCGTGATCCAATGGGTTAATAATGATCCGGAGGTGGGAAAGGGTGGATAACTCCATCAATAAGGCTCAATGTTGACGTATTGTCTCGTATAATCTAATAAGGAAAACATCAATACGCGTTTCCATTGGAAGTAAATGAGAGAGGATAGCGATTCATTCTTTCTTATGCTATTCCAGGGGGCTGACATTGATCTGTTTGCACATTGTTATCAGATTGTATTCGGGGCCCTTTGAGATGTTATCAGTTTGGCAAGGTTTTGCATAAGATCCACGGCTTATAAATAGATTTCCGTGTACGTATTAGCCCACATCGCGTGTTACGGTCCCAAAGCAAATTTATTTTAAAACAAACACATTTTACATAAAATCCAATAAACCACGGGGTTCTGCGAATGTGAAATTATTTGGATTGTTCTGTGTTTTCTTTATACATTAATTATACAGCTTTTTTTTTTTTTAAAGGAGAAGAATAAATGATTTTTCACGCTCATTATAAAATAATGTAAAATTCTAAGGGGAAGATTATTAACTCTTCAGTGCAAGCCTTGTTTTTTTTTGTTAGGAAACTGTCAAATTAGCCGAAAAGGTACAATTTTTTTTTTAAGGACAATTTAAGTAACTTAAGACAATACTTGCTTTCTCAGAACGCCCCCTAAGTTTTAAAGCTTAATGAAATTCTAATTAAACTAAGCATACCAAAGAAACAAATCATTTTCATTTGTTACAGTTAATTAAATGTCAAAAAGAGGGGGGGAGGGGAATAAACATGAATGGTAAAATCCACTCCATTGGTGAAATCTGGATCCCTATAGTGATTCAATGCTTTTTTACGTATCACCGTAGAAAAAGAAAACCAAAAGGGGTTATTAAAGGGTTTAATTTGCTGTGACAATGGTGTCTGCAGGCTCCTAATTTCAGCTGTCCCAAATCATTGCATTATGGTCCTTATTTGGAAACCCCATATGGTCGTAACCCTGCGTGAATTCTACTTTCTACAAAGATTATGCCGGCTTGAACCTTTCTTTTGTCTTTCTCTCAAAGCTCACTACAAAGTCAATTATAAATTCCCCACTGCCATTTTTTTGCTATCCACTGGAATACAAATTCAATGTAAAATATGAGAAATTCTCATAGTGTAGTGGGAAAAAAGTTATTGCTAGATCACGGTATTTTAGGCGATTATGACTGTATCTGTGAACTCTCTGGGATTGACACGGAGTCTCCAGGTGAAGCACTGCTATCCCGGGATCTACGGGTCATTTTCTTCTTTCTCTGGGAAGGGGAGCGGTGTTCGGAAATTCCCACGTCCCTTCCCACGCCCCGTCCACTTAAGTCTGTTGATTAGCTCCACCCTCATGCAAGCCAGCCCTGCCCTATACATACTTAGCCCTGCCCCCTCATAGAGCCACTCCCCCAGAAGACAAAGAGCTCTGAGTGGCCTACCTAATGTTATTATTCAAATGACTTGTTATGGCATCACAAACTTTAATTAAAGAAAATATTAAAAATAACATCATTTAAATGTAAATTTAAAATTGGGCAGTAACCTTTTTCAGTAATTTCTAGGATTTTTTTTCCTTGTATTCATTCTTGTTTGTTGCTGACAAACTGGTTGAATTTAATAGTTTTTGGGTCACGTAATTGTGTTGTCAAGGATTATTTAAGCCTGTAGTATTGTATAATTTTATATATATATATATATATACTGTATATTATCATAGAAATATTAGTTATTTAACTATTTCACATTAATTGGAAACTCTTCTTCATTATAATGATTACTTTTTTACTTTTAGCTGTCGGTAAATTAACAGATATGGGAAAGACTGAACTTGATGGACGCAGGTCTTTTTTCAGCCTATGTAACTATGTATGATTTTGTAAATTCATGTTAAATATAAGACGTTTGGACAGAGTAATTCACTCTTATCTGCACAAATCCTCAGGTTTATTTGCCTCAAGACAGAAAACCCAGTCGCACCTCATGCTGTGCCAGTTCTCTTTTCTGTCATAAGGATTTCTTAAATGCAAAAAGTCTTTTGTTTGAAAACACTTTGCAAAGAAAGTGTTACAGTCTAGAACCAACACTTTATGATAGTTCTTTAGCAGTATCCATCGGCGTAGCTTTACTCTGGCGGGCTATAATCACAGGGAAAAAGATTATACGATATGTTGAAAAAGATTCTGGCGGTATATACCGGTACATTCTTTGTGAAGACTATCGAACACCTGCTGGAAATTTTCATAATGCAAGATTTATGGTTTGGTTTAATTTGTTTCCTTATATTATATGTTTCACACCCCTACAAAAACAACACAACGTCCTTAAAACAAGGATCCCACCTGTTGGTTAACCAAAATCTATAAAGCTGGTTGTTCTTTACTCAAACATTTCAGTTCTGTTGGGTATGAGCTCAACGGGTTTAACAGGAGAAAGGAAGATGTCATCATAAGAAGGTTTTTATTGAATAATAGTATAAACAAATAATTTGTGTATGGAACAAACCCAAGAAGACCCTCATTCATGCAACAGTTCAACCTAGAATTCACAAATAGGGGGCACTTCAATGATTAAACTTGAGTAACAAGGTAGCCTCCTATCCACCTCGTTCTTCCAGTTGACCTCCATGTGAAAACATAGGAGAGATCCACGCAAATGGTTTATGATAATGTCAAATCCCTAAAACATATTCTTTTATTTAAAGTATCTTAATTTGCGTAATAAAATCCATCATGTGTGTGCGAGATGTTTTTTTTTTTTTAAATGCTTGAGCGTATCCTTTACTCGTTGGGTCAAGTGAAAGACTAGGGCTCTCCATCATGACCCAGGAGGTCATCTCAGCAGGTCCTTCTCTTGAAGAGAGAATAGAAAATACACATAGGGCTACCAGGCGAGGCCTGATTGATATCTGAAGAGGTTCAACATAATAAAACTTAAAAAGCATTGTCAGAAAAAGTCTCTATAACACTTAAAAAAAAAATATCAAATTTCAGATTTCATTGTATGACCACAATTAAATTAAATAGTGTCCATGGGAGTCTTATCACCATTCCATTAACAGCAAAAATATTTAAAATAGTTACTTTCTCTCCCAGTCTATTCTGCCTTATCTCAAGCTTCAATTACCACGTCTTAGCCTACAAAATAAAATCAAGGGGGGGGAACATGTCATTAATGTAATATGTTTTACTGACTTACCGGAGAAACAGTATAATCAGAAAATGCATGGCAAGTCTTGTAGGGCCCAATAGCAATCTAATTAAGCATTTAAATTAGTCCCTACAGGAGACAAAAATTGTAGTTACTGTGATATTTAATTGGGCAAGAACCTACACATTTTTGTGCAAAGATGTGTCACGAGATCAGTAGTGCTCGGAATTATTGTTAGCGTCGGGTGCGTTTGTGTCCCAATGAAAAGTGTTTAGTGGGAGATAAGTCTTTTTCCCCCCATTATTAGTAAATAACAGTCTGTGTTATGTTAGGTACGCGTGCCTTTCCTGTTACAGTTTAGGAGATAACCAGTTTTGTTATTCTGCTACTTGCATAAGTAATTGAATACAAATCCTGATAATTGCAATGGATACATTGTATCTTTGTTAATGAAACTAACCCAATATACGACCTGGGAATTCTGGAGTCTCTGGGTGAAGCCCTGCTTCCCTGGGTCTCTGGGTCGGTTCTTTCTTTCTCTGGGATGGCGGGTGATTATAATGCGCGCTACCCAACAACTTTCTACCCACAAAATCTCCATGACACAGAAACTGTCAGCAAAACCAAATAGGTAGCCCTTTATATTACAAGAGAAAAAATAAATAAATTCCCCACTTGATCCATTGCTAAAATAATACAAAAATAATGCAAATAAAATTAATGTTGGTGATATTAAAAAAAAATTATTTGAAACAGGTCTTTTTTAAAGCGTGATCTTCTGGCTTAATGTAAAAAAAAAGGGTAATTTATCACATTTTACACTTAAAACTTGATTTTATTTTGATGGACATATGTATTACTAGACACATATTCGTTCGTTCCATATGTACTAACATTATACATGCATTATAGGTAACACAGGCTAGGCTATGGTCCTCGTTTTTTTTTTCTCTTTTTTTGACAATAACGCCTCTAATTGTGAGTGCAGCAGATGGTACTTTGAAATTGAACCAGATGTAATTCACAATCTACAGCACACATCACCTCCTCTGCATATGAAAACCAAATCATTTTAATTGTTGCCCATTTTAATAAAGGTGGATTCTGTTTTTTGTTTTGAAATCGAACTGTTTCAAAGTTAAGAGTTTTGAAAGGAAGTGCAATTATAGCCCTTTTTAATTTATTTATTTTTTTGTCCATAGCTTCTGTTGCTTTATCCGTCATTATAGTAATTATTTATAATAAATGCATTAGGCTGTTTCATGATGTGATCAGAGTTCAGGTTTAGTGTGATAGGCAGTATGTTTGGTTACCAGTGTATACAAATGCTGCCTGCAGGGCCGGACCGGGGATGGCTAAAGGGGACCTTGTACTGTAAGGCCACCAAATGACGTACATCACGTTCTAATGCTGCACGCTGTAGGGTCTGATCTGTATGGACCTGTAGGTCAATATGGGTAAGTATTACCCCTTCCTGGTCTTAAATGGTTGATCTGGACCTGATATCTGAAGGTCTACCCCTTCCTGGTATAATATCTGCTCCTACTGCTCCTGTTAAATAAAACATTCTTGGTTTAGCTCCCTAACCCCCCTTCTAGTCATTGAACCACTTTATTCGTTTTAGCTCCTCTGATCACTTGTTCTTCGGTGTGGATTTTTTTGCAGCCAGGGAACGGAGATAATAGGTAGAGGGGATTTATGGCTGTCAATAGTAGCAGAAGAGTATCGCTTGAACAGCAACTTCTTCAGAGAGCAATTGCTGCATCATTAGGCTGGAGGAGCCATGTTTCACAGGCAAAAATCACACCTCGAAGCATAACGGCTTGCCTCATAACAGTAATTGTCATATAACGAAGGTGACTGGAGTTTACAAACACTCTATATCCCGGCTGATGTAATAACGTAAAAAGTTGCCATATCTTCCCGAGAGTCATTAATGGTCATTCTGCAAGTTACGTGCTGAAAGAACTGGGACACATTGGCAAACATTGTAAACATGATGTGCATTCTGACACTGGTATATAGTCTGAAAGGAATGTGCGTTCTTCGCCTCCTACATTCTAAAAGGTGTATACATTCTAACATTGAGGATTAAACATTCTGAAATTCACTTCCACACTTCTACATTCTAATACTGAGATGGGTGCATTCTGAAGCTAGCATTCTAAAAGGGGGTATGCATTTGGAAACTAAGGGTTCTGCTTTCTGAAGCTCATATACTAAACCAGAGAGCTGGGCATTCAGAAACTGAGATTCTAAAAGGTGTGTACATTCTAGAATGAAGAGGTGTGCATTCTAAACCTGAAAGCAGGGCATTCAAAAACTAACCTTTTAAAAGGGGCATACATTGAGAAACTGAGATTCTAAAAGGTGTGTACATTCTAAGATGAAGAGGTGTGCATTCCAAAAGGGGTACATTCTCAAAGTCACATTCTAAAAGTGTACATTCTGCAAGTCTGATACAAAAGAGGGAAATGATAGAGAGAGAGAGAGATAGATAGATAGAGAGAGAGAGAGAGAGAGAGAGAGAGATAGATAGATAGATAGATAGATAGATAGATAGATAGATAGATGGATAGTGCATGGATAATACAAAACCCATTTCTTGTATTGTACTCTTGTCACGCATGTATCTTCTATCGTGATTCTCAGAAAACCACCGCACTAAAAGCACTGACCCCTGGCATATATACATTGTAGAATATCACAGCAAACCTTAGGCTTTTTTTCCTCCCCCCCAGAAATTGTCCCTTTGGGATTTCACTTGGCCATAGCTGTGATAAGGAGGCGTATTCAAAAAACACAACATAAACCCACAGGAGAGCCTCAATCCATTCATTGTTCCTATAATTGCATTTAGCAGCGGTAACACGCAGAGTGAGTTGATAAATACTAGCTAAAAGATTGATGTGTTGCTGAAGCCATTCTTGACATGGATACAATTAACGCACTTTAGTATACTTTGTAAATCACTTTACATTGCAAGCAATTTCATTTTGATAATTAAAATCCAAGTCGTTTATTGCCTAATTGGCCCCTAGGCTTGGATATCTCTTTGCCACTTAAATGCTTGAATTTTGTTTTCTGTAAGACCCCCGTGAAGATTAATTGATATCACCATTTGCGCTTGGACATTACAAAAAATTGAAATGGTTCAAATAGCATTTTTTATGTTTATCTCTTTCCTTTTCTTTCGAGTCTTGTTCGGCAGTTTCGAGTTGTCGAGGCTTTTAATTATTTATGGCTTATTTTGTATGATAATATGGAAGGTTGCGACTTTAGAATGAGTTGACAAACAGAACAGTTTTAAATTAATTATAATTAAGTGTTGAGACTTAGCCAGAATTTGAAGCCCCCCACTGAAAAAAAATGATTTTTAGTAGGTGTTACTCGAGAAAACAATAGAAGTTTCAAGATAAATGAGTCATTTTGAGGGTTTTTTATGTAAAAGTTGTTCAGGTTCCAAAAAAGAACATGGTCCAAAGACTGCCAATAGGGAACAGGAATTAGATACTTATAATTAAAATATATACCGTATTTGCTCGATTACAAGACAAGGTTTTTTTCAGAGCAAATGCTCTGAAAAATACCCCTCGTCTTGTAATCGGGGTCGTCTTCTAATCAGACCTCAAACAGAGGTCTGACTATGAGACTAAGATCCAGATTCCCTGCAGCGCTGCCGGGAATCTGGGTCCTCCGGTCTGGTAACCTCAGCTGCTACCGGGTGTCTATCAGCGAGCGCCGTGAAAGCGCGGGCAGCAGCGTACCTTTCCCTGCATAGCGTTCTCTCTGCATGGGGGGCGCCTCCTCCGCGCCGCGATAGCCCGCCCACTGCCAGGGAGCAGAGCCGGTTGAGGGAAATCATTGATCTTGGCACAGCACTCCGTGGGACCCGGGCGGCACTGTGCTGTCCCAAAGTCGAAGGCGGGTCCGGTAGATTTACCGCTTTAATTTTTTTGAGGAGGCGGGGCCTAGCGGGGTCACACTGCGTCATGCTGTAATGCCGTGGGAGCCGCAGTATACTAAGCGCCTGCTGAGCCATCGCAGTGAGTGCTTTAGTTGCTTGAGTGCTTGAGTCTTGGTTTGGAAGTGTGTCTGAGTGGGTATATTAGTGTCTGGGTATGTGTGTCACGGTGGGTATGTAAGTGTCTTGGTGGGTAAGTGGGTAAATTAGTGTCTGGGTGTCTAAGTGTCCTCCTATATTCCACTCTGCCTCTAGAAATGCCTTTTAACCCCCCAGAGTGGCATATAGGGGGTTAAAAGGCATATCATGGGCAGAGTGGCATATAGGGGGTATAAGGCATTTCTGGGGGCAGATGTGCATAACTGGGGGGCAGATGTGCATAACTGGGCTGGCAGGTTGGCAAATTAAAGCACATGAAACAAAAAATATTTTACTCAATCATAGCTTTTATTCAATATGAAAAAATAGTTTACATGAATGAATATTTACTGGTAAAACTTTTTTTACCAGTCGTCTTATATTCAGGCTTTCTTTTTTTCTAAATTAATATTCAGATTTTGGGGGGTCGTCTTATAATCAGGGTCGTCTTATAATCGAGCAAATACGGTATATATAGTCCCCTTTTTTTCATGTATTTTAAATTATATTCAAAATTGTGCTCAAGAATAAAAATATTTGGGCAAGCCAGTGCTGAATTAACAATTTGACACACTAGGCACATGCCTAGGGGTTCCAAGTTATTAATTTTTTATTATTTCTATATCTCTACTTAAAAATAAAAATTACATTTTTATTTAAGACAAGTGAAATATTTAACGTTTGACGTTCATCTCAAACCATGTCTTAGCATAGCGACCCTTCTAAAACAGTTTGACAAGTTGCTTTCAAAATAAATCAGATATTTCATTTTTTTTTCTTTTATTGTTCGTCTGGGAGACTTATAGAAATTGAGCTTTTCATACTTCAGTTGTAATAATGGCACGCCATAATTAGAGTTACAAGGTAATTTTAGGAAGTTCAAAACGGTCATTTAACTTATTAGTAGAGAAAGTCTCCCATTGAAACCAGTGTGAGATTTCTCAAAGATAAAGGAAATGACTGCTTTACGAAATTAGGACCGTAAATCTTTTTTAACCATTTAAACTAGAATAAAGTATTTTGAAACTGAAAGCAATAAACGGTCATTCATCATTACTATAGCAGGAATCTATAATAATCTATTGTTTCTACAATGGGACAGCCGATCACATGCCCCCTTACACAAAAAAAGTTCCAGGTTGACGTAACAACCATCAAAGCCATTAAATGCACATTGGCCGCCATTTTCCAAGGTCCCCCAAAGAAGAATGTATTGCAATCCTTCAGGTAGGAGCAAAGACAATGATGATTCCTTGTGTATTGTTGTAGTAGACTATCCATGTGAATTCTAGACCTGATCCAGGGCAGCACCCTCAGCCACCCTCATCGGAGGCAACTTTCCTCACTGCGGACCATTGTCATAAGACATCATATCCCGGTGAAACATGCCCGAAAAGCATGAAGCACATTACCGTACGTCCTATGGAGGTTGTGCCAACTTGGCACAGCCCTCTAAAGAGTAAATGGGCCAGTTGGGGAGATTAAAGCTCACCCTTTTAACTGGCCTGTTGGTAGAGGCAGATCACCCAAAAAAAGACAATATGCCCCAGCTCAGAGCTTCAGCAGAGGGACCATAGGACTAGTCGGCCGAGGTCAAAATATGTCACCGTCACAGTGTAACAAAGTAGCAGAGAGAAGGTTGAATTAAGGAAATGAAATGTGAACCGATATATACATACACACACACGCACACATACGTATACCATAGATATATTTTTCCTTTTCATCTACACTAGCGAGCGAAACCTTCACCCGCTTGTACTCGCAATAATTTTCAATACAAGGCAAAAGGCAAACGGAGCATCGCACACACAAGAATGTGATATTAGGCTTAACAAATGTGAGATATATTCCATTGCAGGCAATCGCTCATCTGTGAATTCGGCACCCGGTAGATGGACAGCTCTAATGTATGAATAATGTGGGGAGGCAGCTGCGGTTTTCTATTAGGAAAGGGAATTATTTGACAGCTGTAATTGTGAAGTACTCTTGCATGGAATATTTGTTAAACACTTAACAAAAGCACGGCTGACTTCGTTTTGCTTTATTATACAGTGAAACATGAAACCAGGCTCTCGGAGACCTATGTATTTATGGAGAGAGAAAAATAAAACCCACCTAAATTTAGTCATTGAAGCCAGAGGTATATATTTCCAACCAACCTCTCAACAATATATAGAAAGGAATCAATGTTTGATTTAATAATATCCTTCTAGTCATTTTATGAATTGTTTGCCTGCTTCTTGCGTAGAATGAAATGGATTTTAGCGCCATCAAAGACATGATTATGGTAAAATTTATTTACAATTTTTTGTTTTGTTTTTTGGCAACCATAATTCATAAAAAAATATTCTCTTTATTGATCATTTCTACTGATCTTCTTGAACATAAATAACTCGTTATCAAATGGATGCCAGCTGCCAAAAACGACTCCAACCTGCCGTTACGCTGTCAAACAGATGTTAATCTCATGGACAAGCTGACTTGGTGATTCTTTAAATCAGTTGTCTTCAAATTACAAAAATAAATTGTGTACAACATAATTTAGGTTGAGAAATAAAACCCCACCTGAATGGACATAATTCAATTAAAAGGTATCACTAATCTATGTAATATTTATCGCTTTTGGTAAGAAATTCCTTACTATTGATGTGTGCCGGGTAAATATTGGTCTGACCGCAATCCTGAAGACCTGCCTATAAAGCAATGGGAAAATAAAGAGAGATATAATAAGGACTGGTACCTTTTGGCCCGAGAAGTCAGTTGGTCCTTGTCCCCCATTCATTACCTTGCTTGGAACCTTGAATCTCTTCCGCTCACATGTGGTGCGAGCTACTGCATTACTGCTGTGGGAAAACAGTCCAGAATGGCTGTGGTGTATCTACGGAGCTGCCCTAGGCCTAAGCCATGGTAGTGCCCCAGCTGCCCCTCCATGCGCCACCATTCATCGACCATATCCTGGAACTCTGTATCATAAAGGCATGCATTTTAACACATCCTATGCTTGGCACAGCCCGCCCAAGGTTTATGGGCCGGTTGGGTAGATCAGAGATGTACGTCTTAACCGGCACATTGAGATGTGGCGTCACAGGAAGCCCAATCGCCCAATAGTACCTGGGACTCTATGTCACATTGGTCTAGGGTAGACTACATCACTGGAAAATGGTTTGATCCAGTCTTAAAGGTTACAGGATTTTGGGTGTGTTTGGCACAAAATTGCCCTCCTACCTAATGGACCTACCTACCCCTGTTTGGCTATAAATTGTTACCTCGCCTATGATTGCTCATTAACAAATATTGCTAATTAGATACTCGTGATTTTTTTTATGTAACAATTTTCTTTTGTGACATCACAAAATTACTTTTCTTTTCTCAAGGCTTAACCTTACGCTTAACATTTACGTGGAAGAAAAAAACCCAAACGCAAGTTTATAAGTTAAATTACTCACATTTTGAGAACTCTACCCCCAGATCCTTCAGTTACACACAAAGGAAATCATATTACATTTTTTATATGATTAAAAGACAATACATGGTGTTGAGGATAAGGATTGATATATGATGGAATAAACAGCTTGAGCAAAAAATTTATATTAATCTTATTAAAAAAAAAATTATTTTTCTTTAAGGTCCTCGTTCTTTGAAGGTTGTGACAAGGACACATCGCATTATTACTCACATGGGAACTATACCAGATTTTTAATTTGAACACTTTTTTTTTTCTAATGATGAACTAGGCCAGTAGAGATTTAGGGAAACACGCTGATTTCAATTTTGATTTTGCAGTACTGGGAACTTGGCGGCTTACGGACTATCAATTTGATATTTTCAGAATTGAACTGCAAAGGTGATTTAAGGTGAACATGATATTTAAAAACTATTTTGTCCCTTATTTTCTTTAGATATGTTGTGTGTATATATATATATATATATATATATATATATATATATATATATATATATATATATATATATATATATATATATATATATATATATATATATATGGTTAGATATAAATAATTTGGTTTCTCCTTTTGCCAGTTTTTTTTATATTTTTATTTGATATACCGTATTTGCCCGAATATAGGCCACACTTTTTTTTTTGCGCAAGTAGTATCACCCCAAGGCCCGGGACAGGCAGTTCTGGGTGCCGGGCAGGGTTAGGAGCCAGATCCCTCGCAGCGCTGCAGGAGACCTGGATCTTCCTCTCTGACAGCCGATGGACGTCTGCGCGATGCTCGTAGGCAACCAACGCTACCGGCACTTCTGCCGTGGCTTCTATGGAGCACCAGGCAGTTATGTCACGCTGGCACTCCACCATAGAAGCCCCGGCAGACGTCCACCGGCCGGCCCCGCAAGAGTGCAGAGTGGTATTTCTAGGGGCCATAAAGCATATCTGGGGGGCAGATTGGCATAATCTTTTACTTTAAATTGAAAACATTAATTCATGTTATTTCACAATTACTAAAAATATATATACAGTATAAACCAAAAAAAATATTAAAGAAAAAAAATCAAGGTCGATGCATTTTTAAGGCTGAATCAACTATATAAGCGTGGCCTTTAAAATAGTCATTTTACACCTAGTATTGTACAGTTATTAATCTGATTAGAAATTTGTGAAAATTGCTACATTTGCATGTTTAGCTCTACAGATTTCAGTCGTCGATAGCTGATGAGAGTATAGTCAGTATAGTAAATAACTGATAATTCCTGGAAGTAGAAAATGTGCTGCGTGAAACGAGAACAAGTCTATAAATTCTAGAGCACAGTTTGCACTTTTAACCTTTTATACACATGACGGGGTTTGTAGTTAATATAGTGTAAATATTTTATCCTTTCACACTGAAAGCAAACAATAAAGAAGGTTTCTGGTTAGGTTCATTTGGCTGCACGGGTTAAATGACCTGGTTAACCACCTCTAAAGTATTGTAGGAAATGGTTATAAATATGTTCCGGATTGTCACTAGGGATGGTTATATGTTCTGGATTGTCACCAAGGCTCATGGATGCTCTAAAGTATATATATATATATATATATATATATATATATATATATATATATATATATATATATATAAATGTGATTTTTGCAACACATTTTTTTCTGATCTAAAAAGTGTGAATTAAGGATGAATGCAAAAAATATCTAAAAAAAAAAAAAGGGAGAAAAAAAGAAAGATAAATTCAGCTACAGAAGTGTATCAGAATTCATTGCTCATCATCATAATTTGCAACAAATTTGATCTTTACAAATAACTGTTACTGTCACCCTTTCATCCGATATGTCTTCCCATTCCGTTTATTTTTTGTTATACCGTGGGATTATTCTTTTCTCCTTTTTTTAAATTTCATTATATTTCTCCCCTCCCCCCCCCCCCGGCAGATGGCCCTTGTTTTTGGTCGGAACACTCGGCTTTGGATGTCAACAGTGGATCTGCGTTCTGAAAAAGTCCCGAAATGCACCGAAGAACCCTAGCAATCACCAGGAACCTCCGCAGGAGCTCCAAACATGAATGATCACAGTGAAGAGTTAATTATATAGTTATGTACATTAATGTATGGAAGAATTAATAACCAGTAGCGTCCGTTCTTCCAATATGACCTACTTCTATCTTGATCTACTTAATATTCCAGAATATATATCAGAATTGTCAGGCGCCCTTATTGCCACCAAACACTGTATTAACATTGGCTTAGGCTTAAATCTTCTTTTTAATGTATCAAAGTTTTCTATGTATCTCTTCATTATCCTTCTCTGCTTCCCTTTTGTCTCCGTAACACGCTTTATAAGCATGTGTCTTACTAAAAGACTTATCTGTAATTATCTCCCTTTATGTTCACGTCTTTAACGAGGTCCATCACACCATGTATATCATGTCTAATTATACAAGTAGGGAGATGCCTAATGGGTTTGTGGGAGATTTCACTCTGTCAATCACAGAAAGGGACGGTTGCGCTTAGGTATACGTGACTAGCAATGTTGTCAAGTAATTAGCTGTTTAATATTTCGCTACCCATGTCATTGGATACAGAGTCCAACAGCGAGAGGACCTTTTCTTACAAAGCAACGGAAGAATCTGAACATCAAAACTTAAAAAAGAAGAACCACCAAACCTGTTATTAAAGGGAATCGATGCGGTTAATTATAATCATAATATTTATCTCTGGGATCTTACATTCCTTCTGTAACCTGCACTAATTTTCTGCCATGATTTCCAGTGTTTGCCATTGTAATTGAGCTGGCTGTTGATTGAATTGAAAAAAAAAATTGTCTTTTCTATCAGCATTATACATCAGCACTTTAATTACAGACATTTTATCTATTGTTATTCTGTCTTTCAAGGCAGGTGAAGTATTTTTTTATATATATATATATAAAAAGAAAACCAACAGACATTTTTAAATGTATTTATTTTCAGTTCAATGAATGCCCAATGCGGACATTGTTGAAAAAAAACCATTTACATTTAAAAGACTGTTGCTATATATATATCCTGGTGGCTTATATAATAAGAAAACGCGGGTTTGACTTTTATAAAAAATATAATATTTTAAAAGAATTTTTAAGGTTAATGTTCTTCCCTCTTTTTTTTCTACAACCTTGAAAAGATAATAGCTTTGTCTTGGTTAGTTTTCAATGAATTTTGTGATCATTGTAAATGAGTCGATAAAGAGTAATCGTTCCATTTTCTTAAGTGTTTCTATTGTCTCAGTGAAAAGTGAATTTTTAACAGCCAACAAATGAGCATTTTAAGAAAATTCATCCAAGGAATATTAAATATTACAATAAATAAGCAATTTAATGTATTCATGGTCTTTATTTATTACCGGGGCTCCGCGGTGTGTCTAACATGTTGAGAATATTTTTAAATCTTTTACTCACCTTCTATGAGTAATAATTTCTGTATGTTTATGTAAATCTTATAAAAATGGCATTTGGAATACGGTCTAATTTTTCTCTGCTGGGCCTGAGCTTGGGGGTCTCAGTGCCTATGGACCCCCACAGATCTTAATCCGCCATCGTTACTAAATCGGAAGGGCGATCCCTCGGCAAGTACACGTTACAATCTTGGATTACTAGATCTCTTAAACATGAGGTTCTGGATGATATAAAATCATAGTTTGTCTATGGCCCTAGCAAGGCGGTCACAAGAGCAATCTACCAAGTCATCTGCAAGCTGATGGACCTCACAAGAGGAACCACTTATGATCTGAAGAACCTTTTGTGATTGAAAACTAATTCCAGTTAGAACCTTGTACTTAGAACGCTCTTAAATATACTCTTCTAATACTCTAGAGTTTGCCTGCATTGATTTTCTTAGGCTTCTCTGCCAAAACACTATTATCCTTCAACGCGCTTAATACATGTCATTCTCTTTAGCAATCTCATGGATAGTTGCATAAATATTGACTGCTTTGTACTTTTTCAAGGAATCTCTCTAATGTGAAGACGGTTAGATTCAGCCAAGTTGCAGACTCCTCTCTGAGACGATCCCTTGACAATATTATACAACCTACACATTAGGAGCATTTTAACATCAAGGAAAAACCTAAGCGATGTCTTAAAAGATTTTCCTCATTGTTCATTGTGTTGGGCATAGTCATGTTGGCGAAGGCCCTACGATACGTCACCGCGTGTTCACTGCGGATTGATTATGGAAGCATTATTAGTCACTGAAATGCGTTACAAACTGACACATATGTATACCTCCACAACATGGCGTTCTTCTGCACGCACCATGGGGACAATCTCTTCCCCTATTCCTCCAATCACATAGGAGGAATGGGGGGGGTTGTCTCTGTGGTGTGCATGGAGCCTCTGCCCTATTGCCCAAGTACCCCCAAGAATACTTCACCATGGTGACAACCTCTTCCCCCATTCCTCCTATGTGATAAAGTCCCAAAAATTCCTTCATAACCTACTTTTTAATATAAAAAAATTGGTCATATGAACCAAAAATTCTATTTAGTAGTGTGTTTGAGGTTTTTACAGTTAAAAATTATTATGGGCTCTAAAATATAGTGTAGACATTTTTAATACAAAAAACAACAAAATACGGAGAATAAATGAAATAGAAAATATCAGTAATACTAATTTGGTTTATTTTTTATGTTAAGTTTCCAATTTTCAATACATTCTTCAGAACAACTGCATTTCATTAGGATTTCGAATGCTTACATGTGAGCTAAAATGTCAAAAAGTTAATGACTTTTTTTTGGCGGCTGGTCTACTACGCAAGCACTTTGCCATGGCATTTAAAAAAAAAAACAAAGAAGCCATTTTTAATTGTATTTACTCAGAAGCCAATTGTGCTCCTGTTCTATCCAAATCTCTCAGCCTTTTACTGAGCCGTGAGAGCTCCGTGCCAAAAGCATATTACACGTGGAAGCAAGAGATTTTCCCTAATGTCCTAATGTGTTGACATTTTCGGCAGCCGCAGATTAAAAAAAAAAAATCCAGACTCCGGCATGCAGATATTTGTATTTTGCAGACTGGATGAAAATGGGAATTTTAATGCAAAGTACCCTTATTAAGAAAAATACCTATCAATTATTACATCCCCCCCGAGTTTTTATATAGTTGTATCTTTTAGGGTAACGTGAAATATTTTTTTCAATGATGTAAGATTGATAAATTACAATATGAACTTTTTGTGAAAAAAAGATCAATGATCAACACGTCAACTTTTAAAGAATGTATTGTAAATTATTATTATTATCATTATTATTATTATTATTTTATATTTTTATTATTATTATTATTATTATTATTATTAATAATACTACTACTAATAATAATAGTAATATTATTATTGTTGTTATTATAATACTAATATTATTATTATTATGTTAAAATATTATTATTATTATTATTATTATCATTATTATGTTATAACAATAATACTATTATTATTATTATTATTATGTTAAAATATTATTATTATTATGTTATAATAACAATAATACTATTATTATTATTATTATTATTATTATTATGTTATCAAAGAGAACTCCCCATTCCCCTTTGATTCTGGGAAAAACCCTGAGACTGAAGGGTCAGACCCTTACAATTTTCGGGATGGGTTATAATGGTTTAGCTTGGCACATCTATGTGTATTAAAAATCTACTAAGACTGAAAAAGTCCTACAAAGTGACAATATGCTCTTTACAATTATTTTATTGCTTTTTATAAATTTGTTTCTCAAAGAAATAAAGTCAGTGACGGAATGGAAGAAAGTACGTCGGGGGTAAATGTATATTTTCTCTCCAATCACAGAAAATCAGCATTTCCAGCCTTATTTTGGCTTCATCATGGAAGACATACTTTTCCTTTATTCCAAATCCATCTTTCTAGATATCTAGAAACCTAATACTTGCCAACAGATCAGACCCATCTTTTCTGCCAATTATTCCCAATGTAACTCAATCCTTATCCTTAACCTTGGCCTTGTCTTAAATTCAGGAGCCATATGCCTGTCCCATACTCTCTCCTTTCCTCCAATCTATACATAATAAGATCATGAAATGAAATGAATGAAATCCCTGCTTTAAAAGTTATGGAAACTTCTAGGCTATAGAAATAAGAATTCCATCATGTTGCATTCTCGGCACATTCTGAGGAAGCTACCCTCATCTTATAGATTTATAGCAGCGTTGAGATTAATCGACTCACTATCGTTCTCTAACAGAAAACTTGGACACGAATCACCAAGCTAACAGTTGGAGTGCGCCTCCGTTCAGAGAAAGCAAACAGAACAGGAAATATAAAAGAAAAGAAAACTAATTTCAATATTTTGTTTTATCATAAAGCATTTTCTCTGTCACCGGTTTTATTGTGGTTTCAAAGGAGGAACATAAAAATGATTAGAAATTACTTTTAAGAGAGCCGGAGACCGTAGTAAGAAGATAACTGTTTATAGCGATAAGTAGTGAAGTGAAATACTAAACACTGCAGTTGAATACTAAGACAGCGTGTTTCTTCATAGCACGGTTAAGGGATAGGTTTCTGCGCATTATTTCTGCCATTTTGAATTACGAATTCAGGAATATTAAGGTGTAAATTGTGCAGAAGACCATCCTACTGCTGTAATGTCAAACTAATTTAATTGCATTCTATGAAGAAGTAAGTAGAAGTGTGGATCAGGGACTTGCAGTGGATGGAATCTACTTGGATTTTGCCGACGCGTTTGACTCAGTTCCACACAATAGGTTAGAATTCAAACTGAAGGAAATTGGTCTGGATGCAAATTCTTGTTCTTGGGTAGAACGTTGGCTTAGAGATAGAGAACAGAGAGTTGTTATAAACGGTAAATTTTCAAGCTGGTGGAGAGTGGTAAGTGGTGTCCCTCAGGGTTCTGTTCTGGGACCAATTTTATTCCACATATTTATAAATGACCTGGCGGTAGGCGTTGAAAGTTATGTTTCTTTGTTTGCAGATGACACTAAACTAGGTAAAGTTATACAGTGCGAGCGGGATATGACTGTGCTGCAGAGGGATCTAGATAGACTGGGGGACTGGGCACACAAATGGCAGATGAAATTCAATGTAGATAAATGTAAAGTTATTGTCAGGGTCCACTCTCTGCTGCCTGAACCATGGCTGAATTATACTTCAGGTTCCGTTCCCGTCCGCCCTGCCAGTGGGCCTCCGTTCCCGTCCGCCCTGCCAGTGGGCCAGCTCCCGAGCCTGTACCTGCCTCTGCTCCTGTCTCTCTGCCTCAACTCCCGAGCCTGTACCTGCCTCAGCTCCCGTCTCTCTGCCTTTCCAGTCCTGCTACTCTGTCTGTACATATCACTCTGTCACCATGCATAAAGGGGTACAGACAGAGTTTCCCGTGTCCCCTGCACATGGACTCCTACCAGACCTGCTTGCCCGGGTCCTGACAGTTATGCACTTCGGGGGAAGCGAATGCACAAGCAACCTACACCCTAAACGGTAGTGAATTAGGGGTAACGACAAATGAGAAGGATTTGGGAATTGTTATAGACAACAAACTAGGCAACAATGTGCAATGTCAGTCTGCGGTTGCTAAGGCCAGTAAGGTATTGTCGTGTATTAAAAGGGGCATCAAGTCGCGGGATAAAGATATAATTTTGCCTCTGTATAAATCAATGGTAAGGCCGCACTTTGAATATGCTGTGCAATTTTGGGCACCTATTCTAAAGAAGGATATCATAGCACTAGAAAGGGTGCAGAGGCGGCTACAAAATTAATAAAAGGAATGGAGCACTATAGTTATGAAGAAAGGTTAACTAATTTAAATCTGTTTAGTTTAGAAAAACTTCGCCTCAGAGGGGATATGATAGCATTATATAAATATATGCGGGGCCGATATACATTATATAAATATATTCGGGGCCGATATACATTATATAAATATATTCGGGGCCGATACAAACCATTGTGTGGAAATCTGTTCATAAACAGGACTATGCATAGGACGCCGAGTCAAGCGTTCAGACTGGAAGAAAGAAGACTTAGACTAAAGCAGAGGAAAGGGTTTTTTACAGTAAGGGCAGTAAGGATGTGGAATTCTCTGCCTGCAGAGGTAGTTTTATCGGAGTCTGTACCGACGTTTAAACAGCAACTGGATGGATACCTGGAAAAACATAATATTCGGGGATATAATCTTTAATTATGGGTAAACAGCTTATTGATCCAAGGAGAAATCTGACTGCCATTTTGGGGTCAAGAAGGAATTTTTTTTCCTGGTTAGTGTAAAATTGGAAAGAGCGAAACAGGGGGTTTTTTGCCTTCTTTTGGATCAACAGCAACAAATTAACAGATAGAGGAAAGGCTGAACTTGATGGACGCAGGTCTTTTTTCAGCCTATATAACTATGTAACTATGTAATGTTTCCACTAGAGAAAAACGTTCTCTCTTCTCTGAAGATGGACACTTTCTGTCCCATAAAACTCTTTTTTTTGTCCCATAAAAACCTTGTCATGGCCACCATCAGATGACCACTCTTGAAATCATATTTCGTTCTTCGATATGTTGGGTGAATTGTTAAACGGTAGGCTAGAAATTGCTTGTTTCCCTTCACTTTCACATTTGTCCTTTGCATATTTTTGGGGTTTTTTCCCTTCATTTCTAGGAAACATTTTGTTTTGCATGCATTGGGATAACTCAATTAAATATTGATATTTATTTTATATTTAATTTATTTGGATATTTTTAGGATTTTTTTTTTCTTCTAAATCAATTGTTGTCCCAATGATGCTGTTGCATTTAGGGTAGGGTAAGGACATATGGAAATAGGACTGATTGGGGTATAAGAGGCAGAAGCAAGACTGCTCAGTAAGATTGGGAACTTTCCACAAATGTGTTTATAAGTTTGGCAAGAGAGGCATAGACTTGAGTGTTGGCCAAAATAGCTGTTGTTAAAATCACAATGATGAGTCGAGTAATAACAATGTGAACAAAACAGGACAATGGGTTGTACAGGGTCAACGGAGATGGATCTGCGGTGCAGAGGTATATACTACATCCTCATGGACTGGCATAGCATCTATAGCACAATGTGTTTTATTACTTTGGGTTTGACACTTGATTTTTTTTATTCAAAGTGCCAGTTTTCTTGTAGAGTTCCATCAATATGAAGACCGAATTGAGAAGCTGGGGACTAGCCAAAAGTCATGATATTTAAAGTAGTTGACTGAGGCCAAGCTATGGCTGAACTTGGATTTTGTGTTTAATTGGATCGTGTGCTTTAATTAATCCCATCTGTGCCTACTATTTCCCCAAATCTGGTCTGAAAAATCCAGAGTTAAAAAATAAAAACTGACATGGTATCACCACGCTTCCCAAAACACTAATTATCGAATTACCCTCATTTGAAAAGCCTTACCTAAGAAAGAATTATAAAAATAAAACAAAACTAACAAGACACTGTTTTTTTCCCCAAACCCCAGTGTGCATACGAGCCAGCAGTATTTAAATTAAATAAATTATGTAACGTACCACTATTTAAATTAAATTTACGATTTATTATTACTAAAAACTGAAAGAAAATGCACCAACTGAAAACATAAAAAAAACAAAATCAAACTCCAATTACCGGTACTAAACAATCTTAACAAAAAACAGCCAATTAACAGTGCAGACAATGTAAAAATCCATTCACTCCCTAGACGTTAACAATAAAAAGTGGCAAACAATACAGTATGTAGCAATAATTGGGAAGTGGTTGACACGGAACAACACAATGGATACAAGGAGGTCAGGAGCTACATGCACCATTATCCCCAAAGCAATTATTTCATTGTATGTATAGACCAGAGAGTCCATCTTAAAAATTAAATATATAGTGTTAAAAAAACACTTAACACTAAGCACTCGCTAGTGGTTATAACAATTGTAGCAGTAACTAGTAAAAAAAAAAACTTTTTTTGTTATTTTGTTAAAAAATCAGAATAAAATTCAAACCAACAATAAACAATATGACAAATATATAATCGCATAAATTCAAGTGATTTTTTTTTTATTCACATAATAAAAAGTGAGGTAGAATACAATTAATTTGTGAAACATCACAAATATTTTTATGTCTAAAAAATCCCGTAAAAGAGTTATTTTAAAAATTGAAAAATCATAATAATTGGATAAACCATCAAATTATTCGGCATCTCATAATTTATTTGTGATTTTCTGAAAAATTTTACAATTTTAGTAAAAAAAAGGTCAGCTGAATATTACATGTTTAGACATAATATTAACACTTGTCATATAGAATGTTTAGGTAAATTTACACTATAAAATATTATGTTTAATTTATCCTTTTTTAACATGAAAATGCTTACTACTATTTTTTTCTAAATATAAAGATAATTTTCCCCAGGGCCATGCTTGCCAACTTATTGCATACAGAATAATGCACGCATGCGCGTAATAAACACATTATTATGCAGTAAAGAGAAGATAAATAAGTACTTGCTTTTCTTTCACTGCATGTTCATGTTTTGTCCATTCTTAACCCCTTAATGACAATGGGCGGTCCCTAAACCCATTGAAAACAATGCATTTTTGAGCCCGTACATGTACGGGCTTTGTCATTAAGGGGTTAATCAAACTCTTCTAGCAGTTGTTTCCATGGAAACAGAACAGACTCCTTCCGCTGCCTGAAATCCTTAAGAAAGTTGTAGATGAAACAGTCCGCTTGTATATTCGACATGACATGTACCTCTATGCCCCTGTCCAACGTGCTTGGAAAAGTCATAGACATTTAATAAAATAGAAACAAGACGTTTCTTTACGTGCTTGTAGCTTTATTGTGTTGTTTCTATTAACCAAAATCCACGGACTGCGTAAAAAAAGAACTCGTTAGACGAAGCGCTAGATTCGATACAATTTATATTTCGCGATAAAGTTTATTACGTTTTTTTCAAATTATTTATTGTTGATTCAATAAATAAATATTCTCAAATTAAATCACATGTAAGTTTATAATAAGATTCGCGAACAAGGAAATATATCGCATGATAAATGGTTTTGTTCCCAAGGGAAAATTGAGGTGAAGAAAAAAAAAACGAGGGATGTTTATTATAGGTGCCAAATTACGTGAAATCAGACTTTCAATTAAGTTATTGATTTTCTTTTCCCTTATGTATACAGAATTCTTTGTAGATCAGATACCAGTTTTAATTCAATGACTGTTACAAAGTATCAAGACAAATGTCGGATAGTGAGCCTTTCCATGGATCGAGGTATTGCATAGCATAGAGTACATAGATGTTCTAAGCTGATAAGAAGCCTTTGTAGAATAAGTACTGTGTATAGCATGATATCCTTATGATATCCTTAAGGAACCCTGGTCCTCGGGGCTCGACATTACGAGAAAACCACATCTTTGTAGATGTCCCATTAAACAAATAGATTGATGAAGGTAAAACTGGACAGGATTTGTAGATCAATCATGGCATGATAGTTATCATCAAGTTTAAAGATACAATATACACACAAATTTATTCTTAAATAAGACACTTTTATTTTAGGAAATTGAATCAAAAATAAAATTTGAAAAAATATCCGTTCGCTTGGACAATGGCTATATAATGGTTAAATACTGAATATCCCATGCGAGGTCTGTTTAAAGTAAAATAATGATTGTAGATCTTCATGGTGATATTGGCCCAGCGCATCTGATTTACATGGAAGCATAGAATTTGATGGCAGATCGGCCCCATTCGGCCCGTCTAGTCTGGTAATTTTTCTGGTCTTAAATCAGTCGTTGGTCTCATCTTTAGGAGCCATATGCCTATCCCACGCATGTTTAAATTCCCTTGCTAAGCTTCTACAAGTTATCCGACCTGACTTTGGTGACGTGAGGAAGCTTAACTTAGGAGAACATTCGGTTGCCGTTGGTTGTCAAGAGTTTGAACTCATAGTGGAGCTTCCGTAAGACTCCCCTTGGGTTAGAAGTGCTTACAAGTTCCTAAACAAACATGGGGACAAGCTTCAAAATCTCAGTCTTGGGTCAGCCTTGCCCTTAGCGTGTAGACCATTGTATGTTTGTCAACACAGGAAGAGAAGAGATGATTAGATGTCCATCTGGCATGCTAACCTATGGTAGACAAAGCATTATCATTGACTAAACAATCGATTAAGGGGTGATACGCTACAGTTAAGAATCTTAATACATTGTTACTAGTTAAACGTGACAGTAATTTCCCATCTTTACCTAGTTGTGTTCCTATCAAAAGAGCAAGTCGCATTAAACCAGTATGACCTGAAATAGTTTGCTGGTAACTTTGATGCATTTTATCTGCACGATAAAAACTGTTTTCTGGATTTTATTTTTCCCGACATCTTTTTATATATTTTATGCAGAGACACATACCTCATCAAAATTGATGGGTGCGCCACTGCAAATGTCATAGTTATAAATGCCATGTCTAATCGTAAAAGGGTATCCTGTAGGGACAAGGACGGATTACTCAGATGTCTTGGCAGCTTGTCAAATGGAACTGACATTGCCACTCTGATACACTCTCCCAAAACATTATCAGTTCAAGTACATATTAAAAAAGTTCTTTCTGCTTTTCAGCTACGGTAAAATTCAAATATAAGAAGAATTATTGTTGGTTTTGGGAAATGGAGTCATGAACTCGTAGAGCAGTTGTGTGTCTTTTTTTAGCCTTAAAACATTGGCCATTTTGAATGTTTAGATTTCAAGACAGATCTTAGTACGTCTAACGGTCCATTAGCTGGGATTCACTCGACCAATAAATGTGCTCTCAGTTCTGTTAAATAAAACAATAGATTCTAGAAGTAGAACCAAGCAAACATTCTGCGTTTTCCTTAAGTTAAAAAAACAACTTTAGTGGGAGAAAAATGGTGGTCTAAATTTGGTATGAATAGTCATGAATATCTACTGAATATTTTATCCCGCATCTTCTGTGATGGTCAATAAAAATCTATAAAAAAAAGGAAATTCCTGAAAGACCAACCTTAACAAATTGAGAAAAAAACCAATTTCTTCAGGCCCCCCATTTTTGGGTGTACTGCAAGACCTCACATGGTCTTCAACCTTACTTGTGGTCAAGATAGCTTCAAGAGTACAATTACTCAAATGATGCCTTCAAGCAAACATGGATGATGTATAAGGAACTACTCATACATGTAGCTCTAGATTCATACCTTAGACTCCAATATTTGTACACACAAATACAAATGTTATTTGTTGGAACATGTGCGGGTAGACATGTTACTCCTTAATTAGCTATGTGGTGAAACAGACCTTCCTAATGGGTCAGATGTTTTTTAATTTTTTTTAGAACGTTACCATAAGAACCAAAATATTGGTTGGAAAATGTTGCTTTTGTGGATATGATTAACTATACTTACTGTAACCTTTGACTTATTCAGTCATTCAGCTGCTGCGGTGTATGTTTTATTCATTTTCTGTGTACGATAGTCTTCTCAGAAATGGAATTATTATTATTTTCATAGTAGAATCATTTTTGAGTATTATCCCCATAACTGACTTGTGTGGCTCTTTTTTTTTTTTATACACAGCATGGAAGATGTATTGTAGTTCTCATCAGCTTTTCATTTGCGGAAGAATTCTGTATACAGTATTAAGTATTTTGCTCTCAAAATACAGAAGATTTTGTTTAAATGACTTGAAGACATAATCAGAAAAGCTGATGCTGTGTACCTAGTGCGAAGAATTACGTGGCTGCGCTTGTCTTGGGAACCATAAACAAACACGAAAAGGCTGAGACAGAGATAATAAAATCGGACGTGAGACTATGGAACTGAATGAGGTTATCAGCTGGAGATGCGGCTGGAAACAGGAAACCTCAAAGCAGCCAAAATAGACGTATTCAAAATCAAAGACAAGAGGTCGCGGCAAGCAGAAAGCACCGTGTCTTTTTTTTGTGCCACGGTTAAGAAAATAATAATAACTATGCTTGTTTTGGTCCCACAGAGCAGGTTATTTAAATAAAATGTATTAATACAACTTCAACAGATTCCATAGAGTAAAAATATGATTCAAATTATCTGCCTACAAAGAAAACGGCCAAGGTCATCAAATGGTATGTCATGAGCATACCTGGGAACTCTCTGGGTTTGACCCGGGGATTGCCGGGTGAGCGCTGCTCCTTCGGTTCCCCGGGATCAAGATCTGAATCCTCCGGGTTGCGGGAGCGGGGTATTGACACGCCCCGCTCCCCGCCCATTTTCCCTTTAAATGGGGGTGTTTCCCCGCTGCCATCATTGGGACCCCCCACAACATCAGCCGCCAAAGTCAGAAGGACCGCCCGATGAAGTGAGTGTGCAGTCCTGGCCACGTCCCGCAAGGGAAGGTTTTGTGCCTTGACTTTTATAGTACATATTGTTTATTTTGGGTGTATTAGTCATCTAACTCTCTGACATGTTGTGGACGAGCATGTGGTAATACTGGGAACTTCCAAGGGTGGGGTACCTGGAGCTCAATCTTTTCTTGGGCTAGGGGCTTCATGGCAGAGGGCTAGGCACAGGTGGAAGTGGAGCTAGCCATCCATGGGATCAAGACTAGCCCTACACAGCTCTAGAAGCACAAAAGGAAATGAGTGGGAGTGGGCATGGCCAAACTCCACTCACTGAGGAAACTGACCCTGACACTCGGGGAAGTAGCTCTCCACTTTATTTTTATTAACTAGGAGAACTCCTTCTGCGATTGCTAATCCAGGTCTTGAGACATATCAAATATATTGGATACGATTTAAAAACAAAATCTTATATTATGTCAATTTTTGAATACGTCCTTAAAAAGAATCATCCTTTTTTTTTTTGCCGCGCATATCCCAAGGATAGTTAAATGCTATTCAATGCACACTTACACGGAAAAGAGAAATGAAACATTATTATACCTGATAGGGCAAGGTCTGTATATATTACACAGAGCAGTGAAATGGAGTTCTTAAATATTAATGAGTACATTCATGCATTATTAAATACAATATGTACTTATTTGTATGCAGAATATAGATTTGTGGATTTAGATATTAGTTTGCGCATGCAAGCTTTCTTGCATACTTTTGATTAGATTAAAAATATATCTTTTGTGGCTTCGAAAGTTATCGCTTCAGAATGAAGACTGTGTTGTTATTCGGAGAATACAATTCTCATTATCCTTTGGCCGTGGCAAAGAGTAGGTGGAACCTGGGTGCGGGGAGCATTAAATGTCCCATTTATGTCCAGAGAATGACGATAGCCCTGGGGAATGAGCATTTGAACTGGAGACTCGAAGCATGGACTGGCCTTCTGACAAACTGGGCCAATCTTCCCATGTAACGTAACAAAGATGTCTTTCAGTAATAAACGCAGACATATAACTACCATTTCTTGAAGCAGAATCGCAATTCTACACCATAAAGTCAAGTATTTGCAATACTGAAACCTCTAATGGTTAAAAAAAAAAAGAATCTGGTAAAACCTAGGTTCCAGAGACAGCAAAAATGAACACAATTTAAGAAACCAAAATGTTCTTTGAATTTAATGCAAAATGTTTTGCGGAGATTTAAAATTTCTTCCAAAATGAAATGCGTTGATTTTAAAGGTGCGTTGAAACTGTTGATCAACACAATAATAATAATAAAGCCATAATAGTAGATCTTAGTTATAAGCCTAGAAACGTTGCTGAGTTGTCAGGTCTCGTATTGCAGCCCTTTGTGTCTCTTTACATATTTCTCCTGGTCGTTGGTCAAGTTGGTCAAGTCATATTTCTCCTGGTCGTTGGTCAATAATGACACCATATGCATTGGACACATACACATGTTTGTGTCACTTCATCATAGCCGTGGATCTGTCCCTATATTTATTCCCATTACTCCATTGAACCAGTATCCATTGAGCAATTGCCCTAGTGCGTTAAGGTATGCTGATACTTCATGGTCTACGGGATTGATTCCTGCTTGTCTTGACTTCCAAAGCGTCTCTGCCCTTCGACTGATCCAACTGGTGATCTGGCTGTCAGTCCTTGCCTTTGGTCTCCATTTTGCGTCTTCCTTGTGTGCTACATCTTCGTTGGACCTGCTCCTGGGTCTGACCTCGACATCCCTTCGACCACCTGAAGTTGTTTGTGATCTCTGAGGACCTCACCTTGTCAACTGGCTACACATCTAGCAGCCTTACATGACTATGATGAAGTCCTATTATCAATATGTGAAGCCACCCATTCTGGACAGATTGTAACAACTGGGAATAAAATTGTCCACAAAAAGCGGAAAATCAAAAAATTGCCCTCTTCCAAGGCATTTAATAATTAGAGATACAAGAGATACCAGCAAAGATTCAGCGTTCTCCATACACTTCTATTGTTGGGCTAGTCACAGCATGAACACTACATACATCACGCATAACAAATAATTTCAAACATTTATTCAGTGAGTGTTATCCAGATTTAGTGCTTTTATTTTGTCTGTATCCATGGTTCGTTTTGTGTTTATCCATTTAATTAAGTTTTATTTTATGCACAGGAAGATTAAGTAGTAAAATATATGATATTCAGCAATCCAATTATGGTCCAAAAATGGTTTGCTACCTACAAGTATTATTTTCAAAATCATTCTTCAAACAAGCAATTTGTTTTCCCAAATCATCAGCTACATATTTGCATAAATGAGGCTATAATCGAGATGACCTCAACCGTGGATACGGTGTAGGGGACCTAACAGTTTTATAATAATTTTTTTTCTTGGAATTTGTTATTGTTTTTTATTTAATATATTAATCTGTAATGTAATAAAACAATGCAATAATAATAATATAATTAATATAATAAATAATAATATATATATATAATATCAATAATAATTAACAAATAAATAATAATAATTTAATAAATAAGGAATTTTATGTAATATTTTAACCTGGAATGTAAAAAAAAACAATGCAATAAGAAAATAAAAAAAGGAAAAATAAAATAAATACATTCTGATTTTGTAAATATAAAGTAAAAAAAAAAAAATTATGTATTTATTGAATTACATAAAAATGTCAACACGCCATAAACATTGTACTTCAAACATAATAAAAAAAAAACACTGTAATTGCATCTCTGTTGTCTATAATTTTTTTTTAGTAACCTTTAAAACCCATGGAAAGTGGATTCTCCACAGAAAAATGTCTAACCTCATAAATGCCGCGAGAATGTTTCTTAACTAACGATTCTGCGTTAATTAATTGAATAGCACACAGAGTTCCATTTGCCCCATGAAGTCTTGCGAGGGCCGCTGTGCTATTGATCTGCGAGATACGAGTTTGAGAAGACCATTACCGG
Organism: Spea hammondii; assembly: GCA_029215755.1. Lineage (NCBI taxonomy): Eukaryota > Metazoa > Chordata > Amphibia > Anura > Pelobatidae > Spea > Spea hammondii. The sequence goes on from JARDYJ010000012.1 coordinate 13,135,960, forward strand.
TACCGGCAGATGCATATCTCTATAGCCGCTGCTTTTTCTGCTCAAACAGCTCATTTCTTTGTTTGGTAGACTGAACTGGAATGAAAGAACATGAGTTGAATATTTCATGCTGTGCAGATATGTATTATTCATAATCAAACTCTTCAGAAAAGAACAGATAAGAAGGAGTGGAGAAATCTTTAAATGAAGTTTTCTCTGTAGTTAGCAGAGAGTCTGACGATACATTCCTTCGGCTATTGCTCTCCTGATATTACAAAGAAAATTATAAAATAACAGCATATGACAAATAGGGAGAAAAAAAAAGTACATAAAAAAAAATCAGGCAGAAACATTTCCTGATACATAAACGAAAGCATTAAATATTTTAACGGAACATAATATTACACTTGTGGTTGGGTTTATTTCACGCGAGGACATAATTTATTTGGTATTCCCCGAGATTTAGGCAGAGATAACGTCTGCACTGCGTATATAACACTGATAGACAATAGACATGATATTAATTAGTTAACCGGATATCATAACTAATATGATATGTGCTGCGTTGCCAAGAATAAACAGGGCCAGACTAGGGCCAGACTAGAGCTCACTGGGCGACCCTGAAAGTTGCGGCCAGTGGTCACCATAATACATAAGTATGGCCTCCGGTTGGGTATCTAATTCGGATTCTGTACTCTAGCAGTGAGCAGCTGGGCTGAAGGGGCAGGTTGGGTAAGTATGGGGCATTGTCGCCCAGTGGTCCAGGCCTGGGAACCATTTATAAAATTGTATTGAGTAGAGCCTAACAAGGGTCCCTCACCTCCATCTTCCTCTGTAACAAAACAGAAATTAATTATTTATTTAGGCAGTTCGCTACATTTTCATCCTCATTTATAGAATTCCCTTCATTTGCCTTCTCTATCACTTATATTTCTATAAAAAAGTTTTCTGTTAACCTGCAGAGACTTCCGAAATCAAGTCTCCTTTAAGCTATTTTTTCCCCCAAAAGACTTCAAACCATCAGTTTAAATGGGGCTACAAGGAGTAGGGAGCACCCCAAACCTTCTATTAATATTTTTTTTTTATAATAAAAATTCCCAATGTTCACTAGAAGAAGAAGCATCTATTTCGACTGCACATTTATGTTTGGATAGGTCATACAGTGTGTGTTAAATAAATGTTTGAATATTCATGTACCATGTTACTTGCATGAAGGACTGATGCTCTGAAACAGCCATCAGAAAACACAAAACATTACAGTGAGATAAACCTACTCTTAATGCACTTAGCAGTTTATAAAGTTAAAATAATTGTCTATAAAAAACCTTAAAAATAATTTCTAAAACCTTTACATTGTCATACTTTAACTGTGCATGTATAAACAAAAGATGTTTATAAGAACACTAACTAGTATTCTAGTGTTTTTTCTCATTGCCACTAGAGGGCGCTCCTTCCATACCTGCTTTTATACTGCATGGAAGGTTTACTCGTTCTTAATTTGAAATGCAAATTTCAATTAATTTAGGTTTACATTCCGAGCAAATTAAATATTAAATAGCACATACGTGCATGTAATCCGTGTTCACCAGTAAATATAGATATTAATCTTTTCTTACATACGACTAGAAAGAAAAAAAAAATCAGGAAGGCAAAATTAGAAAAATAGTAGTATGGACGTGGGTCACAACATAACTATTTAGTAATCAAATAATATACAGGTAAAATATAACAAAATATGCAAAGCTCAACATTTAGGTGCTGTCATAGATCATTTCTTTTATTATATTTGATGTTCTAATGCCCATAAAAGAGAGAATTTGAGAGTCAGTAATCAGTCTGGTAAAAAAGGGATTGGTATAGATGGCGTAGTTAAAATATTGTAATTATTGAAAGTATATATATATATATATATATATATATAGGCTCTGGAAACAGAAAAATATATATACATATACTCATACCCAGGGCTAGTTACATTTAGGGGTGGGACTAGTCCTTGAGTGCCTTTTGTGGGATGGAATGTGGGGGGAGATTAGAGTGAGGTGGGCGGGTAATGGGCAGAACATGGGCAGGGAGTGGGCATGGCCACACAACACTCCCCTGCCCAGAGAAAGAAGAGAGTTACTCGGAACCTCGAAAAAATACAGCTTCACACAGAGACTCCGGGACAAACCCGGAGAAGTCCCAAGTATTCCTGTACAATTAAAATGTAAAAAAACAACAAAAAACAACAATTGTTTCCAAAGTTGTAGTATCAGAACCACAGCAAAAACAAGTTACCATGCTGGTGCAGCGCCTTCATAGCCGTAACTAGGATATTTTAATAATCAATTACATGCAGAGCTGATAATTACATAGAATCATATTTTTAATGTATCTGTTTAAATGTAGAAATTATTTATAGACTGCATTACTTTGGTTTTCAGTTTAGTGCATTTTTTTATATGAAACATTTTATTAGTATTCAAAGTCCGGCAGTCATCTAAACACTTTATTCGGAATGCCGTTTCCATAATAATAATAATAATAATATATCTTTATTAGAATGTATTAGATCATTTTCAATTGATTGCTAGGTCACTGTCTATTTAAGTTCGGGGCAAGCTGATGCAATACATTAATTGCCTTTCAGATTTCTAAATGCCAAGGCTTTTTTTTTTCCGAAGCTTAATAAACACCAACAGTCTGAAAGTCCGCTGAAAGTCTAATTTGCCTTCTGGCTGCTTTGCGGATCGGGTAACTTAAATCTTAGTTAGTTTAAATGGACGGAGCTTAACTTTGGTGAGGAATAGATTTTAAAATGGTTTAAAAATCAATAATACTTAGGATTACCGTTTACATACAAAGTGGAATTCAACTCAACCAGTGGAGTAAAGTCAATGAATGCTGTTGGTGTCAAAAAGACAAATTTAAGAATTTGAAGGCTGGGGAAAAAAACACTACTTATTTGTAGCAAAAAAATAAACCCCCTACCCCTACAACCAAGGCTCGGAGCTGATAAAAAGAATATACAGCCTAGCAGATTTTCGATAAAGAAAAATAAAATGAAGAATTGTATATACCGTATTTGCTCGATTATGAGATGACCCTGATTATAAGACGACCCCCCAAAATCTAAATATTAATTTAGGAAAAAAACAAAAACCCTGAATATAAGACTACCCTATAGGAAAAAAAGTTTTACTAGTAAATATTAATTCATGTACACAATTTTTTCATATTTAATAAAAGCTATGATTGAGAAAAATATATATTTTTTTATTTCCTTTTATTTGCCAACCTGCCCCCCCAGTTATGCACATCTGCCCCCAGGGTTGCCACTCTGCTCCCAGAAATGCCTTATACCCCCTATTCGCCAGTCTGCCTCATGATGTGCCTTTTAACCCTCTATATGCCACTCTGCCTCCAGAAATGTCCTATACCCTCCTATATTCCACTCTGCCAAATGATATGCCTTTTAACCCCCTATATTAAAAGGCATATCATGGGGCAGAGTGGCATATAGGGGGTTAAAAGGCATTTCTGGAGGTATATATATATAACTGCTAACAGCAATCGCACTCCTATCGAGCCAAGGCAGCCAGCACATGCTGGAACCTGGGGATGATAGGAGTCTGAGTACAGCCTCCCTATGCCATGCTACCACCACCACCCCCCTTACACATCCATGCTATCACACACACACTCATTCACAAACATTTAAATACTCATTCATTCCATTAATCACACATACTTGCTCAAAAACCCTCCCCCAAACCCTTACCTGAACTGCAGATCTCTCACTCTAAGACTTCTGCAGGGGCCCGGCTGTGCGAGCAACTTCTCTGGCCCCGCCCCCAGAGGAAGGAGGGGGAGGCAGAGTTATGTGACGCTCTGCTAGCTTCCTGTTCTCCTGCTGCTCGCGACCAAAGCCCGGTAAGCAGCCTGGCCCCAGCAGAATGAGGTCTGATTAGAAGACGACCTCGATTATAAGAGCATTTGCTCTGAAAAAAAACTCGTCTTATAATCAAGTAAATACGGTATTTTAGGAGAAGCCACAAGCTGATCCAGGGTGAGATAAAGAGGATTTATTTTCTTGCTATACAAGGCAGGCCATCATATTAGGTCAACTGGACAGGTCATTAACCCCTTAATGACAAAGCCTGTACAAATGCATTGTTTTCAATGGGTTTATGGACCGCCCATTGTCCTTAAGGGGTTAATACCAGCTCACTGCTAGCTCAGCATCGTCGGATCCAGATGGATCTAACTCTTACGTTAGTTCATTAGTTTCTAAACCAGCTTCAAGTTTTCTTTTTGTAGTCCCTATTGGAAAATAAGAAAAGTAAAGAGAGAATAGGGGATCTTTAGTTAAGGTTCCAACATAGAAAAATATTTACTGCCATCAGGACCTTAGAGCGCCATTTTTCAATGGGTCGGTCAAAAGGGCATTCACTGATCTCCTGTGCGGAGGGGTTGGTTGGCGACACAAAGATACACACAGGGCCGGCCCAAGGCAAAATGCCGCCTGGGGCGAATTTTAAAATGCCACCCTTCCTCTCCCTCCGTCCCTACCGCCCCCCCCATTATCTACCCTTCCTCCCCCCCCCCCCTTGTACTTACCTTTCAGCAGTCCTGCGGCGAGTCTCCCTGTTCGGTCTCGGTGCCGGCTTGTAATGCTGAGCGCCGGAAAAAAGGGCTTGGGGCGAAGTGCCGCCCCTTCAAAAGTGCCGCCTGGAGCGGTTGCCCCACTTGCCTCCATTGTCGGGCCGGCCCTGGATACACATGCGCTACTGACTGCCTGGATCTGTATTCGCCTTTCTTACTTCTTACCCACCATTCTGTTTGCATTTTTGCCTCTCATTTTATGTATACATCCCCCCCATGTATAGGGCATGGAGCCAAAGCATAAGGATGACCCACCTATAATACATCTTTTAGGGTCTACTACATCCAAACTCCGTTGTTTCACTTTGTGTTCCTGTTCTAATCATTTTTGGAGATTTTTTTTTGGTCTTGGATCAGTAATACTGTAATATTAATACAGACTCCCTCATGTAAAATACTTTCCCTCCATTGTCTTAACAGTGAGTTCTGGGTATGACTCGGATTGTTGTAGGACACACAGAACAAAAAGAAAAGTATAATTCATTATAGATTTAGACGCATTCTTGTGCCTTGCTGGAATATGATTCCGTTTGACACGTTCAAACAATTGCAATCAAATTAGAGCTTAATTATTCTCACTGTATTTAAGAGTGGCATAAATTTGCAAGTCACTTGTGCCGAAAATTAAGGTGGCTTTGACAGTTTTATTATCTAGATTTAAAACAAGGTAAATTAAAATGCTATACATTGTTTTCATCCATGCTATGTGTACCAGGTTATGATTTAGCGGAACACAGTGGTAGATTTATTGATAGGTTGCCCTTCTGAGTTAAATCTCTCTACCCTATAATATTATAGAGGCAATCGGTTCAATGTTCTTCAGACATACAGACCTAGTATACTTCCCAGACTTATCATGGAACTCATTCACTTTCCTCCTATAGTTACTGGTTGAACCCAGTTAGTCAGCAGTGCCACCACTTATGGTCTTAGCACAACCAGTCCCAGAAACATTACTTGTCTATATTGTAGAGCTGTGTCCGGGCTTTGGTGGTCTGACCCCAAATGGATACCAGTGTCTCTCTCTCTCTGTCCATGCCATTAGCACAGATATGCTTGGGCATACCTCTCAGGTGTCTCTCTTTAGGGTGGACAGTCCTTCTTTAAGCCCCAGATCCCTGTCCTTCTCTTTCCTCCCCTGATGCCCCTCTTTTCTAGAGCTCAGAATGTTTGCTGGATATGAGGGTATCACAGGGTTCTAAAAGTCAATATAATGTAGCAAGAAGTAATAACATTAAAGGAAATACATGTTTCTTCATCTGAACGTCCTACTGGGTAACATAAATTGCCATCAAGAGGTCACAAAGTCAATCATCAGCTACAGCTCCACCCACTTAACAAAATAGGTCCCTCATGGACCATTGACGTATTGGAAGATAAGCTAGGATGTTGATGCTCATGTCTCCAAACAGGAAGTGGGGAAAGGGTTTCCTTTAGCGCATGTATTCAAGCTGTTTTTTGGGGCAGTAGACATAGAATTTTCTTGCAGATCATCTATTCTGCCTGTTTTTTTTTTCTGCTGTAAAGACTCAAACCTCAGTCAGTGGTCGGTCTCGTCTTAGATCCAGGAGCCGTATGCCTATCCCACGCATGTATAAATTCCCTCACTGCATTGGCATCTACAACTTTTGCTGGGATGCTGTGCCACTTATCTAACACCCTCTCAGTAAAGTAAACCTGCTTTACATTTCATTACATAAGCCTCTGACGCTCTTGCTATCACTACTTACAAGATGAAATGCAAAGCTAAGTTGTATTTATAGAAATCCCGACATGTAGATATGTTTAATCAAAAATGTTAAAAGTTGAAAAAAAAAGTAAATTGAAAAAGTCTTCTGTAGGTTAACGCTTCCCCGAGGCGGCTCCAAGCTGCCTGACAGCTTTGCATTCCATACCCAAAGTTTTCCGTGACCTTGGCAGGACTACAAGTGCAATTTCTGCATGAAAACTAAGCAACTTATTAAAATTCTGCTTCTGCTGGCATATTTCCCCTTCTTCTGATGAGGTCTAAGTCATTGACAAGAATAAGGTTTTTAGTAAACCCTAAAAAAAAAAAAGAAGAAGAAAATGCATTTATTTTATGAATGAATATAATTAAATTAAAGGAAGGGAAAAAAAATCCAGTATTTGCTGGGATTCCTTTTTTTTTAATTCGATGAATAACAATTCCGATTTTGAATAAAATCAGTAGTGTGCAAGACATGTAATTTCTCAGAGACCGTTGGACTTAATTTGACGAATAAAAAAAGGGAAGTAAATTTATAACTAGATAAGATAAAGAAAAAAACATTAAATTTACTTTTTTTGAGTTACTTTTTTGACACTAGTGTCATACAGCTTGCTGACAATATATTGCATGATTCTTATACATTCACGTCACAATTTTACTCTAATTATAGGATTTCTATGCAGCGTGTGTTTCATATTCCTCTACTTGATTTTGTGGAGTTTTCTTTAAGATATCCTGAGGATCTTAGAGTGAATATTATTTTATTTAATTTTGTTAGTTATTTTTTTATCCATGATTTTAAGGTAGAGCAACCGGCATCATTATTCAATCTTAAAGCAAATGTTACTTTCCCCAAATCCTTCATTTTACAGTTCAGTCCCAATGATGTTAAAATTAGCCATATACTGTATGTCGAAAGAACATCCTCTTCTTAGGATCTGCATGATTATTCCTCCCCTTGACATTATCCCCTCAATTGTTAGGTTGCCGGTTGTTGTTGTTGAAAGTCTGAGAAAGTCACCAAAATGCGAATTAAGTAGAATTCCATGAACAAGTAGCTACCCCTGGTATGTTGGAGGCCGTACACAAAATTGGGATCTTAGCACATAAAAATCCAATTTCATCAAGAAAAATATATTTTGTAATTTTTTTGCTCCTTGTGTTCAGCTTCTTCATTAACGTATATGCATCCGATAACAAGTATATATGACCAGGAGAGCAGCTGATGTATATAACCACTTAGGAAAGCAAAGGTCAAAAAATGGCATTGTAAAAAAAATACAAACTGGTAATCATGCGACCTATCGAACTCGAAATTCCCAAGTTAAAGATACGGTCAATGTTACAGCATTCAGCAGCTTACAAATCACTCACCCATTATTACCAATACAAAACACGCTTTGAACCATCTGTTCCCACCGAACAAAAGAAGTACTGACGTAGGCGATATATATCTGAGCCATAGAAAAGCAAAAGAAGTGTGTTAAAGTGTGAAGAATTATCATTCTGCTTCCTGCACAAAAGGCAATATCAACAAAAAGAGATTTATCCTCTAAAGAGCTGAGTTAAAAAGGAAATATTTTAAAGTGGGGTTTAATAACCTGGGAGTTTTCTGAAGCATTGAAATGTTAAGCTCCTTTATATCACAATGCATTATCAAAGGGCTAGCCCAATGAGCTTCTCCCGTGGAAGGGAAGAGCTGGACCTGTATAATGTATAATGTATAGTAAAAGTGCCCACTTTTACTATACATTATACAGGTCCAGCTTATAAATTATACAGTATTTCTGTTTAACTATGCATTATGCAGGGTTAATTCAGAACTCCTTGCTCGAGAAGCCCATAGGATTTGACACTTCAAAGAGGGATACATCAGGGACATTTGCAGAATATTACAGCAGGAGCAGGATAAATGTGATGTGTATTTCTGTTCTTTATTTTTTTTTTAATTAATCCTTTCATTTAACCCAACTCCCTACATTTTCTAATTTCCTCCGTATGTACTCCTCCAGTTTTTATACTAGTCCCTGATTGATGCCCCAGAACCAAAATCGTGGAAGCAAGTGTAAATATTGCAAGTTGGGTTGTTGCACTCATGACATTAAACAATATTAAAAAAGAAGAAGAAAAATGAGAAAGACAAAAAGGAGAAGGAGAATGAGAAGGAGAAGAAGAATGAGAATGAGAAAGACACCATGTAGAAGAAGAAGAAGAAGAATGAGAAAGACAAGAAGGAGAACAAGAAAGAGAAGGAGAAGAAAAATGAGAAAGACAAAAAGGGGAAAGAGAAAGAAGAATGAGGAGAAGAATGCGAATGAGTAAGACAAGAAAGAGAAGGAGAAAGAGAAGAAGAAGAAGAAGGAGGAGAGGAAGACAAAGGAGAAGAAGAATATTAATCGATTGATATGATGATATCATCATATAACAATTGGAATTACAGAAACAAAAGGTTAAGAAAGCCCTCTTCAAATGAGCTTAAAATCTAGAAGAGACATGAAAATACAGCAAGATACCTTGATAAAAATATTATCTGACATTATCAAAAATATGCTTTATTAAATTATCCATATAGAAAGCTCATAATAGTTCATTGTTAAATCACTCCATTGTGTATCAAGTTTAAATTAAAAATGATCTTTATAAGATACATTTATATACCAAAAAAATATCCAATTTAGTGACCCATTACACCTATGTAAGTAACGTTGTATATAATTCAGTGTCTTTATAGTCTGGGGAAATTGATTAGAATGTGCGTGCGTGGGTTGGGATAAGCTTTGTTCCGTGCTGCTGCGCTTTCAATAAGTGATTTCTAAATTCAAATACTCTATTTGTACTTCAATGAGCTACTGGCTCAAAAAAGATGCAATTATTTATAAAATATGGCAATTTTATTGAGTGAAAACCTTTATGCGTACCGTAGTGGATGCAATTTAATTTTAAAGTCACAATCACTCTATACTGGATCCGCAGAATGCAGTATGCGGAGCCAATGTATCAAAAGGGCATTTGCTATACGGAATGAAAAAATAGTCATAAAATAATTAAATAATAATTTTAATGTGAAATGCATTCTGTTATCTTTGCTTGGTTTCCTGTGAAGAAGAGCCCTTTGAGGTCTCAAAAGCTAATATTCCCTTTAAAAAAAGACAAAAATGAATTGTGGATAAAGCACGACGTTTTCAGGTGAATTATGGTCCATCATGGATGTTCTTTTGGATGTTCTGATGCCATCGTTGGGGTCTATTCAGTAAAGGTTGATAGGACAGATTGCAGCAGAGTTGTGTTTCAGCTCCTTGACTTACCTATTCATTATCAACATCCAACCTCAATGAGCTTCCACCCCAGAGTCAGCTCAGATGTTATTGCTGGAGACACCTACCAATGTTGGCCCTTCACAATGAATAGTGAAGTGAAGGAGTTGAAACCACAACTCTCCATTTAGTGAATAAACCCCATGGGAAGTCCAATGCTCATATAATATAATCAATGACCAGAAGACCATCTTAGTTAAAGCTGCCATCCATTGGGTTGAGAAATTCAACCAAACAAGTGTTCATGACTCTAAATTATTAATGGTGGTCATAGAATTATTGAATGACTTACGTGGCACCAATGGGTAGGCCTAATTTATTTACAGTATGCAAATATTCAACCTTTAATTCAATGCCATCTTTTCTCCGAAATTGATTTTTAATGGAAATGTTTAAGGATCATTACCCACCTTCCAGTTTGCCGAGCACAGAAAAAAAAATGATTATTCTATAACTTGTATAATTTTAGAACACACGAGCTTGCCATGAATGGTGTCGGCGCACATCCTTAGGATACTAATGAGAGGAGCATTGTCCATCCAGATACGTGACCCAAATAGGAATTCGCGAAGTGTTACACCAACATTTTCAATCCAAATATGTAAATTCCGCATATTTTCATTCCACAATTTGCTTCTATAACAAGCAATCGGTTGTACATATGAAGCATTTTATTTTGGCAAATTGAATTGAACCCTAGCAATAAAATGTATTTTTAATGACATTTCGAACATCTCGTCGCATCATTTTGCTATTTTCAGCGAGGGTAACCTTTTTTCCAATTTAGTTTGTGCCATTAGAGGGAATATGTACTCAAAAACAACACGCGCAAGATAATAGATAAAATAACATATTATGTGTATAATGTGAAAAAAGTAATATTCTATTTGATTCGATACATTTTATTTTGGGGGAGAAATACGAAACTAGGTTAGAATTTTTAAGATGTCCCAGATGTAGAAGTATCTGTGTCACTTTATTGAAAAGCCAGAAAAAGTGCTTTTTTTGTAGAATATTGTTTGAACTTATGTCTTTTTTCAACTTAAATGATTGTTTCTCTATCAGAGATGCATCTTGGCCCAGGACAGTTCCCTATCCGCCCCCTACCACTAAATTCAATGGCCTACGACTGCCATGCTAAGCGCTGGATTATGACATCATATTCCAGCAAAATGCATGGGCGGCGTGGTCACTATGGAGGCGGATCTCCAATCTCCGATATCTCTGATTGGCCTAGGCACGTATAAACAATTTGTTACTATGTTACATTTAACAAAACTGCCTTTTCTATATTGTTTCCTTATATACTGGATGTTGCCAACATGGACAACTTTTCAACTATAGCCTTCATGATCTCTTATACCCTCCTAGAACCCCTATAGACTATTTTCTTTGTTATTCCAGAAGTAATATGAGTTTTTCTCTATACATCACAAACAGTGGTTGAAATAGGCATAGAATTCTTTGACTATGGGGATTGTTGGCCAGGCTGGTCAATGCAAAGTAAAAAGAAGATGATTGGACATCTTTTTGATGACGGACAGGTAAGTTAGTTTCATAATAATGGCATCGGCAGATGGTAAAATTTATATTGATTGGCTTTATTTGTTAACATATATATATATATATCCAAAATGGAAGCCTTCAAGAACATATTAGGAACATTGGTTAGCTCAATTGAAAAAGAGACATCAGGATTCTGTGACCATCAAAGGTTACCACAAGGCTGCAGAACTATCCATCATTTATGGTCCACTTATCAACGTTGACTTTCATTATTCTCTGTAGTTGGACCAGTCGTGGAACCAACCTACAAAGGAAAAAAAAGGCGAGAAAGCTATATCAAAGCCTGCCAACTACTGCCTGATTGTAATTGTACTTTCCTTGGGGTGTTTGTTTCCGAATTTGTCAGACCTTTCCACTGAACTGCAATGATACGAGAGTAAGCATTCTTAAAAGTATATGTTTTCTCGAGAGTATCGCAGCGTTATTGCCGCATGAGCAGTCAGTAATTACTTCCCCTTTCTCTTGCTCTTGTTATCTGCAGCTTCTGTAATCTCATTAAACTTGTTCGTATCAACCTGAGTTTGAATATCTCGAGGCAGGAAAACAGGTCTTTGTGTTCGACATGAAATATCGATGCCGGTAATCAGTCCCTTCATTGTTTTAGCACCAACAATACTTACTGATAGATCACTATAACCTTTTTTTCTCTATTTGGATACATTTTCATAATCTCAGATACCACTTCTGTAATATTCTAGAATATAGTAAACCTTTAATAATATATTAACATTGAAGAGGAGTAGAGAGAAACAAATCATTACATCATAGTATTTGGATCCATTATTTATATGCTATTTTAGTTGAAATATTGCGTAACATTGTTTAAAGAAAGGAAGGTAACGCTTTCTAAAATTCATCAGGATAGAGTTTTGACCGTGTTTTGGAAATACTAATATTTGGAAAGGGAAGATTTCCTGCGGTTTATCAAATCCTTTACTTTTTAAAGTTTGGAAATAAAATGGCGTTGCGGGGACTTTAAATAGACTTTAAATCTAAAACGGGATAAAATGATTTTTAGAAATAACCAGAAAAATTAAGTATTATTAAAAAAAAGATGCTTCTTCTGTAAGAATATAATGTTATCTAATATGGTCACATGGACTTTTTGTTACTTTGTTATTTTGATACATATTACGGTAAGGACTCTCTCTCTCTCTATATATATATATATCTATATATTATATATATATAGATATATATATATTATATATATATATTATATATATATATAAAATATATATTATATATATATATATATAATAGATATATATATAATATAATTATATAATATATATAATAATATAATATATATATTATAATATATATAATATAATATATATATATATAGAGAGAGAGAGAGAGAGAGAGAGAGAGAGAGAGAGATAATATTAATCTGCCACAATATGGCACTTTTTTTCCTCCTTTTTTCTCCGCAAAGCACTTTGTTTTCCGCTACATTAACATAAATTAATCTAAAGGATATACGTGGGATATGAGAAGGGCTGGAAGGCTTTAAATGCTTGTAGACTATTTTTTAATTATATAATATAATGTAGTAATATATTTTTTTATTCTTAAAACCTAATTATATGTTATGTATATTCAAAAAGGAAAAATCCAATTTTATATAATTTAGCAAAAATGTTACATTATCTGCATAATTAAGCACTAATACCTAAAAATGAATAACATACAATTGTATAGAAAAAGCCACTTAAAGGATCCCTGTAAGCGAATGTATAGATTAAAAAGGGGAAACAAACAGGAAAAAAAGCTTCCAGTATATTTAGAACATTTCTTCATGATTTAATAATAAAATAAAAATAATATTTTATATAGTGTAAAATGGTGATAATAAAATCCCTTTAATGATTACATCTGTTTTTCTTGAACTTGGCAGCGAAATACTTTTATGTTCCTACGGAACTTTGTATAAACTTTGACAGAGCTTCTTGACGCATGGACTAATTCAGTAGAAAGTGGAAATTTAATTAATGAGGCTGATCTGGAATATGTAGAAAACAGCTTTTCGGTCTTAACTCCACATTCATGCGTTTGAAAGTACAAAAGCGTTATGCTTATCAGGTCCTTTAATTAAGGACTGAATTGTAACCTAATTGCAATCAAAGATGAAAGAGGAACATAAGACAAAAGTAATTTAACCCCTTAAGGACAATGGGCGGTCCCAAAACCCATTGAAAACAATGTATTTTGAGCACGTACATCTACGGGCTTTGTCATTAAGGGGATAAAATACAAGGTACATCATTACAATATCCGCCTGCTTTTTTTGATGGGTGTGGAAAGTGATTGTATTTCAAAGTACTATGGGATACAATATGCCTTTGATTAAACTATTGTTCTTTCAAGCCGTTCGTTTGTAATATTTGGGTTACCAGGGTAGCTAAATCAAAGCTTAAAAAGATTTCTTCAGGATCGATAATTCTCAGGGAACTTAAGGTTGGGTGACCTTAAGATGGCATAAATGATTGATTTGAGCGTTCAAGACTCAGTGGCTGAAATCAGACGTTCATTAGGAGACACCAATCCGTCATATTTCTCGTAGAAGGTACTTATTGGAGATCATGTATCATCACATAAGTCCACGAAATATTTACTGGCATAATTACTGTCGAAGCTTTGGAATCAACCTCTACTTTTTCTAAAAAATAAAAATTTAAAATCTTGTTACGGCGCAGAATCTGTATAAAAAAAGGGGCAATGGACATGTTCAGATGCAATGATTGCAGTCTGTTGGGACAATGGAACCCAGAAATGGGTTTGTCCTAAAAAAAAAAAAAAAAAAATTATATAAATATGTCATTCGAATATGGCCAGCATTAATATATCAATGAAGGTCTTGTTGGGTCTTTCTTTTGGGGGAGAAAATCGCAGAAGCAGCTTTATGGAGCTTCTACGCCATTGATATCTTCTGTGTCTTGTTCTGGTTTCTTTGCTTGCTAGGTGAAGGAAAGCAACCCTTTTGCTTGCATTCAACTCAGGATCTTAGAAGCCATTATTGACAGATAATCAACCTGTAAATGGTGAAAACATCTTCTAAGCCTTCTCCCAAGCATTTAGAAATCATTTCATTGATGCATAATCCTTAAGGAAAAACAAAAGGAAACAGAATCCTGGTTGAATGGCGAATACGTTACTTAATAAAAAAATCAGCTATTTAGGAAAAATAATAATAATTTGCTATTTATATGTACCTAAAAACAAAATAATTTAAATTATAATTAATAAAATCAATAATGATAACAATATTAATATTTTCCATATATTGAAATTGTACATAATTTATAGATAGCTAGAGAAATAGATAGATAGATATACTAGGGGGAAAAAATGAATTATTAATATGATGTCCTATGTTTTAACCAAACATACAAATACTATTTTTTGCTTCATAAAACAGACTCTTTGTACAAACACTTGCCTATAATTGCCTTTTTTTAAAAAAAAAACCAAAACAATAAGTACTTTTGATGTACCAGTTGCTATGGAAACGCTGCAATTAAATATGTATTGCGAAGGAAAGTCAATTGGTGTAGAAGTCTCATAAAAATGTTTACCGTGTTACCCTGTCTAACACAGCAGTGAGTTATTTCACCCCATACGGTATAGATCTTTCTGTAACACGAACATGAGTTTTTTAAACCTAATTCTCTTGGTCTCAAGGTAAACGTAGGGCTAAAATACGAGATCAATCTTCACTTTAAAATATGCGCAAGGCTCTTAGCTGCTTAGCATGAAATAGTAGTAGATCCTTAAGTGACTATTCACTACAGTCAAAAGTCTGAGAGTAATGAGCAAGAAGAAGTATGATGAGGTCAGAGTATTCCACATTCACTTCAAAGACTTTTCTTGGGGCATAACAGCTTTTATTGTTATTTCTGAAGAGTCGGATCAGATCACACTTACGAAAATGATATTAAGAGATCAAAGCTGGCTTAAGATGCAACTGGCAACCCCCTCTTCTTCTTAATGTAATGTATCGATAAGTTGTCCTCTGTAGTTGCCCGCCATAGACATTATCCGCTCTTAATTATGTGATGCTGTTTTTATTCAGGTACAATGAGGTAATCATTGAATTATGATCCACTGCCCCAATCGCTGAAGCCATGGACAGTCCGAGTTTCCCAAGGGAATGACATCATTTGATGAAGTGGAGAGACTTCTCTACAAAACATGCTGAGTTTGCCTTTCAATGTATGGCTTCCTATAAGTACTCAAGCCATGGTGTATTCAGGCCTAGGCCCGGTGGATGGGTGGGGCTAGCCAAGCATAGGGGCGGGGCTAGACCCTAAGGACCTTTAGTAGCCAGGAACAGGCAGGAGCAGAGAAATACGGGCAAGGAGTAGGAGGGATATGGGCGGGAAATGGGTTTGGCCACATTGCTACTCCTGTTTGGAGAAAGATGAAATGGACCCAGAGACTCCTGGGTAAACTTCCCAGCTCCTCTGCCACTAAACCATGGAAAATCACTCAATTGGGTGATCAGGCTTCTCAGTGCTCCACTGCTCAGGGGCCCAGTTACAATGAGATCTCTGAGCTCTCTAGCAGGCCTGTTTTACACAAGAGAGGAGTGTATCCTTAATAGATAGAGTGCTGGGATATGTCAATTTATTATATGATGTCACTTCCTGGCACTCAGAAGCAAAGATGGCGGACCACAGAGGGGAAGTTAAGGGAGCTGCAGTGGGTCAAGGAGCTGATCATAAAGGCCTTCTGAACATCACCCCCTACTTCCAATGCACTCAGTATCAGTGAACTTAATTACATTTTGCTGGGTTTTTTTTACACTGAAATAGAGGTTTATGAAAATCAATTTTGGGAATATTTGGCTATGTTCCTACCATAGAGAACCAACTAAGCAGCAAGGACCACTGATTTTAATGACTATGGAACAGACTTTTTAAAAATGTAAGCTTACAGTCACTGATAAAAACCTCCTAAGTGCCTGTGAGTCAGCTAGCTCAAATTATATATATATATATATATATATATATATATATATATATATATATATAATATATATATATTTATTAACATCTAGGAATAATGTCCATTTTAAGATTTAGCCACTTTTTACATTAAAATATTCTGGTTTTATAAGTATATTTCTTTCTAACGGACATGTCTTCACTCGAAAATATATAGGCAGCAAAGCGATCGTATCAGCGTTTTCAAAGCGATCGGGAACGTAAAATAGAACATGAGAAAATAAAGTAATCTTGTGATTTTGCTGTAAGGTATAAAATTACTGCTCGTTGGCTTTTATTATTCATGCAAAAGCCTTTGCGATGGAATATGTCAAACTCCTATCTCTGATTATGTGCCTTGACATGACCAGCGGAATTTTCTTTGACTTTGAAAGAACCGTTGCAATTGTCACACTTCAAGCCGAGACAACTCTTCGCTTTAAATGACACAGAGCGAAATAGAAATCGAGACTCGACAGATGCTAAAATGTTTCCCGCATGCTGGAACAGGGATCTTCGGTTCCCTTGGTTTTGTGGAGAATGTAGAGAGAATTACAAGGGCTGTATAATAGATTGTAAGCTTGTGAGCTCAAGGTCCTACTCAACTGTATTATGAAGGTGAAGGTAAGCCAAGCATGTTTTACAGAGGCAGTTTACCAGGTATTCACAATGCATAGTGATGTTGTGAGAGGGTAAATTAAACCCCACCATTTTCACCTGATCTACAATATATGTGCAAATGGACAAAAAACATTTCGGACACATTTTTTGGTTAATTTTTGGCCCATTCTTTTCAGGCAACAAATTTCATTCCTTGCCCAAATTCACGCTGAAAATTCAGCTGCATTTTTTTATTCTGGAACAAAAGTTGTTGCCTGGTGCCCACATTCACTCTCATTCACACACACTCACACTGTCACTCACTCTCTCACACTCTAATTCTTGTTCAATCTTTCTCTCTCTCGCTCTCTCTGTTTCCCTACCTTTTCTGCTGACCACTTCCACTTCTGCCAACCACTTCCACTTCTGCATCTTCCTCCGCATCTTCTTCAACCAGTGGACGTCACCGGAGGCGCAGCCATTTTGGCAGAAGTTCAAGCCAGGTTATGTCCGCGGAGATGCAGATGAAGTTAGTAGATAAAAGAGAGAAGATTAAAGATAAAAGAGAGAAGATGAAAAAGAAGAAAGAAGATGAAGAGTCGACAGAGAAGGTAGGGAAACATTTAGGAGCATGAGAAAGAGAGAGAGTGAATGAGAATATGAGCGAGTGAAAGTGTGAGTGAAAGGTCCTGCAAAATTTTTGAGCTTTTTGCTTTGTTTTTGTCTATTTTTTGGAGTGGGGGTTGGCCTAGTTTTTGTGGCTTTGTACGAATCACTGAATTTGCCAAGTCTGGTAATCACTGTTTCTTTGAAGAGTAATTTCTAAATTGTTGAATATTTCTGTTTTCATAAAAAAAAAAATCATTGATCTAAGAAGAAAAGACATTTTTATTTAATGTTACCCACTTACTAACTTAAATAAAGCAACATGTGAAACAATGGTTTGTGTTAAATAAACATTTAAAAAAGGATATTTTGATAATCAATACAAAAGCGCTTTAAAGCCGACATATACATTTAGGAAATAATTTATCATCGGCTTTAAAATAAGAGAATAAACATATAATCAATACTGAAATTAACTAGAATATTGAAAAACAAATGGCTTTTTTTTTCTCTCTTTCATATGATATCAGCGATATAACAGACAATCCAAAAGTATTGATTTTTTTTTAATGAATGAAAAAAAATGAAATCAATAATTTTATTTCCTGTAGCAACAAAAAAGTTTGAGATCTATTTGTTAGGATATATTGGCGGAATGCAGTATATTTTGAGGATAATTAGGGGGGGGATAAAAGATGTCGCTTAGAAAAGCAATAAGCGAAAAGATCAAGGTTATCCATTACTACGCTATAATGGAGAAACACAGAAAGGTTCTAAACAGGATATAAAACCGTTTGGACTCAATCCAAGCACAAGGAACAGATTATCTAATTTGGTGAGAAAAGAAAAAGTTTAGTGTAGTTTATATACACTGCTGTATAGAGCGAAATCAGATTTGCTTTTATCTGTAGGTTTTGGAGATTTTCAGCCAGAGTTTTGTCCCAATCATATAGTGTCCGTGTGGCCGAAACATGTATGAAAATATGAAAACAAATTATACTGAACACATAGACCGCCATATTATCCCATCTCTGCCACCATCCTATTCACCCAAAACATTCCTGCTTAATAGAACATTTTAATTATTTTATCATTTGCTGGTTCAATTTATGTTGTTATAGGTGTTAAAGATGG
The DNA here is from genome assembly GCA_029215755.1 of Spea hammondii. Classification (NCBI taxonomy): domain Eukaryota; kingdom Metazoa; phylum Chordata; class Amphibia; order Anura; family Pelobatidae; genus Spea; species Spea hammondii. The sequence goes on from JARDYJ010000012.1 coordinate 13,154,523, forward strand.
AACCAGTCGGTAACGTTTAGTCCTTATTTGAAAAACAGTAAAAAGTAGTAAAAGGCAAAAATTTGAAGCTTCTATGGTAACTCCCACAGGAGATTGTTTCAACTTTTTGGCTAACCCAGGTTCACCTAATGCCATAGAGGGCTGATAAAGCCATGCCTTCCAACATTTAAAATGGCCAAAGAGGAGCAGTGTTGGTTTAGGGGTTTGGTTAGAAGTATCCTATTGGTATTTATCAATGCAACTGTAAATTGCAATTTTTGTTTAAATCACACTAAAACATCCGATCATTAATTTCTTGCTTGTTCTTTTTATAAAAGGTTGATAATGAGCCAGATTGGTATAGCTTAGGATCTAGGAGAGGCTTAGGAGTTAAACTGATCTTATAGCCCTACCATAATGCACATCATCTGTGAAATAAAGATTTAATGAAACATGTGGATGCAAATGATAAATCCCCGGGTGATGTCAACAGCGAACTGTCAATTATCACAGCCAACTGTAACTTGTATAAAGCGTCTTCAAAAACATCTGCAGCTTTGTTTTCGTAGCTACCAACGGAGATTAGCTCCATAGAACTATTCACACAGAAACACCTCGAATAATTGTACTTATATATTTAAAAACCCAGTGAAAGATTGGGTATCCCATGCTGAGTACAAAGTTACATTAAAACCTTTTAAACAATTACAATTCTTGAGAGAAAGACAAATGCAGGTTATAAAGAATCCATTGAGAAGAAGAGACTGGCTGACACATTGTGGCCATGGAGGCAAGTGGTCCACTGTCCAACCACTACTGGCATGACTCAATCCCATCTTCTGCAACCCCCAAAACCAAAAACAGTGAAGGCTGTTGCTCTTCCAGTGCAGGGGCATCTAAAATCACGTTATATGACCCTACTGAGTGTCCACCTCCTACATCATTCTGCCTGAGGGCTCAGGTCTTGTTCAGAGATCACTGTTAATCTTTGTCCATCTTTGCTGGCAAGTATTAATGCACATAGTCCAGATCCTCGCCATTCTTGGGAGGTGAGACCCAACTGCCGCTTTAGGGAAATGTCCACCAAGAGGGGATAAAAAGTGTCTTTGACCGAAATAAGATAACACGCTCTTTAACAATACTTTAATTATGAAAGTTGTACTTATAGGCAGTGGTTGTAGAGTGGTCCATTCATTGGACTGATTAGGCTATGCATTATGAAGGTCCAACTCAAGTAAGCTTCTAATGTAAAAGCAACTCGGTGGGCTTGCATAAGGCATAGTTAATGTAGGGATCTTTTACCTCGTTGATATGCATTATGCAGAGCCAGCTCACGCTTCTTGGAGGAAAAAACATGTCAACGTTGGCTATTCATAAGGCATATTAAAGTCATTGAGATGAATCTGTAAATCTCATGGGTAAAACTTGAGGAACACGTGAAAATATAGAGATAATGTGAGATATTATTTTTCGAGCTGTCCGTGGTCCTGATTAGTTTTGAAGTAGATCATGTGTGTCTAGCTCCAGTACAAAATATATTGTTTCAGGGGGATACACAACATTTTTAGTGCTACACACAACACACCTTTAGCCTTTGGTCCACAATAACTAGAATTGAAACTTCTAGCTTCGTTGGTGGCTTGAAGAGAAGAGATTGAAATAATAATAATAATAATAATTTTTCATAATATTAACTAAGTCTACACCCAGCCAGTCGTGGTGCAGTAAAAGGTTGTAAATTTGATTGTGCTGTGTCTCGAAATGTTGAAGAATTTTCACGCATCAGTAACGTAAAATGCGTATTTCTTTTAAGGCTAAATGATAAAGTTCATCATTTCAGTTAGAGATGATATTTTCAAGCTATTCCTAGATTCCAAGCGCGCAGATGTTCCTAAAAATATTACGCCGTTATATATAATTAACATTAAGAAACAGAAAACTATCGCAAACTAATTACACATTAGGGGATAATCACACGTAATGAAGACCAGGATGCGAAGTGTGGCATGCCGGGGTAAGTGAAGCATACCTAAACTGTAAATTGATCTTGAAAGAGCTCAGTGTTCCTTATTCATCGTTTAATCTAATATATAGATATGTCTTATAAAATATACAGATGATTGATGATTTCCCCCCAACTTTTATTATTACCCAACTATGCTTCCTTACTCAATATAAACACTTTGAGTTTAACTACATGCATGGGATAGGCATATGGCTCCTGAATCTAAGATGAGACCAACGACTGGTTGAAGTCTTTATAAGGGAAAAACGGGCAGACTAGACGAGGGCCGAAAGGGGCCAATCTGATTTTTTCTTTAAAAGCCCATCCGAAAGAGCTTCAACTCATGTGCCATATAGAAAAACGAATTATAAGTACCATGACGATATTCATATATAGATATATACACACAAAAAATATGCTAAATTCTATGATTTTTGGATAAGGTTGAATGTCGTTATCTGTTTCCCCCCGGAGAATGTTCTCAGGCTCCAATGAGAGAATTAAAATGTAATCAATGCTGAGCTTTTAATTATAAGTGCAAATTGATTTTTAAACTCTCCAACTCTCTGAAAAGCCACCTACTACGATGCTTCCATCCAGACTCAGGTTGGCAATTTTTGAATACTTCAAAGTAAATGAGTTATGACATGATCCTGGGAGCTTAGCAATTAGACCTGTAATTCTACATCTGGCGTCACACATGAGCTGCATTTTGAGAGACTTCAGACTTTTGGAGTTTTAAATTTAGTCGTACAAAGAAAGATAAAAACAGAAGCCAATTCTCTGTAACCAGACAGTGCGAGCAGATAGTTCAGGCACAGACTGTACTGCGGTACCACCTACGGTGCTCCATAATATTAAAAAATACATGTCTAAGTGATCGATATTAAAGAAACTTTAAGCAAATTATTTTACTAGACAGTTTAACATAACCAGGAAAAAAAATGTTTTCCAAATTGTATTTATCTATCAAATTTAAAAAAAAAAATTAAATTTTGGGGGAAAAAATGGGAAAATTAGCTAAGCAAATTATTTTAAGTAGTGGTAAGTGTAATATTTCTACAGCGCTACTTTCTACAGTGTAAATTGGTATGCTTTCAAAACTAGTAGCAGTTCTCAAATGATCCAAATAGGTTAGTTTAAACCCTTAGTTTGTGCTATTTTGTGTTATTTTGTTGCAAGCTAAAATTGACATATTCAGTGTTTGAATATTAGTACATTGCAGTCACTTTTCAGTTTTTGTTTTTTGCTCATAGACAAATAATATATATGGATATGTCTAACTCCCTCCTATGTAATATTTTTTTTCTGTGCTCCTTTTGTTTTTTAATTCATTTTAAAGGTATATTTAAGGTATTGTAAAACTGAATGTTTCAGAAAAATAAGTAGCCTGCACAAGTCAAAACAAACAAAAAAAAACACACAAAAAAAATAAAGCATTCATTTCTCTTTCATGCTGATGTTGTTGTTTAATAAGTATGATAATCAAAGTTAGTGAACTGGAAATAGCTGTTTCATATTGACATTTCAACTGAACAGAGAGCTTGGAAGCCAAACGATCAATATAGATAAATGTAAGGTTATGCATTTGGCTATTCCATAAATCACTTCCTAACTTGTTAAACCAAGCAGATCACTCAAGATCTTTTTTTGCTTCCTTCTTCAGTGTCACTTATCTATCCATGGTACGGATTGTACCCAAAAGGAAAGGATTTTTAGAATTATCCAGCAGCAATGTTGTCACACAATACATTAATTAATATGCTGAAAGCAATATCTATTGACGGGACCGTAGCAACCTCCATTAATGTTTTACAATATTAAACCAGCAAATGATGACCTGCCATGCAAAGAACAATAATGATCCCATTAAATAATAAACAGATAAAAGTTATCTTGATCTTTGGATAATTTACAAATCATTTTTTTCCACTAGTTACGCTCAGGTTTATATATATATATATATATATATATATATATATATATATATATATATATATATATATATATATATATATATATATATATATATATAGTGTTTTAATGTAAATATGAGAACATATTTACTGATTCTTTCATGTTATTAAACTAATTCTGCATGTGCAGAAAGGCAGTATTTTTCTTGATCTCCGCTGAATTTTAAATGTATTCAGGTATACGGAGCACAGAACATCTGTTGTTTCCCTTTTTAATATTTAGTGGGGGCTGTGATCGAGAGCAACAAATTTCTTTCAGAAAAACAGAATTGTACAGCAACCTTCTCTGAGCCAACAATTCGTTTAGATACATGTAATCTCATTTAACATGTTGGTTACCAGACTAATGAGAATAAAGGCTATCAGAGAATATAACACCAATGGCAAAGGTCATAATGTCTGTTGGATTCCCAAGCTTGTCCATCATCGGCCTTTTTAAGTACACTTGTCCATGTTGACCAATTTAGAACCTTTGTCATATCCCTGATTGCGTTAAAAGCCAATGCTGGCATGAATTACTGAAATTAGTAATCCAAACGCCTGATCATTTGTAATCCAGAGCAGGCTGGTGTGTACTGTATGGGTTTATGTTTTCCAGAAAGCCATGTTTTGGATCATCGGTGATGACGAAAATCTCTGATGATCAGTATCTAATAATACTATGGAAAGTAACTGGAGTATGAGAATAAAAAATGAACAATATATTAGTTATTAGTCCTAAACTGAAGTGGAGGGTTGTAGTTGGTCAACACTTGTTGACCAATTTAGAACCTTCACTTTTGTTGGCCATGTTTCTGCTTGTTGACCATCTTAGAACCTTCACTTTTGTTGGCTGTTTCTGCTTGTTGACCATCTTAGAACCTTCACTTTTGTTGGCCATGTTTCTGCTTGTTGACCACCTTAGAACCTTCACTTTTGTTGGCCATGTTTCTGCTTGTTGACCATCTTAGAACCTTCACTTTTGTTGGCCATGTTTCTGCTTGTTGACCACCTTAGAACCTTCACTTTTGTTGGCCATGTTTCTACTTGTTGACCACCTTAGAACCTTCACTTTTGTTGGCCATCTTTCTGCTTGTTGACCACCTTAGAACCTTCACTTTTGTTGGCCATGTTTCTGCTTGTTGACCACCTTACAACCTTCACTTTTGTTGTCCATGTTTCTCCTTGTGTGGAAAGCGAATGCCGGCACGAATTGTCCTTCCAAGAGGTATCCGTTTTATGTCTCCTAATTAGTTTTGCAACCAAGCAAATAGCTGAGAGTTGCAAAGGAGCCGTATTCACATTTTTTCCATTTCCGAATGACGCCGTATATATTCAGAAGCATTCATGCTTCATGAGATTAACTTCATTTGGAGCTGCCTCAGCAAAAAGACTGCTCATAAGTGCAACAAATAAAAGTTGTTAGACCATGAACTTGCAATAAAAAAAAAGATAGTCTTTCATATTCAGATGATTCAAACAATCAGATAAAATGTTCAAAGGCAGAATGCAGATGCTGGTAAAAAAAGAAAAATGCATAATTAAAAGAAAGACAGATTTTTTATTGAAAAAAAAATATATATCGGAATCCTTAATGAGATGTGCAGTGCCAACAGCGTGTTATTGCTTGCAGAATCATTTCTGACTGTAACGTATTAAACAAAGTAAGACAACTGAATAATTTTAACACATATTAGAAAATATAAATGTGTGCAGAATGGAAAAAAGACCAAATTTGGTAATGATGATATTGGCCAAGGGTACATTGGGCAAATTCCCGGTGGGGTGGTTGCCAACAGTGCTACAAACTCAGCAGCTGGAAATGCCCATCGCATGGTACATGAGCATAAAAACATAGTATGTGGCTGCGCATATCCAGCCATTGGCTCTGTCCACTGTCCACTGGCCTTAAAGCGCCAGGGCTGCCCAGTCATCACCAGTCTCACCCTTTATTTGCGAGCTGAAGTATAATAGAGTGCAAGCTTTTCAGACTATCTAGGTCTCTTATTTTGGCATATCCCCACTATTTAAGATGTATTAAGCTTCATCCATTATGAGATGATATTTAATGCTTAGAGTTGAAAAGAGTTGTATTAACTCTTCAAGAGATCTATACGAGGGGCACGACAGTGATACGTCCTTAACATAGAATATGCATGTATACTCAGACCCCAGAACAGTCTCTGTTCTTAATAGTTAAGGGTACAAAAAAGACTCTGCTCCAAAAGTCCTTCAGAAGACCTTCTATTGAAAGTGGTCCTGGTGGGTAGCACTGCTCATGGCAATCATTAAAAAATACTTTATAATATTTTTTGCTTTTTTACTTACACTCTTATAAAAATTAAAAAAACATAAAATACATAAACCAAAGGATTTCCTCAATTAATGATTCTGTATAAAGTATAATTATATAAGAACTGTAGCACAGTGTCATTAACCCAAAATATCTACTGCAACTAGTACCAAAGGTCATTGTCACTTCTATAACTTTTGTTATATTTCTTATATTATATATTTGGATATACATATTATTTATTGTATACTTTTTATTCTATTAGCAGAAGTGGTAGAGGGTAATATAGCGAGGGAATGTAAACATGCATGGGATAGACATACGGCTCCTGAATCTAAGACGAGACCAACCACTGATTAAGGTTTGAGTCTTCACAGCAGTAAAAAATTTTACGGGGGCCGAATGGGGCCGATCTGTCAGCAAAGTCTTTGGTTTATTCTGTTCACAACGGGGCAGGATCTTATATAATAAAATAATGACATCTAATAAAAGTTTGGGCGTTCAACAGTACTTTTACTGATGATCCTAATTCTGCTTTTAGTTATAAAAGTATTACATTCAGCAGAACAAGTGGAACTGCACCTTTAAAACTTCCACTTTATAATCTATCATTTCCCAGCCTTCAGACGGTTTACATTTTTCCAATTTTGCTCGAAAGAATAGAGCTGTTGACATCTACCAGGCAAATGTGTTAGTATAGGAACATTTACAATATTTTGGACAATAACTATAGAAAAATTATTGAGCTTTTTTTAAGGGATTTGACAATTCTGAGCTAAAGAAGCTGAAACCATAATATTTGGCCATTCTTAATAATGCAATATTACATGTGGGACCCATATCCTTGAATAGTGGTTCTCGTATAGCCTACTAAACATTATAGATGTTGGTCATAACATTCATTCTGTTCTCTTAATCATTCCCAATGCTCGGTCACTATTCAGAAACTTTGCAATGCGACTTTACTATATCTTATTGTTAAATAGTCACATAGAACTAAATTTGTATCTATCAATGCTATTGTATTTTTTTTTTTATTCCTATTACCTTTAGAATGCTCTCAGTACAATTATATTTTATTTAATATTTTTTAGAGATTTGCGAGATTAAAGTAAAATACATTTTATTGTTTATTAACATTTATTTATTATATTTTATTGCCTTTTTTCCTCTATTTTTAAATCACTTTAAATTATAATGAAATATAATAAATAAATATTAATAAACATTTATTTATTATATTTTATTGTATTTTTTTTTCTCTATTTTTAAATCATTTTAAATTATAATGAAATATTTCAGATGCCATATATGTGATACATACAGATAACATTTATTTAAATATATAAAAAATTTAAAAAAACGTGTTTTTATTTTGTCATCTTGTTCTCTTTCATTAAGATAAACTACGAGGCTGTAACAGAAAACGTCACGGTCATTTTAAACACCTGCTAATCTTTCAGACTGAAAAGCAGGTGTTTGGCCCACAGCAAGCACAAACTAAAATGTGTGACCAAGTTATTTAACGTAATAATAGTTAACATTATTACAGACAGCAAGGCAGTCGTCTTTTGGATCCTCATCAGATGTCCTCAATATAATCCAGCCATTTTATGTCTTTAATGAGCATCTTAAAAGAGTAATACAATCTAAACTACCTGAAAAGTCACAGGTCACTTGTCATTCCTTAAAAACATAACAAAAAGCCTTCAAAAGATTTGTAAGGCTTTTTCTCTAGGCTTCATGTTCTAGAATAGATGGTTTGTTTCAAGCCCAAACCCAATAGTCAGGGGCTAGATAAGAAGAGCATGTCGTCTTTTTGATGGACCAAGTTCAACAGTGGACCTCTGATGTTGAGAAGAAGACATCACATAAGCTGTTATCTAGACCAAGAGGAGAGTTGGTAGTCTAGATACGTAATGGCTAATATCGTGATAGAGCTCAGATTCCTAGTAACAATTCATAAATAATTCCATAAAAAAGTTAAGCATAATGAAAGAAAAAACAATTTTCACTATTTGTGGGAAACTTCTAAATGTCAATTATATTCAAAGGTTTGAAACAAATATGCGAACATTCATTTATTGTTGTTTTTATAGCAAGAATATAATAGACACCGATGGGCATGGTGGAATTTCCAATTTATAATGCTCATAATATTGCGTCTACACCTTTTTTAAAATGATAGAATAACTGTGTAAAATGTGCTTTTTAAAAATTGGAACAAAAAAGGAATTTAATGGGGGTCATGATTTATTTATTATTATTTATTTATTTATCTGCATTTTTAACCCACACCGTTTGTTCTGTATATAAAATTCTAGTCGCATTGTCTATTGGGTCTGCATTCTACATTGTTACAAGATCCTGTATGTTAGTATTTATGAAAAAAAAAAAGCTAATTTAATCATCATATAACGGCATCGAATCACTTTGCCAAGAAAATAAATCACACGTTATTGTTAAATGTATTCACAAAGTGAATGATTGGCATGCAAAATCCGTTATGTTAATCAAAATATAATTGTGGTAAATATGAAATCTGGTTTCGAGCCAAATTTAAGGATTTTCAGCTGCATTTTATTTACAAAACATTTCCCAAACTTAGAAGAGTTATCTCAAAGGCCGCACATTTTCCGAAAGCTAATTTTCCTTGTTGTGTTGAACATAACTAGTTAGAGATTTGTCATCCTGCCAATGAGAACAGTCCTAATGGTTCCATACATCAACGACACCATTTCTCGCGGTAATTAAAAGAGGACCATTATTAGTGACATTATGTATCTTGCATTTTTCATTTGTAGGAGGACCGTTATAGTTAAAAAGATAAAATAGTACCACTTAAAGGACCTCTCTCACTTTTATCAGTCAGGGAAAAACATGCTTTACTTTTCAACTAATGAACAAATAGCAAATAAAACACACCACAAAATAAAAAATATACCACGGAAAAAAAAAAAAAATTAAATTTTAAATAAAATGAAACAAAATGAATTATTTGGTGTATAAGGCTCATGACATTTTTTTTTTTTTTTTCAGATTAATGAGCTAATCCTAAAACGAATTATATGCAAAAGATGTCTCAGCAACAGAGGTAGATCATTGAAATATGTGTTATGGACATGATTCCGCACATCACATCATGCAAATGTCTGCATTTTCCGGGATATAAAAACTCAAATTAGATCATTTACAGCTGGAAGGTAAGACTCTGGTGAAAGGATAAAGGGATTTAAAACCAGACAATGAGCTACTGAAAAGTACAAAAGCAAATGTAAACAAACCTTGGATTTGTAAAGTAATGCAAGCGGTGAAAAGGTCAAAAGCACAGTTAACGAAGCATTCATAGAGGAACACAAGAGGTCATATTAATGAACCTAATAACTTGATTCTTTGAATCATGTTAATGTTCTTTAAATTCGATTCTGTATTTATATTTATCTTTCTATCTATCTATATATCTATCTATCTATCTATATATCTATCTATATATCTATCTATATATCTATCTATCTATCTATCTATCTATCTATCTATCTATCTCTCTCTCTCTCTCTCTCTTTCATTCTATCGATTTGTCTATGTATCTTTTCCATCATTTTATCTATCTACTCCAATAAGGGCATTCTTGGTAATTGCACTTCTTGGGGTGACTGTTGGTATCCCCATGGTCCAGACAGCTGACTGACCTGCCTGGCACTAAATCCAGTCCTGAGCATAGGCAGTGGTGATTATCGAATTGTTGGAGCCCGGTCAATGTCTCACATGCGGTAGAGATTGGAGAACAGTGAGGTCCAAGCAGGAGTAAAACGCAGGAGATAGAATGGTTAAGAACAAACTGAGATTTAGCGCATGACAATATGAAACTTTAGTAAGGTCTAACAAGAGCTTAGTCTAAATAGTTCTTTGAATTAGCATTAAACATGTCGCCTCATATAAGTGTGCTTAGGTTTGCATGCTCAATCAGACTCAAGTCAACTGGTGAAACTGAATTGCTCAACGGCAGCTTAGTTGTATCAAGATAGAATCAGAGTCTACTCTACAACATTCCGCCATACTTCTGGTGAATTCTACTTTCCATCGACCAACCTGGTGGTTCACAGCTACAGTATCGAGAAGTAGGCCCTGTAATAAACAAATTACCAGTGCAGTTATTGGCTTATTACCAGTTGAATCATTTGTTTTATATGTCAGCTAGATTTATGCTAACACAATATGCAGAGGAAACGTATCGCCCTTATATTTTGAAGGCAGATGCCTTGGTCTTCAAAATACAAGAAGATTATGAATGTATTTAAATTGAGTACTCGTCTTCATCCCATCTGTTGTTAGGTTCCTCATAAAGCCCCAGGGTGTTGGGGCATTTCAGGTAAAAGAAAGCATGGCTCATTGATACTGTGCCTAGAAAAGGAGAGAAAAAAAAACACGCTGCGCAGAATGTGATCGACGGGAAAGTTCTGATGTTGGCTATAAGCAAAACGCTTGTTGTGCATTCCTGTTTTTGCCAGAGGGGACAGTTAGGTAGCAAAAGGAGGATTTAAAAAGGAAGCTGAAAAGAATAAAAATCATTGAATGCATCGGACAAAAAAAAAAAAAAAAAAAAAGCTCGACACAGGAATATGTGCTTTCTATTTTTACGATTATTTACTGTTATTTTAACATTTAGCTTTCAAAGTGTTTTGGGTTTTTTTTACTAAAAGAGGCTTGATACAACTGTGGGTGATATTTGAGCGGTATTCACGGTTTTACCAGCTGTTACATTAAAAAAAAGAAGAAATGGCTTTTCAGAAACATGCCTTTGAAAAAAATGTCCAGGTATAAACCGGTCTAGGCTTCTGGCCGACCCAGTCGGCGTTTTATATAACCAAGCATAACACTAAACAGAATCAATTCCGTGGCAAATGGCTATTTGAGGGCCGTTAAGAAGACATTATCTACCGATTTTAATGGCCATTGGTCTAAATTTAGCACCTTGCCACAGAGTTAATATTACCCAGTGGATAATATGGATAATGGGAATTTAGGCTACAAAGTGCCAGACATGACACAGTCAGATGCAACATTCCTTTTTGTTTCTATGGTGATTGCTCCACATTTAGAACTTCTTTATAGAGGCTCCTAAAGAGCAATGATATTAAATGCAGAAAAAAGCACAAAAATGCTGAGTGACCATACTTTAACCCCCATGGAGTGTGACTGACAATTTCCATGGCGATAAGCCAAATAAATAAAGATGAATTGCCTGAAAGTCACCAATTAACGCTTTTAAATCAAATCTACATTTATCCGGTGCTGGTCCTGAGATGTGTGTTGAGTAAATAGTCTACGTTTTGGGGTACAGAGTCATATGTACAAAGATGGCGCATTATCGTATGGACTGTTTCCACTAGTAATACCCCCAAGAATAATATGTGTCCATGTGTAAGCTCGGGTATAATATATAGCCGGGTCTTTGAGGGGCATCTCCATACATGAGAACTAGCCAGGTTTGACCTGAAGTCTCCTGGTGAAGCGCTGCTTCCTTGGGTCTCCAGGTCTTGTTTCTCTGGGCAGGGCAGCAATGTTTAGCCATACCCATTTTCCATTCGACTCCTCTGCTACTCTTAACCCATTTAAGGGCTAGCCCCACAATTGTTAATTATTCCAAAGCTAGCCCAATGCTTGTACGCCTCTCCTTCTCACTGCAAAAATGGTGACCACTGCTTTTCATCGAGAAAAAAAATAAATTTGCTATTATTTGGATTATAACTAAAACTAGGAACTTTCTGGGTTTGCCTCGGAGTCTCCGAGTGAAGTGCAGGTTTCCTGGGCCTCTGGGTCACTTTCGTCTTTCCAGAGACGGGGGGGGCGGTGTTTGGCCACACCCACTCTCCATCCCTATATAAGGCTACCTCGGCTCCTCATGTGGCTAGGCCGTTCTCTATATTCAACCCCATGCACAGCCAGCTTCACCTCCACACAAAGAGAGTGCTCCAGATGGCCTACCCTGGGAAGTTCCCAGGTATGTTCATAACCCCTCGGACATGCATTATTAACTTTGCTTTTTCTTAAATTACCAGTATCAAAAATGTAACATTTCAAAACCATATGTTCCTGATCTTTACTTTATCACAGCAGTGAAAACATATACAAATACTCATGTTAACAACCCTTGTGTATATTTATGTAGTATTATAAAATAAAAGAACTGAACATTAAAGTATCAGGGATTGTGGAAAAAAGGACTATATAAGATATATGGAATTTTACCTAACAGGTTTGTCAGTTACTGCCTATCGTGTGAGTACATGCTCAAGATAATCCTTAAAAATAAGGTTGACATTTACACATATTAAATTTGTACTCCATAACTAGATAATTTTATCTGACATTTTGATGTGGGTCTTTGAAAATGATGAAGATTGTTAATGAAAATTTTGCGCACAAAAGGTTTCATCAGTTACCATGACTACCACAGAAAATATTTTCTCGGGTAACAGCAAGGCAGGTGGATGAGAAAAAAAAATACTATTAAACAGTGTTTGAAAACAGTTTTTAGTGAGGTTATAAAGTCATACATTTTATCGTTGCTTAAGATTTATATAATCTAAACACACCCCCAGGCAACCCTAGAAGAAATATAAATAAAGAGCAAAAAACATAAGGCTGCTACTAATTAGGTAAGGGAGTTGAGGAGTTAAATGAGACAGAAGCCTGATTTTCTAAGCTAATTAACTACAGAATGCTTGCCAGGGGAGCACTAGTGGGGGGGGGGGGTTAGTCAAATCAAATGACCTTCCCGATCCCTGCCCCCATTTTGTAGCTAACACACACACTAACACACTTAGCCTTATCACACACTAACACAGTCACGCTAACACATATATGCACTCTAACACCCACACACTAACCCTTATCACACACTAACACAGTCCCTCTAATGCAAATACGCACTCTAACACACACTAACACACTTACCCTTATCACACACTAACACAGTCACTCTAACACATATACACACTTTAACATACACTAACACACACACTAACAGTCCCTCTAATGCAAATACATACTCTAACACACACAGACTAACACACTAACCCTTATCACACACTAACACAGTCCCTCTAACGCACATACGCACTCTAACACACACTTACTCTAACGCATATATTTACTTCAACACATACTCTGGCCTCCTGCCTCCATGAGCCGGACTGGTCCCATTTAAAGAATTAAACCAAGCCCGGGGAGCAATTGCCCCCATGCCCCCCTGGCCAGCCTGTTCCTGATACCTATACCGATTTGCATGCGTTAAATATCACAGCAGTCAATGGAAAGCAGTCCTTCAGCTCCCTAAAACACATATGATTTTTTTCATGTATTGACCTTTAGGGAAAATTGTGTATCCTTTTAATAAGCTATAACATTCAAAAAACAATTTGAATAATGTAATGTGCAATAATATTATAATTGTATTACTAGAAATAATTAAATTAACTGAAAATGTCACAAAATAATATTTAATCAAAGGAATTGCAATAATATTGGGAATATTCATGGGGGCAGCAAATTATCCTCGTGTAAGATATCTAGAATTCGATATTCCATATATTATGTGCTTTTTATATATTTCTAGAATGTATTCTTTAACACGTTTGTTTACTTGATACATATAAACTATGGCCAAAAGGGAATAGGTTTAATAAGAGAACATGGTTGACAGATGGTAGCCCATTAGAGAATTACCCACGCTTTATTCTAATACATTGATTTTTCGGCACAGCCCTTACAGAAAGAATGAGGTTCAAAACTAATTTTACAAAAGTCAAAGGGGGCCGGAAAAATTATTGGTAATTTGCTGACAATGAAAAAATACAACACGTTGCCGAAGTGAGACAATATTTATCTCCCTTAAGGGTATATTAGGACGAGGAATCAAACATACAATCATTCTTAGACATACCGAATTGATGTATTAATTACAAGCTGACAAAGGGGACAATTTGGGCCCACGGGACAATTTTGCTTCAAAAATTCAGAATGCCAAGGTTATTGGTTTATTTATTTATTTATTTATTTATTTTATAATTGCTCCTGACTAGCTTCTTGCTACAAGACAGAGATGTCTTAAGGCAGCATTTATAGTAAGACTGGATCTGCTGTGGGCTCCTACTAGGTCAGGGGTGGGCAATTAATTTTCCCATGGGGCCACATGAGAAATTGGAATGGTTTTAGAGGGCCAGACCTCTACAAACTACAAACTCCGAAGCCTTGTCCATTTTGTTAACTTATGTGCTGTTTAATAAAGTTATTCAAGCCTACGTCATTGGTAGAGGTGCTTGAATAAGTAAGGCCTGAATAACTATTAGCACAGCACAGAAGTGAACAAAATGAACAAGGCTTCGGAGTGCATACCGTATTTTTCGCTCTATAAGACGCACCTGCTGATAAGACGCACCTAGATTTTAGAGGAGAAAAAAAAGGAAAAAATATTTTGAGCTAAAAAATGGGCTAAAATATTTATTACAATAACTGAATAAGCTATGAACACAGTAAGACACACGCAGTAAGACACACACAGACACAGTAAGACACACACAGACACAGTAAGACACACACAGACACAGTGAGACACACACAGACACAGTAAGACACACACAGACACAGTAAGACACACAGACACAGTGAGACACACACAGACACAGTAAGATACACACAGACACAGTGAGACACACACAGACACAGTAAGACACACACAGACACAGTGAGACACACACAGACACAGTGAGACACACACAGACACAGTAAGACACACACAGACACAGTAAGACACACACAGACACAGTAAGACACACACAGACACAGTGAGACACACACAGACACAGTAAGATACACACAGACACAGTGAGACACACACAGACACAGTAAGACACACACAGACACAGTAAGACACACACAGACACAGTAAGACACACACAGACACAGTGAGACACACACAGACACAGTAAGACACACACAGACACAGTAAGACACACACAGACACAGTGAGACACACACAGACACAGTAAGACACACACAGACACAGTGAGACACACACAGACACAGTGAGACACACACAGACACAGTAAGATACACACACACACAGTAAGACACACACACACAAACACAGTAAGACACACACACACAGTAAGACCTCCCTCCCTAACCCCCCTTCTCAGTATCTCCCCTCTAACTCCCTAACCCCCCCTTCTCAGTATCTCCCCTCTAACTCCCTAACCCCCCCTTCTCAGGATCTCCCCCCCCGCCCCGGTCACTTACCTTAAACTCCTGTGTTGGAAGCGTGAGGCGTTTGTCTCGGGTGCCGGCGCTTCACTGCTGATCGCCGGCGTCTGACGTCATATGCCGGCGCCCAGCGTAAAGCGCCGGCACCCGAGACAAACGCTTCCAACACAGGAGTTTAAGGTAAGTGACCGGGGCGGGGGGGGGACACCGGACTCATTGGTGAGTCACCAGGACACTCTTTGCGGGCCGGTCCGAGCTATTCAGCGGGCCGGATGTGGCCCGCGGGCCGTGCTTTGCCCAGGTCTGTACTAGGTACTCCATATTTTACTCTGTTGTGTGTTGGATGGAAGTTTCTGACATCTGCAGAACGTGTTGTAAAGTTTCTATTTCATTCTATTCTATTCTATGTTAGGTATTTATGTTTCTGGAGCACCTGGTGAAACCACCGTGTCCAATCGATATGAAATGTCCAATCGAGCAAGGATTTTAACAGTCAGAAAAACACCAGTTGGGATGCCCACATATCATGGATTTAGAGAAGAATATGGAGCCAACTCCAGACTCTATGACTCCGAGGATATATCTACTCCCCCAGAGAGCGAAAGGTTAGGGTAAAACCTTGAGAGCCAGGGCAAATCCTGACAGGCCCAAGATATGCTTATTAGACTTGTACATTCAGATTTATACAAATTTTAATGAAACCTGTCAATTTTGGGCAAGCCACCCCTGGTTATGTGGCCCCCCTGTAGAAATGCCAGCCTAGACCTAGTTGAAGCCACAGGAGGTCTACATGGCTTCCCATCATCCTGTAAAAATAAATATAAGGAATAGTCAGATTTCCCTTCAAAGCTTGTCGTATATTTGAGTTTTCTTGCATTCTTTGGCTTGTTGCCAAATATATACAATGATAATAAGCTCATAGAGGCTTAGGAAGACTTTAAAATCATTAAACAACAAAGTACATGACCCTATCAGTAAGAACGCATTAAGGAACATTTTAATAAAGTACACCCTGGATCCCGTCCTTGCAAAGTAAATATTTAATGTATTGAATGCTTGGAATTAAGCCATACCTCCGAGCAAACAAGTGATTTCCAACCTCATTTACCACTTGGAGATCTCATTTAACCTTAGTGAAGTAAAGAATAGACAATCCTCCATGTAATAAAAATTTTTATGAACGCCATTGTCACAAATGCGCGAAACTTCTATAGAAATCTGAAATTGCATATCGCTTACTGACGATGATTTTAATATACAGTAATTTCCCATGAGTTGAATTTATGAATCTGATTGTAATGAAAAGTAAATCCCTTACAAAAGGAAGTATTTATGATTCTGCGAAACTTATCCATTCCGTATTAATGTGTAAAAGAGATAATACTAACCAGCAAAACGACTATTTCTCCAAGTGTAACATCTTACATTGAATAATTGTTTGGTATGTCACATGATTTAAAAGTTTAAAAAATTAAATGATAATAAAAAAAATGAGCTTCATACCAGGGCCAGCCCGACAATGGAGCCGAGTGGGGCAACTGTTCCAGGCGGCACTTTTGAAGGGGTGGCACTTTGCTGCCCCAAGCCCTTTTTTTTTTTTTTTCTTTTAAAGCCGAGAAGAGAGAGAGAGAGGGCGCCGAGTGGTTTTATCTTACCAAGTTGTTTATCAGTACCCGCTCGGCGCCCTACTCCTCTGCGAGCCCTCTCGCTCGGTCTCGTGCCGGCTTGTAATGTTGAGCGCCGGAAGATGACGTCATTTCCGGCGCTCAGCATTACAAGCCGGCACCGAGACCGAGCAGGGAGACTCACCGCAGGACTGCTGAAAGGTAAGTGGGGGGGGGGAGGAAGGGTAGATAATGGGGGGGGCAGCAGGGAGAAGAAGGGTAGATAATGGGGGGGTGGCAGGGAGAGGAAGGGTAGATAATGGGGGGGGCATTTTAAACTCCGCCCCAGGCGGCATTTTGTCTTGGGCCGGCCCTGCTTCATACATTAAAGGTTTCTCCATTGTAAAGCTAGACATAATTATTTTCATACTAGTTATTAATAGCAGTAGTATAAATGCTAAAACAAACCAAGAACCAAGAGGAATCAATACACATTACAAATATAAAAAATATATATCGATGGACTAATAATCACCATCTTGTATTCTAATCGCGTCCTATTTATTTAAGTTCTCCTTTGGAATAATTACATTTTTTTAGTAGTGATTTAAGAATCAGCCATGTACCTCGTTGACTACAAAATGAAAGAAAAAGCCTTATCTTTAGGAAACGCGGGTCAATATTGTTTTGGCGGCGCATTGAACGCCTATAATAACGGAGATTTAACATTTTAATTAGCCTATCTGCGCACCAACAGCTCAAAAGCTAATGCCTTTTGCAAATGGCATACCTAATAACTGATTAACAGACCGTTACTAACAATGAGAATCAATTAGCGGTTGTTTTTTTTTTTGTTACGTAAGCTTAACCCAAACAACTGAAACATTTCAGAGGTACACATGAATGAGGAGCTAAATGCGTGGAGGATTTTCATGGGTAAATCTATAAAGAAATGGATTTCCTGTTCTAGCGAGTACTAAATGAAAGAAAGAAAATACTGCAGAACCAACGCAAGGTAATTAAAAGGTAACCATTAAAAAGAGGAATTGCGAGATTTTTTGTGCTTTATTTTAATTGCAATTCTTTGTTTAGGGAAGACAAAGGCAAACGAAGATATCACATCACTACAGTTGCCATTAGCCAATGAGTATAAAATAGTTCATAAATATTATAGAAACCATACAGTAACTGAAGGCTGTCCTCGCATGTATACAGGTAAAGCTTTTCATCAGTTGTATTTTCCAATTAGGAAAGACATAGGATTGTGGCCATCAATGTCAATGGGGCTCATTAAAGTAAATTGACAATGCAATTCATCTTCCATCCACTTGGGGCACTGTTGCACAGGAGTATATTTACATTCTTGGGCATCTGAGAAAGTGCTACTGGTAAGAAAGAGCTCTAGTAAGTACTGTATATAACAATAAACAGTAATGAACAGTTATCCCAGTAACATCTAATACGTTCATGTTTTAAAACCACAAGACTAACCGTACAACATATGCCCAGAGGGTTAGAGTAAATACTGGAATGATGGTAAAACAAACACCTTCATCTAATCTAAAGGTAGTAGGTCACTAATCTTTTGTTAGAGCAAAGGTAACATAGTTACTGACGAGAGCCATAAAAAACCCCCCAACAAATTCATTAAACAGCAAGATTTAAAAAATAATTAATTTTGCTGTGGGATATCCATGAAAAAAAGCATGTTGGCTAAAAAGCTAAAACATTTATATTTCATACTTATAATTTATACTATCAAACCATGTTACCTTTTCGATATTAAATATTGGAATTTTAATCTTAATAAATGATTCTGACATAATAAGGGTGTATCCCTTACTAGTGAAATAATGAATACCGATTAGAAAGATACTAAGTATAATCCCAAAAACCTGGTTATATTGAAGCCATTAAATTCCAGTAGTGGCCTAATAGAGATTCTGGAAAATAACTTCACAATTCAGAATATTTGGCACAAAAATGAGGTCCAATTAACTTTCTAGAGACAAATGCATGGATTGCCTTGTTTCCTAGGCATAAAGAATTAATTCTGTGCCCTGTTGGCTATTAAGATGAAGAAGTAAGAATAATGTACCTATCGAATTCGTACCGTACCCATCGAATACTCAAATTCACCCAAGTAGGGCAATTAGCAAGGCAAAGGCATCATGGGACCGCATTAAAACATTCTAAAATACTAGGCATGATGGAAATGATATAAATAATCTTAAGTATAGCTAAACATCATTGAAATCCTTAAATGGAACAATGCCAAAGCGTATTCTTCTTCTGGCTGCAAATGACTATTAACATGGCAGTTATCTAAATGGAAATTGTATGTAATGCGGGAAAGTTTGGAGAGAATAAAGAAAGACTGTGAGACCTATTTTCATGTGAAACTTACTTTGGGTTATTATTTAAGAGTCCTCATTGAAAAAGCTGTAGACAAGGAAATATCAGGATTACATTTATCAAAGCAGAGAATGCCATTGAAATCACTAGGATATATTGCTTTGATATATCGAGTGCGTTTTTGACCCCAAAAGTCTTGTTTAAAAAGTCAAACATATACAGAACCATTTTTTTTTATTATTATTATTCTTGAATTTCAGTATTCTCGGAAACATCCAACTTTTACTCCTGAGACTTTGTTACAAAAGTTTGAAGAAAAAGAAACAATCTTACAATGGCTACCCTTTTAAAATGACATTGAGAGTTCTTTTCGAATCCCGCAGAGTAACAAATGCAAAACTTGGGGACTTTTAAAGATCCTCATAAATGTGTATGAATGAAGATGAAAATGAATGGTTCTAACCTGAACTTAACCTGTACTAGTTTATGAACTCAGAATATGGCACCTGTACTCAGGGGAAGGGGAATAAAAAAACGTGCAGTCTTGACCAGTGAGCTGATGTTACGTCTAGACTTTGGTTAGTCCACTTTTGTCCACTTTTGATTATTTTAAAGTTCGTTAATATGCCTGGTAAAAAAATTCTTAAGATCACAAAAGTCACAAAACATTATTTGTGGAAAGGAACAAAAGCACTAAGAATACTACACAACTGCTGGCATATCTCATGCTGTAGGACAAAGTCATCATCATTAACGTAAAGGTTGAATGGACCATGGCCAGACCTTGTAAGTCTAGAATGTTGGAACAGAAGGCTGCCATGACATTGAGTAATGGTTTTTAGAATAGTAAGAAAGAAGGTTTGAGAGAGTATTGGTAAGATTGTCATCTATGGCATAGGTCTCCTTAGTAAACCAAGTAAAAGAATAAAGGAGGACCTTGTGAATTGAGATATGCTAACAGCTGAATCCTCCGAAAACCCTTCTAGACATTATTGGGTTTCCCAAACATACACATATCTAGAGCTACAGTATCTGCAATTTTTTTTTAAATCATCATTCTCAAATTCAATTTTGTAATAGATTAACTTTGAGGTTTAAAAGATAGAAAAAGAGAGAAAAATTCTGAGAGGAACTATTATAAAAACCTGATTTATGAATTATGAAATTCGGTATGGACAGGATAATTACCACTTTGAATGAAATTGCTCATTTAGGACTCAGAGCAAATTGTAAATTTGACTCTGTGCTTCAAAAAGAACCCGGCATAATTTAACGAGAACATTAACTGCCCTCTAAGAGTATTATTTTTAAAAAAAATCAATTTAATCAAAGTCTTTAAATTTATTAGAGATAAAAAAAAATAAAAGAAATCTAAAGTGCATGTTGAATGCATGAGAGAATTTGAGAAGATAAAATAAAAGTAATTCAAGATATTTCATTGGTATCAAGTTTTATATCCAATAAAGGATTTTATCAATATAAAAAAAATGCATTTATAAAACTGTTAACATTTATCATTACTTTTGGGTCTCTTGAACAATGGAAGCCATATATCAAACTCAGGAAAATTCTGCTGAGACATTTTTTTCTTGTGTTATCTTTTTAATGAGGTTCTTTCAAATATGTATAGATAATTTTATATCTCAGATGTGGCGAAGCTTAAACTCAACACGGATTATTTTTGCAGACAAAGTCTGACACCTCATTATACTATGTTAATCCCAAAACGCCTACCCAATTTTGTAATTTTTTGTTTCTTAAAATAAAATTATGGAACCCACACCTGTTTGATGTTTAAAAAGTATGTCAATTATTTTCTCTTATTAAGGTTCTCTTGGAACAAAAAGCAATATCCTTATTGTATACGGTGATGTCATAACATAATAAAGAAACTATGGACAGTGCTGGGGCGAATAATTACCAAAATGTATTGTATTTTCTATTTTAGGAATACGTTTTTTGGACAAAGCCAGCCCCTGTATGGTCGGAGACTGACTTCTGCAGGTAAGATCAGGGACTTCTAAATTAATAAAGAAATTATTCTGCAAATCTTACTTTCAATATAATTGAGATTTCTTTAATCACTTTCATAAGAGTAAAAAAAAGTTTAATACTACTTAAAGTGGCTAAATAAACATTTTATTTATGTTTCCCTAAAAACTCACAATTATTAAAAGAAAGAAAGAAAAAAAAAACACTTGAAAATATTATTCGAGGTATCAATAACACTGAACCCCAGAGCAGTCATTGTACCATGTTTATACATGAATAACATTGTCTCTGAAATATGATGTTTTTATCACGGCAAGCATTGGTTTATTTGTCAGGAGCAGTACAAATAGCTACAAAGTATTTCCTCAAATACAATAAGTAATCAAAAGTGTTTGTTTAGCAGTTGTTGCAGTGCCTGCACAATATCCTTTAGATACATTTTTATTGGAAAGTCCAAGTGATTTAATTTTATTGTAAAATTTACATAGGACCATCGGTCGGTTATTATTTGTTAGAAATATGTATTTGTATAGAGTGAACAGCATTATGAAATTGAACTTTTCTGTTTTTTTATACAGTTGTGTTGTGCTGATGGAAATGTCACAACATATTTTTAAACCTCTCTGTAAGGTTGTTATGAGTCAGTTGTAAATTAGTGTTCTTTTTCTTTGTTTTCCCCCTTAAAATTCAGATTTTCAATGCCGTCTGCCTCGTTTAGTCTGTGGGATAGAGAAAACTGAAAAAAATATAATCAAACATTCTTCTGTAAAATCTAGTTTACATATAAAAATATAATTTAGATTTATTTGTTGATTTTTTTATGTTATTTGCATGTAGCAGCTGGGTGGTGTAATTTTGCGAACTTCAGGCGATGACATGCAAGTTCATCTGCTTTGCAGGTATTTGCATGGATGAATGGAGATGGAGTTAAGACTAGCCACCTTGAGTTAACCTCCAACTCGACTGGCCATATGATGCCTTAATGAACGGACACAAGTCACTCCAATGAACAAACACGAAAGAACATCCACTTTACTTTAATAATAAATGAATATATTGTGGCTCAGGTATCTTTTCACTTTACAACCCCCCCCCCCAACAGAAGTGGTAGAGACATATGCATGGGATAGGCTTCTGAATCCAAGATGAGAAGAAGGATTGATTACGGTTTGAGTCTTTACAGCAAGAAAATGTTGAGGACCATAAGATTATGGTCCAGGAGGATGCTAGAGGAGATTGACCGCTATTGAGATGATTGGTTGTTCCAGGTCCTGTGAGCTAAACCATCAAATGGCATTATGTTGCAGATTCTGTCTGTTAGAAACTAAGAAGGGGAACTTAGTCATGAACAGGTAGGAGAACTGGCGTCTCAGTTACCTGGGTATGTAAGTATTTGAGAATCTTACACGACAATGAAAAAGGTTACTAGTCAATTCAATTTATATGAATTCTGCTATAAAGAAAAACAATACTTCTTCTGTCTTCTCCATTTTTTTTTCCCAAAGAGAAAAGCAATTTGCCGCTATACACAAATAAAGAAAAAGCTTGGTCGACAAGGACCAACCATGCCACTGGCTGAATGCTCAGTTATTAGGCTGATTTATCAAATTCAAGGTCAACTTATATGAGTGATACCATCTCAATATATCATCGAAGTAAGTGTTAAGGCATTTGTGGTTAGGAAATGTAATGTTTTGTTTTTTTTAAAGCCCTAGCTACAGCATCCAAGACACAGAATTTGAGCGAGATAATTTAAGACATTTGTTTGCTGTTAAGCAATTTGAAATAATTCAAACTTTACAATTCAGATTTAAACTGAAGCGAGTCTGTCTTCATATAAACTCTTTTTTGAAGTTGAACATTTCTCAGCAGCCCATGTCAAACGAATCAGCCAGGACTGCCACGGTGTGAAATAATTGCAGAATGCGCTTGTGCGTTTATTCTGTCACTCGGTTTCCATCAAAGTCACACACATTCACGTATCACAAATGAAGTGTCAGGAAATGTCTGGCCGAGCTGTCTCAGGATTAGAGTAATTGAGTTTGCATTTTATTTACTTGCCGTAATTAGGTCATTTTTTTGTCAAAATATGGAGCTTGCGCAAAGTGACTATTTCGACTATTGCTAATTTATCTCTAGTCGCCAAGTTCCCCAGCTCTGTCGTCACGTAGGAAGCCATGTTTTTCTTTAAGAACCCTGATATAATGTTTCAAAGATATATTCTATTTTTGATAGGATTTTAATTCCTGGGATCACCTTTTGCCTTTATATCTGTTACATATAGTTCCAACTCACCGAGGAAGCATCGCACGCTCAGTGTCGACCAACTATCCTTTTATTAAACGATATTAATAGGCCTTGTTTTGGGGAACTTTCCCAGGGTAGGTTACCTGCAGCTCTCCCTCTTCGAGTGGGAAAATAGATGGAGATAAGGATGGAAAAGGGTGGACAATCGGCATGGTCCTACCAGAAGAAAGAAGAAACTGACCTGGAGACCTTGGAAGGTAGGACTTCACAGGAGACTCCAGGTCAAACTCCGAGAGCTCCCAGGTATGATCACAAGATACAGGTGTAATGGGTTGCTTAGTTAGGGTTATAGATACCCTATGAATCCTTCGTCTGTCCCTCCAGGATAGTCTCCAGCCTCAAAAGGCTAATAGATGGATCTTTGTCTTAGATCACAAAAGTAGTCACGACCACCATGATTGTGAAGAACAAACGGAACATTTTATTATTGTAAAACATAGCCTTATATATCCACATAATTGAATTAACATTAATAAACAGGTACATGTAGACGACCCAACCTTTAATCCCCTTTGGCTACTGAATATCCTCCTGGCAGTAATCCTGTTAATGGGATTTGTCAACACAATGGAGTTCCTGCTTGAGCCATGTTTGTTATGCAGCCAGGCTGGAGCCATCTGTCTACCTTGGGGCCCTGTATGACAGGTCATTCTGTCACAACAGGTATATCATTAAATCAGGGATATCACTAGCAAGATCCAGGGCTTGGACCAATAATATCATCAACAGAACATTAACTGAACACTCCACGTAAAATCTCCACTATAGTGATAATTTTTCTGGTCATTGAAGCCACTGTGATAAGTTGAGAAGCAAAAGACTCTCGTTTCCCATCCAAAAGGATTAATAATAATATATGCTTTTGTCTCAAATTGGATATGGTTGTTTGTGAGAGCTTTTTAGTGGATCAACTACAGCTCAAATATTTTAATAACATTTTTTAGGCCGAGGTTAACAGAAGAGCATTTTTCCACTGATTGTTTTATTTGTTTTTATTTGGTAAAATTTATGTCATGCCTGTCACTACTTAAGTGTGTTATATTTTACTTTCTATCTTTCTGCTCCACTAACCCCTTATCTCCTATATCTGCCCTCTTACTGCCCCGTCCACTTTAAGACTATTTAACACTCTCTATTACAGCCCTCACAACCTGCAATACCCACCTTCATGTTCCCCACAATCATGCCCTCCCTGCCCCTCTCCCACCTGCCCCAGTGGTGTTCTAATATATAGACAGTTAAGTACCAGCTCTATTGGAACACGCCAGTAGAGGGCACCAAACTGTAGATCCCTTTACTACCCATTACTCCCCATTAAAACATTCCAGATCCTATCCCTCCCCATCTCTCTGCCGTCAAAGCTATCCCAGTACCTCTACACTAAACCTTTATATGTGAAACCTACCTATACTTGCTCTACTACTCCTGTCCCTCACATAGTCTTCCCTATTCCTATCACTCTAAACCAGCAAACTCAATCAACATGCGCAACCTAACCAATCTTATTCCTATCATCTCCAACCTTAAGCTACCTCCCGTCTTTAACTGTGCCCTATGGAATGCCCGCTCGGTATGCAACAAACTTGCTTGTATACATGACCTTTTTCTATCCCATGCTTTTAACCTCCTAGCTCTTACTGAAACCTGGATCCCCTCCCATGACACTACTGCTTCTGCTGCACTCTCCTTCGGAGGACTACACTTCAGCCACACTCCTAGGCCTGATGGCAGAAAGGGTGGTGGTGTAGGCATCCTTCTCTCACCTCACTGCACCTTCCAGAATATACCAAGCCCTCCCTCCCTCTCATTCTGTTCCTTTGAAGCTCACACAATCCGTCTTCTCTCCACTCTCTCTTCAAATTGCTGTCATATATCGCCCTCCAGGTCCTACCTCGCAGTTCTTTGACCACCTTTCTGCCTGGCTCCCTTTCTTCCTCTCTCCTAATATCCCCTGTCTTATTCTGGGTGACTAACATTCCTTTAGATATATCTAACAACTCTGCTAGCTCCAAACTCCTCTCCCTGACATCCTCCTCTGGTCTCTCTCAATGGACTAATTCCCCTACGCACACCGAGGGACACTCACCTGATCTGGGTTTCTCCAGATCATGCTCCCTTTCAGACTTCTCCATCTACCCGTTCCCTCTGTCTGACCACCACCTTCTATCCTTTTCTCCAGTGCTAACCCCTAACAAGACAAAGTTACAGCGGTCACCTCATACTTGTAGGCCATTACCAGACAATACCATTACCCAACTGTCAGCCTCACTTGAACCTCTCTTACCTTCCATGTTAACCCTTTCCTGCCCAGACACAGCAGCCTCTTTTTATAACAACACACTTGCTTCATCCCTCGACACCATAGCTCCAATTACTACAAGTTACCCCCGACAATTTAAACGTCGACCATGGCATACCAAAACCACACGGTTTCTTCAGAAGTGCTGCCGCACGGCTGAGCGTTATTTCAGAAAATCCAAATCCAGCGAAGACTTTACTCATTATAAATTCATGCTCCACACCTACAACTCTGCCCTCTCTCTCACCAAACAGCCCTACTTCTCCACTCTCATATCCTCTCTTTCTTCCAACCCACGACGCCTTTTTTCTACTTTCAACTCCCTTCTCTGTCCCTCCACACCCACACCACAAACCTCTCTCACTGCCCAAGATCTTGCTACCCACTTCAAAGAGAAGATCGAGACTATTAGAAAAGACCTCTCTTCCTTACAACTCCCTCCTACACCACTCAACACCACTCTCTCCACTCCTACTATACTAACTGCCTTTTCCCCTACAACTGAAGAAGAGATAGCCACTCTTCTTTCTTCCTCTCACCCAACAACCTGTCCCCTCGACCCCATCCCTTCACACCTCACAAAGTCTCTATATCCATCCCTTGGTCCATTACTTACCCACCTATTTAATCTTTCTCTATCATCTGGAACTGTACCATCTGCCTTTAAGCATGCGCTAATCACACCAATTCTAAAGAATCCTTCCTCAGATCCCGTCTGTTTGACTAACTACCGCCCTATCTCTCTGCTTCCTTTTATCTCTAAGCTGCTTGAACGGATTGTGTACAACCGCCTCATTAACTTCCTCTCCTCTAATTCCCTCCTTGACCCTCTACAGTCTGGTTTCAAACCCCTTCACTCTACTGAAACAGCTCTAACAAAAGTCTCCAATGACTTGCTCTCTGCCAAAGCAAAAGGTCACTACTCTATTCTAATTCTACTGGATCTCTCTGCTGCTTTCGATACTGTTGATCATTACCTTCTTCTAGACTCACTTGCTTCTATAGGCATTCGAGATACAGCTCTCTCCTGGATCTCCTCATATCTGTCTAACCGTTCCTTCTCTGTCAAGACATCATCACCCCTTCCACTTTCGGTTGGTGTCCCCCAAGGTTCAGTCCTTGGCCCTCTGCTGTTCTCGCTTTATACTTCCTCTCTTGGCAAACTAATCAACTCATTTGGCCTCCCGTATCACCTATATGCAGATGATACCCAAATCTACCTGTCTTCTACTGATCTCTCTCCATCTCTCCTGTCCCGTATTACCAATTGCTTGTCTGCTATTTCTTCATGGATGTCACAACACTACCTGAAACTTAATCTTTCTAAAACTGAACTCATTATCTTCCCTCCCTCCATCTCCACTCCACTACCTGAATTCTCTATCACCATTAACAACACGACTATCTCTCCTACTAACCAGGCCCGATGCCTTGGGGTCATCCTTGACTCAAACCTCTCCTTCATCCCTCACATTCAGTCCCTCGCCAAATCCTGCCGCTTGCACCTAAAAAACATCTCTCGTATCCGCCCATTCCTCACCCAAGAATCCACAAAAACCCTGCTTCATTCCCTTATCATTTCCCGTCTTGACTACTGCAACACTCTTCTGGTTGGCACTCCACTGTCTCGACTCTCTCCTCTACAGTCTATCCTAAATGCCACTGCTAGGCTCATCTTCCTTGCACGTCGCTCCTCTTCTGCTTCCCCCCCTCTGGGAAACCCTCCACTGGCTCCCAATTACCTTTAGAATTAAATTTAAGATCCTGGTACTGACATATAAAGCCATCCATAATACTGCTCCTCCGTACATTTCTGACCTCATTAGCAAATACTCTCCTACTCGATCCTCCCATGGGCTAAGGCTCTCCTTCTCACTCATCACCTCTTCCTTTTCCCGTCTACAAGATTTCACTCGAGCTGCCCCATATCTCTGGAATCTACTCCCAAGGAACCTTCAGCATTCTCCCTCCCTCCCAACTTTCAAGAAACATCTAAAAACCCACTTCTTCAGAGAAGCATACCATCTTAGCTGCTAGAACTTCCTTGTCATCGATACAACCCCCACAATACCTCTCACCCTTTCTCTGGGCCTTATGTTTGTCACCCCATTTCCCTCTAGATTGTAAGCTTGCGAGCAGGGCTCTCTCCACCAAATGTATCGGTTTGTCTTAGTCTGTCAATTCTTGTCTTGTCATATCCCTTGAATTTATGTATTGTATTAAGTGCTGCGTAAACTGTTGGCGCTATATAAATAAAGGATAATAATAATAAAGAGTAGACTTCTGAATGTTGAAAACACACACATTTTGTTTATGCCACCTTTAGCCCCAAAAATCTATCACTGTCAATATCGATGTTATCAGATAATATAATATATAATAATATTTTTTTTTATTTGTAAGAGTGAAATAGATAAAGATAAGAGATCTAAGCAAAATCAATTTATCTAGAAACATTTGTAATGCTGAAATTTTTATGAATATACCTTTATTGACATTTTTTTGGAGTCATTTAATCTGAAGATGACATGATGTCAAATAATAACAATATTTCATGACAATGTTTCTTGAGGGCTCCTTTATCTGATTAGCCTTCTAACGTTTATATATTAAATTACGAATTCTTTGCTTGAATAAATCAAAAATAACTAAAAATGGTTATTTAAAAAAAAATAATGCCAGTTTTACTTTTTCTAATGAAATTTGGCATATACTTGATCGGGTGTATAAACACAATTAGCATTTGAATCAGTTACTGATTTTAAGATTGATAAATTAACCTGTCGACACCAGTGACCTGGATTAGCATATGTAAAACGTATAGAACCGTTGAACTAAAAACATTATGTTTAAAAGTTTTGAAAGCGGAATATATTGGCTGTGATAGATGATTAAAATCTAGAGCTTTGTTGGCTGAGACAGGAACCCTAAGCCTTCCTTTGCCGAATACGCCATTCACATGCTAGAGGAGCTACACGAAGGTCTTGCTCACCAATATGATGTCTATCCATCCAGAACCCCAAAAGTATCAGAAATCATTCACTAAAACAGATGGATTTCAGTTATTGCTCTATTTTGTTTAACACAAAAATGAATTTCAACACAAAATGTGTTGCACTTTTTGAAAAGGCCCTTCAGCGTCTTTGCCAATTAATAGAATGGTTGACCCAATAGTTTTAATATTGGGAATCTTGTAGGTAGCAGGTTACTGATCACATGTTATAAGGATTAATTAAGAGCCTTAATTATTAATTTAGGTTTTAGTAGCAGTATTAGACAGACAGATACGCATAAATTATGGTGATGGTGAGGCAATCTTAAAGACTTATCTTATTATCTTATTGGTCAAGTCCGTGTTAATTAAATATGGATCCCCCCCATGAGCTGGTTTACATTATAAACATTTCGTAAACATTCTACTATTTTGCTGACATTTAAAGTTATTATCCTCAATCTGTGACAGGCGAAAATGAATTTGATGCCTCAATGACAATATTTCCACAATAATAGAAACAACAGACATTGTGAATTTTATTATTCCCAAGTACTTTGTAAATATTATGAAAACCTTTAATTTATTTGTAAGAACTGTTAGATTATATGATCTTAGTTTACAAAAGTCAATGTCATGACCCTAGTTTGGTTAAACAAAAGAGAAATAATAGTCTGTTTCCAAAATCCATTCTTTCTTCCTTTGATGCCCCTCTGTCCTTCCCTGATGCCCCTCTCTCCTTCCTATGACCCTCTTTTCTAGGAGCTTGGAATGTTTGCTGGGTATGAGGGTATCGCAGGGTTCTACAGCCCTAAGAGCCCCAATAAGTTGTATAGAAACAGCAGAAAATGCCTTTATAAATAAAATACGTGATTTTTTTGACAGACAGACAAGACGGGCAGAATGTATCTGATCTGCCGGCAAACTTTCTACCGTATAAACACATTGTTTCTTAAGATCATCACAATTATTAGGTAGTAAGTCACCTGTTACATTTTTCATATGTTTAGTAAACTTTTGTATGTTAAAAGACACTTTTTACATTCAGCTTACTGTATAAGTATAAGTATTGCTTTCCAATTAAAAGAGCTCAACACATATATCTGAATATTAATTAGAATTAAGTCCCTTCCCGTAATGTCATATCTGGAAAATAGCAGAAAAGAAGCAAAGCAAAGCAAGCATGATTTGTAATAGGAGTTATTAGATTGCGGATTTGTGTGAGATCTCTTTAAATTTACATAATCTTTGTAGGATTTGTTAAATCTCAGAGTAAAATGACAAAATAAATAATTTCCACTGCTCAACAAAGATGAATAAGAACATTGTGTTTCCTAAAACTTCAAAATAAAATATTAGCTCATAGGTGAGACAGATTTTGAAATAAATATTTTTATAATATAACATTTGAATGCTTTGTACTGTAAATATATTATAGCTCTATTATATTATATTATATATATATATATATAACATTTGTATGCTTTGTACTGTAAATATATTATAGCTCTATTATATATATATATATATTATATATATGTATAATATATATATAATATATATGTGTATAATGTATATATAATATTAATTAATATTAATGATATATTAATAATATTAATTAATATACATTCTTCATGAGTGGGGGAAGGGGCAATGGAGTATCCCTTAAATACACTAAAACTTAAAATAAGTCTTCCTCATTTAGTTAAGATGGACAGCATTAGAACTTCAAAATAACTAATCTATCCAAAATAAAGAAGTATTACCCCGGAAATGTGTCAAAGTGTATGATTACATTTTGTCAATATAGGTCAGCAGTAGAGAGGGATTTTCTGCCGTGAACCTTTCAAGCCTCAAATTGTTTAAATGACATTTGTTGGGATTAAAGAAAATGGTGTTTCATTTGCAGTAAAGGAAAATGTTTCTTACTATAATGAACCGTCTTTATCTCAGCTAGTATCAAATTGAAGGTTGTTCATTGGAACATATTCTATGTAGCAACAAAACATATGTAACAATACTTGAATTATGTTTGTTTTGGATTTTTTTTTTAAGGGCTTCGAGCTCTTTGAACAGTTCAAAATGTCCCAGTTGGGTTTAATTGGGATTATGTTTATAGACTCAATTCAAGGAAGATATCAGAAGGTTAAGATTAAGAAACCTTAATTGCAATATGCATTGTACTTTAATCGTGACGGACTCAACACATGAGTTGGGTCTAAAAGACTGTAATGGAATATTTCACAAGAGGTTCTCATGATAACTAATAATAGTCTAGAGATAAATATGCCAGATTTTACATAATATATTAAAAGTTGGTTTCCAGAATAATTAAAAAAATGAGTGACGTTAGAAGCATGTTTTTCCTCTTTTTAGTGGATTACAGTAGTTATTGTTCTTTCCTTCCCCTGTAAAACACTTTATTTTTTTATTTTTTTTTAATTGTAAATTTAAGTTTCTACATTAAATTTTTAGTACTTATTTAGCCAACCTAGACACAATTTTTTTTGTACTGGAACCAATATAGAATTGACTTAGGGTGTGCTGGGAAAAAGGCACATTATACATTGATATCAATTTAATAGTGTTTTCAAAGTAAACATGACCCATAGCTTGGTTGTGCTATGGAACATATTGTATGGATTGTTCCAAATGGTCTGATAAGTGGATTTATGGCAATGCATTCGCTTTTAGGGTCATTAAACCATACTTCTGATTGCACACAACAATCAATCTCTCTTGTTAACTCTTGTAGGTAAATTACCATCAGTCGCTGAAGATCAAATGGCCAAAAAACTGCTTTTCTTTAATCAACCTGTAAATGAATTCTCTTTTGTACCGTGGCAAAGGGTTATAGCACTGAACAGGATAAACCCATTATAAAAATAGGAGACCATAACCTCTCTTTTTCTTGGATAGTTGACCTCTTTAAGCATAACATATTGTACCTAATGAATATACCAGTGAGCTTAGTGACCTGCTGTCACCACTAATTATGTATTCTCAATTCCAGCCATATATTTCGGTCATCTTCTTCTCTCTGCCTAACATCTAATCTAATCATTTGCATCATTTCCTTTACACTTGATTTGCTGAGTATTTATTTTGGAGTCATTAAAATTCTGTCCCTTGAATATAATTTAGGCTGTTTAGAACACTCAAGAAATAAAAAAAACGATGTTAGAATGTGGATATACACTAAAGCTCTGCAGAAGGACACATTTATCATGAAGGTTCTAGAAGACTTCTAAGTTCTTAATTTCAACCGATGATTTTCTTCATTTATTTTGCCCATTTTCATGTATTCTTTCATTCCAGAACCACCTAATTTGCCAAACTCCTTCCTAACAAGTTCTTTTTTTTGCAGATTTATTAGAAAAAAAGTAAAGGTATAACTGGAGGAACGCATACTTCTGAAGATGTTCAAGGAATCAGGCTAAGCATCACATTAGACCCCCATACTTGAAACATATTATAGGAAAAGACACGGTATGACCAGCTATACATAATGTAATCTTGGCAGGATCCATAATGTCAACAGTTATCCTGGATATTAATTTAAATTGGCATGCAGTCAATTCTCCAATGGATACAAGCAGAATGAATAATTCCTATTACATTAAACAAGAACTACTTCACGTAGAGTGTATAACGTGAGTAGTATTTCCCCCTTGAAGCACTTCATCCCTGTCAAAAAGACGGACTATGATATCTGTACACGAAAACCTGAAAGAGAAAAGGAGAAAGGGCATGCCGATCGATATCATATATCAACACAGTAATGACAACAACAATGCACCACACCATGGGTTAGATTCTATATTCCTCCAGATACAATGTATCACTGGGTTTCAGCTCAAATACTTCTCTGGCTGTCTGATGGGTCATTGATATTCCGATAGAAGAGATACGAATGAAAAAAAAAAAAAAGATCACGAGAAAAGGTAACCTTTATAATTATCAGATCGTCAAAATAAAAAGGGAATATGTCACCTGAACCTCTGTTGGGAGTATATCGATCACACGAATAAAAGACATTTTTGAATAGTCAAGAATGTGATGAAAAAAAACTGTGATGGCGGAAAACTTACTATCATGAAGATTCCACTCTTATAACAAAATCATGTATTTATTCTTAGGCTAATTACCAATGAGTCAGACTGTGACCTTTGTAGGGGTGATGATGGAGAAGACAAATGTTTCAAGATGTCCGTCTATCTTATGTGAGTTTTGGGCACAGTGGGCCCTATTCTAAACACTTCCTATTTCTTTGTTTCTCTCATCAGTCAAAGGTTATTGAGTGAACCAGGAACGGGAGGACAATTACACGCTGGGTTACATCGTTTCTGCAGAAGAGACAAGAAGTAGACATCGTTGACAGCAAATAATCTTAAAATCGCCATATTTTTGGTCAAAGGTCACGTGAACTCTGTTTTTGTGATGGGATACTATGAATTAATACATTAAATATGTTTTAATAGAAATCAACACTCTGATAAATATCTTGGAACTCAGTGAGATCTTCAAGCAGAAAAAGAAGGAGCAACAAAGTATTACGATGTAGATAAATCGAAATATTTCAGACGTTCCCGTTTCAGAAAATATTACAAAGTTAGATCCTTTGTTGAGAAATGACTCTCAATGTGTATTTTGAAGGAGAATATAGCGCTTTCTGTTTTCAGAGACACGGACGGCTAGCAGAACAGCTAACCAGGTGGAAGCACATGAGACATTTTGCCTTAAGCAATCTACGTTGTAGAAGTTTTACTCGGGACAGGGGAATTTCCAATAAAATCGCAAGTATTTCTCGAAGCATTTCATACGTTCCCTGTTGCCTCTGCCTTTTTTCCTAAAACACTATCATCTGCTTTAAATTTCAGGAGAATGCTTTTAACATAAGTCCTCAAGGACCACTCGCAGGTTCTAGTTTTACAGGTATCTCCTACCGTGTGAGCTCTGCTGGACGGCCATGCTATAAATGCGGATATTGCTTATAAAGGTGTAATAAAATCAAACAGCAATTAAATCTTAAATTAAAAGTAGTGTTGTTGCACAGGGACTAAAAATAAACTAATTAAAAACAAAGAATTCAGTTTGCTCTTTTTACTCTCAAGTACTCCCTACAAGAAATAGTTAACTCACCGAACTTACATTGCAGAGAGATATTAATGTGCAACATACATTGATATCATTTTAGTATTTAAAAAACATGCTTCTTTCAAATATTGTGTTAAAAATGTGTGATTCATTTTCTTATTATATGTGGCAAGCAATAGAATGACTATCTTAATCACCCTATTGGACTTCTGACTAACACAAGTCTATGGAGAAACGGACTTCACTAACATTGTCATAGAGCATCAGCTCAGTGTGGAGTTTGATGGGGTGAAAATACCCAAAGTATCTCATGACAAAGATGGCGGCCGTCCAGGTTTTTGCCAATGCTGACCTTAATTACTGTATACAGCGTTAGGGTTCATGCTCAAGGTGAAACATATTTTGTTATCTGAAAGTATTTGAGGTATTCAGCTCTTGGTTACAAATGGTGACTTCTCAACCCAAAGTTTTAATATGAGTTTTAATTAATCCATTATCGGTGTTTGGTCTTGTGTTAAATTCAATAAAGTCTTTAAAAAATAGACTTAAGGTGTACATATGTGGAAACAGTTTCTCCTCATATTACCATCTGTGTCATTTCTAAAACTTGTCAAGACTATTTAAAGAATCATATGCAAACATATGTTGCAGTTACTTCATATTAAAGACATGTGGTAACAACAACCTAAGACATCGCTCGAGGGTTTAGTAGCTGTTGATGTATTATTACAATCAAATACACCAAAAATGACTTTCATAATGTTAAACTGTAATGGATTTTCATGTAAATGCATATTTTTACCAAAATCTGCCCTTATTGAAGAACATGGCTCTAGCTGTATCTGCCCAAGAGAACATGGAGTCTTTGGTCGATGATGATACATTTATTGGGTTTGTAGACATTACAAAAACATGTAACATTGCATGAGCTTTCTGATGTTCAATGGTCTCTTCTTTAGATGGAATTAGAGACATCCGAGGTCCTGAGAGCTTATATGACCCTTATGTGGACATCGGTTGTCGACCCAATAAAATGTATCAACTTCAACTAAAAACTGTGTCTTAATCTAGATTCTAAATTAGACTCAATCTAAAGTCAGATGGAAGCAGGAGAGCCACCTATATAATTCTGTATGCAGGGCTTTAAGGTCCACGTGGCAAGAGCTGTCACAAGGTAAGGTGCATGCTTAAGCAGCTTGGTGGCAATGCCTCTATGCCCCCCGTTTTACTTTCAAAATCACACCCTGGGCTCCAAGAACCCCAGAAATATCACAAAAACTTCTGTTCTGCTTTTTTTCCCTATTCTGTTGAGTTCAGGAACTAAGACAGGAACTGGAGTTTTCTTACACTAGGGAAAAGGCCCACCAAGATACCTCATTACAGCTCATCTCCCCCATTGTGTAACAGTAGGACATATTTTCACATTTCAAGGTCACCATAGGAACAGATGCAACACAACCAACCTTCCTCGTTTATTTCATAAGCCACAGATCTATTTTTTTTCCAGCCTCTAATAAATATAGATTCCCTCTTATAAATAAATATGAAGAGAAGAAAGAATATTTAAAAGAAAACAAACTCAAAACTACTCAGCATCTTCATCCCCCAAAACAGTTATTTGCTACTTTTGAAACCATTTGAAATTCATCACCATTATTTACCATTCTACATCAAGTCATCTAGACCAGGACGGGATTCATCAGACGGAATTTAGAACTTAAAAGTTTGAGGGATTTTGCATACGCAGCACATTAACATTCCATATTTCATGATTTGTTGGAAGCTGCACTCTATCCAAGGCTTTCCTAAAACAAATCATGAAATAATCAACCTGGTTTGGCTTATGCTTTTTATTTATTAGTAAGATTGATTTAGCATAAGCAGTAATACTAGTCAGTCGGTAGAACAGGTACACATAATCACTTGGTAAAAAGTAACTTTAAAGGAAATGTCTGAAAGTAACATCTAATATAAAAGTGTAATACATTAAATAGATAATTGAGCCTAAAAACTACATAAATCCCATACTTTAATTACAATGTCTTAAATGTTTAATGATAAAGTACATATTAACAAAACATTATATGTTTTATCTTCAGAACAGAATCAAAATTGTTTTAACGTGAAATGTTATGATTGTATTATATTTGTTTATTGGTTAATTGATAGATTAATAGAAATCAGATATCAGTATTTTTTTCTCAAAGGAAGTATCTCTCAACAATTACAACTGTACATGACAATCACAATCGCACCTGCACACCTTTACCATTAGGTGGCAGTATGTTCTCCCTATTTTTCTTAGGATAAAGCAGCAGATTTTGGGATAATATTTATATATATCTATAATAAATCTCATCAACGTAATTGGCATTTGTATCCACTGAGTTATCAGAAAATTTATAGAACCATCTCTCATTAAAAAAACAAAACACTAACCCAAAAAACTGCACTCATGTCTGAAAGCATCTAATCTGTTAAAAAATGCTATTGAACTAAGATGGTTGATGCTGGATTTAAATCTGTATCGAGTTTGACTCAACAGATGTTGAGTTGAGCTCTATGACAGTTTATGGTCAAGTTGGTCACAGAGTGCAGTTAAGTTACCAGGTGAGTTGATCCTCGTGTTTTATTCATTAAGAGTTTGACCAGCTCTATTTCAACTTGTCTTTTCTTGAGGAGTCAAGCTGAGTTTGCCGGGTCTGAGCACTTTTTCCAATTTAACCATCCAAATGACTGGTATTTTTCTCTACTTTTGATTAACCCCTTAACGACAATTGCCGGTCCTGGCACGACACGGAAAAGCATGTGCTTTACGACAATTGACGTGCCAGGACCGGCACGTCTTTAAACGGGTGCAGAAAGCGATCTACTTTCGCTTTCTGCACCCAAAAAGCGTTGCTGAATGCCTCGACCTCGACCATCTCTGGCCCCTCCACGGGGCGTCAACATCCGCCATACTTTGTATGGCGGCGGACACCCGTTTTAAAAGCGTTTAGGAGGCGATCAACGATCGCCTCCTAAACTTAAATGGTGTCGCTGGAATGCCTCGATCAGGAGGCATCCAGCGACACCAAACACTTACCTTTCGGTGGGCTGTGACCGCTCCGGAGAGCGGTCACAGCCGCAGCTGCCGGTGATCTTCGCCATCAAGGAAGATGGCCGCCGCCCTGCAAGAGAAACAAGCAAGTTTTAAAAGCTCGCTAGACGGTCTCCAGACCATCTAGAGAACTCTGGCTCCACTTGCAGGTTGAATACAGGTACTGCATTCACCATGCAAGTTAATGGAGCCCAGCTTTCTAATCACATTGTGATTAGTAAAAAAAAATTAATTAGAAAAAAATAGTAAAAAAACAGTAAAATGTAAAAATCATTTCCCACTGATGTCACTATCAGGGGAACCTCCAAGTTGAAAAAAAAATGTTTAAACATTTTTTTTTTAAAAAAGGCAACAAAATATAAAATATATATATAAAAAATATATTTTTGTGAGCAAGTCCTAAAATTAGCATATTAGCTTAAAACAATTCTCGCATGGAAAGAGTTAAAATACTGGCATATTAAATGCCCGTGGGGTGTCTACTTTTAAAAAAGGTATGATTTGATGGGGTAAATTGAATTGGCCGGGTTCAACAAGGTCCCAATTAACACCGGGGGAAGGATGGCCACACATCTAATTTCCAATTAGAAAAATGCACACGTACCAAATGTGGCCTTTTAGTTCCCCCCAAAAATGACAAATTCACGCATGTGGGGTATCACTGTACTCAGGAGATGTTGCTGAACACATATTGGGGTGTCGTGTGACAGCGGCATATACCAGGAGCTGTAAATTCATACATAAAGTAGGTGTGTGTGGGAAAAATACACACACAAAAATACTACTGCAAACTTTGAAACAATGCTGGTGGTAAAATGTGTGCATGCAAAGAGTTAAAATACCAGCATTTAAAATACCCTGGGGTGTCTAGTTTTCAAAAATATATGGTTTTGTTGGGCACACTGAAATGGCCCGGCTCAAAGATGTACCAAATAGGGCATGGGCAGTGGATCCCCAAATGCCAAAGTTCAACATTGAAAAATGCGCATGCCCCAAATGTGGCCCTTTTGCCCCCAAACAGCCAGGCAAAATCATTCATGTGGGTATCACTGCGCTCAGGAGATGTTGCTGAACACATATTGGGGTGTTTTGTGATAGTGACATAAACGAGAACATTTTAATTCATACCTGAAGTAAAATGTGTGTGGCAAAACAAATGCAAAAAAATGACTACCACAAAGTTTGACAAAGACTGGTGGTAGATATGGTGCATGGAAAGAGTTAAAATACTAGCATTTGAAATACCCTGGGGTGTCTAGTTTTCAAAAATATATGACTTGATGGGGTAAATTGCATTGGCCGGGTTCAAAGATACCCGAAATGGCACATGGGGGGAAGAATTACCAGATTTGGAAAAAATGGCTTTGAAATAGCAAAACGCTACCTGTACTTATTGCCCCATAATGGGTAGAAAAAAGCAAAAAAACATAAAAACATTGGGTATTTCTAAACTCAGGACAAATAGTAGAATCTATTTAGCAGGTTTTTTCATTACCTTTTATAGATGAGTAAAAGATTTTTCAACTAAAAGTTAGAAACAGTCATTTTTTTCTAAGTTTTTCACCATATTTTATACTTTTTTTAGTAGTAAATAATAAGATACAATCAAAACAATGTCATCTAAAGAAAGCCCTTCTTGTCCTGAAAAAAACAATATCTAATGTGTGTGGGTTCAGTAAACGGGAAAGAAGAAAATTACAGCTAAACACGAGCAGCGCAGAAATGTTAAAAAGGCCATTGTCACGAAGGGTACAAAAAGTAAAATCAGCCTTTGTCACGAAGGGGTTAAAGTCCTTTTAAGAAGAAAAAATACATAAAGCCACAAGTGTGATATATATATATATATATATATGTCCTGAAACAAATGGCAAGTGTGTCAAAGTTAGTCCTAAAGTACAAAGCGACTAAGAGAATATTATTATTATTATTGTTATTGTTATTATTATTATCCATCTTACATAATAGGGATTAAAATAGGATGTCCTTAATGTTGTAGCATTTCTGATTCCTTTACGTTTGCCCTTCATTTATTGTTTTGGACACTTTTTTTCTGACTTTCTAAAGCACAGATATTAAATAAAAAAAACATTATTTCCATACAAAATGTCAAGTATATTTATATGGGAAGCAACACATTAACTCCAATTCCAAAATAATGCCCCAGCGGGGACAAGGGTAAGTTACAACTACAAATAAACCAATCCCGTTCCCGGGATCAAAAAATACCCTTATTATAACCCCACCCTAAAACATGACTTTTATTAATATGTTTATTAAAAGGTATAACAAAAAAAAAAAGATTTTTAAAAACACCAGTGTCACCAGTCCTACTATAAAAGGTATACGTCACTGTAACATAAGCTGTGTAACACTAATATTAGGTCGTACATACTGTTGATGGCTGCAGTCCTAACAACAGAAATAATTCAATTATGACCAGTGACAGAGGCTAATTAAAAACTCAGACAAGTAGCCCCCCTAACATGTTTCACTCCTCAGAGCTTCATCAGAGGTCTGGGCTGATGGGTTCCAAAATGGAGACTGTTTGGCCTTATATCTCCTTTGTTAGTGACATCACGGATTCGGGAGGGAACAATCATATCCAATGGTTACCGATGTATTAGATGTGTTGCCAGATCCAGCCAATTGCTTTAAAGGTGACTAAGCATGACATCACCCACATAGTCCAATAGAATTCCATATACATGATGGGCAGTGGTTCTCTCCAATTCCCAAAGGTGAGCAGTCAAAGAAATTGACTGACAGTTATTCTCACCAATCATAGATGTTCCTTTCCACTCAGAACCACTCCTATTACTAGATCTCCTACCCATTGTAATTCTTATTATTCACATTACACACGGTTCACCAATGCAAATTGCCAGGCAGCACAGTGGCCCAGTGGCCTACACCGTTGCCCTGCAGCACTGGGGTCCAGGGTTCAAATCCCACAAGGGACACCAAAAACCACCAAGGCACCATATCCAAAAACACCAGTGCAAATTTACATCATTTTGGCATATTCACCGTACATAGTTATACGCTTCACAATTGAATAATTCCCTTCCCAAATATCCCTATCACAATGTAAGTCTCCATAATATGGTCATACCTCCATATAAAGTAAGTAAATCATTATCAGATAATCAGTATTACAAATCAGAGTCCTATTATTTAGAATCTACAAATAGGCTGAGAAGGAGAAACCTTCATTTAAACCTAGAGGACTCAAACTTTTGAGTCTATAGATCCACTTGGCTTCCTCTTTTAATAGTAATCGATCCAGATTCCCTTTTCGTGGACCAAGTTTAAGTTGAGAGATACCCCAAAACCTCAGAGACTCTAGATCTCCACCATGGAAAAAATTAAGATGACGGGCCAAAGATATTTCTTCTTTCCTCCTAATCGTGCCCAGATGTTGGGATATACGTCTACGGAACTCCTGGATGGTTTTCCCTATGTACAATTTATCACAGCTACATTTAGCAGCATATACAATTCCCTTACTTTTACAATTTATGAATTGTCTGACTTCATAATTCCTGCCATCCACGGGATTCCGAAATGTTTTTACAGTTGGTAGATATTTGCAAAAGCTACAGTTCCCACATGAATGTGAACCAACCAGTTGGGATTTCAACCACGTTCCTTTCTCTTTTTTATCAGTCATAAAATGACTATGTACAAGCATGTCTTTAAGGTTAGGGCCACGTCTGTATGTAATCATTGGTCTATTTCCGATTACATCTTTTAGGTCTGGATCAATGGTCAGTAATCTCCAGTGCCTCTTAAAAATCATTTGACACCTCAGTAGAGTAACAGTCATGAGTTCCAATGCACCGTATCACTTGTGGGGAACCATTGTCTACCTTGTCTTCATGGAGTGCCCGATCTCTGCTGGTATTTTTTGCCCTTCTAAACGCTTTCTTTAAACAGTTGATGGGGTATCCCTTAGCAATGAATCTAGACTTTAAATTCTCACATTCCTTTTGGAAAGTGGATTCCTCAGAGCAGTTTCTCCATGCTCTGAGGTATTGTCCTACAGGTATTCCTCTTCGTAGTGGTTCTGGATGACAACTAGTCCAATGGAGCAGATTATTGGTAGAAGTGGGTTTTCTATAGATGTCAGTCTGTATTTTCAGACCGTCATCTATATAGATAGTCATGTCAAGGAAATTGATCTTTCTTGTCTGAAGTTCATGCGTGAACTTCATCCCGATGGTATTATTATTGAGAATATCAACAAAATCCAAAAACACATTAACTATATCTTTCAGTTCTCCAGCCTTCAGTGAAGATAAATGGCTATGTATGGGTGAGACGTACCGAATTATTTATTATGGTGCACCCATCATCAGTATAAAAGAAGATAATTTCCTATTTAAAGAATCATAGTTGGGACTAAAATTCAAATTGACTGGAAAAAATTTATCACACCGCATGGCTCATTAAACCCTTCGGTTGCAGGGCACCTTTCGCGCCTCTGCTAATTTCTTATGAAACAAAAAGAACAACTTAACTGAAGTGCTTATATAAGATGCCTCCTAATGTTTTGTAACAAGTTTTTCCTGTTAAATCCATTAAAAATGATGCCAATTTTCTGCTTGCAGACAGACAAAAAAATGTTTGTTTTTTCGCTTATAGTTTACGTCGGATTTTTTTTTTTTTTTAGCTCTTTTTGCCAAAATTAAATATTAAAGTTTATTTGTATAAAAACAAGTTGTAATAGGTAACAAACAGATTTGCACCATGTTTGCCAGCCATATTTTTCTTTAAAGAAAAATATGTCAATTAAGGTTTTTTTTATTAATTTACATTTTTCTTACATTTTATAATAATAATACAAACAAATATTACTTCTTGCTTTAAAAGTAAATGTCACATTAAATTACAAAGCATAGAGCAATCAGCAAACATTTAAACAATTTGTTTCCATGGTGATTGCTCTGCATTTAAGTACTTGGTCCCAGTATGGCCCTTTGTAAAGATGGCCAACACTTTATTAATAAATTAACTTGCAGATTCAAGGAACTCGGGTTATGTAGCAAGTATGGGCATAAGTCAACAAAGCAATGTTTAGTCCTCAACAGCTATTTTAACGAGAAGTTTGAACTGGTCATAGAGAGACTGCAGCAAAACCTGTGTGGTTAAGGTTATTGTCTATTTCATGTGCATGTTTATATACTTAATTTTAGGTTGTCAATGCAAATGGTAAATGGACACTGGAAGAATTGGTTTAAGGGGGGCATCTTAGTGGGACCTGCCATCTTGCTGCCACATCCCCTATTTTAAATTGCTACCTCGTCCTAAGACATGTGTGATAATAATGTTACAAAGAAACAATATGGCTGTGAACAATCTTTAGTGTCGGCAGCTCAGGAAGTAGGTAACAACTTCCTGCTTCCTGCATCAGCTGTCGGTAGGATTCCAATGGAGTCTGTACTGAGGGATCATGCTACATGGAGGTGAACGAAGAAGAATGAATGAAATGAATGAATGAAATGCATGAAATGTCCTAACATCAGTGTTCCAAAAATCAGAATCGGATCTTAAAAAGATAACGCTAAATAAAAACAAAATGATATAGTAGTCTCTGTGTTGGAATCAATTAGTGTTTTGTTATAATTGTGAAAGTTCCCAAAAAAACATTCACAAAAGGCTAAAAAAAAAAGGTTCCTTTAAGTCATTCCTTCTATTATTTATTCTCTCCACCTAATGTTTCATTCTATTACAGAAACCTTAAATTATAAAATAATGCCAATTGTGCTTTAACCAGAATTAGAATCCGTGCACCTACATGCTCGAAGACAATGACATTTCAGATACATGGCTCGGCTGCCCGTTACTATGACCTCTATAAATGTGACAATAGGTAGCTTTAAATAGCTAGCTGACATTTGCATCATACTGTTGAATTGTATGTCATTTTCACTACCTGCATTTATGATTTGAATATGAGAAAGGAAAATGTCACCAACTGAATCTATGTTTACATTATGATGTGATGGACCTATTCAAAATTCTGAAAAATATATATCTGGAAAGTTTATTGACCTACCCACCGGCTTCCCTGCCTGAGTAAAGAATAAAGCACAATTTCTATAAGCTATATTCCTTTATATTATATTACAGTATTTTTTTAATACCATACGGTACAAAAACTGGGGATTTTACCCTCCTAGTTTCCAAATTTAAAAGGTCTTGGGTCAGACATGTACATTTTCCAGTTCATTCGCTAACCTAGGACCTTTCCCAGAGTATGCAAACCTGAAGAAATCCCATGGATGCATAGAAGAAAGCTCATTTATTTTTAATGTTAAGTGGAACAGCACCTTTAACCAATGTCTGACATGCATTTTTATAGTCTGTGGCCACAGGCGTTTTTATTCCATTATTTTATACAATTAATCCAAAGAAGAGCCATCCAACGAGAGAAGTAATTATTGTTGGTACACGTGTATAGTGATACGATTGCACTTATATAATAGTGATAAAATACCATTAGAACATGGACATGATAGCAGATGGAAGGATAACCAGCTATGTATTTCAGCCAGTGATCATATTAACCAGGGCCAGGAATAGATCATAAAACAAAAGCCCCAAAACAGGGATGTGAAAAGTGCAAAAAGATTAAAAATGGCAGAATATGTTCTTGTACTACGTCTTGCTAAGGAGTTGCAGTGTTGAGGAAATTGTAATAACTACAGAAAGTTAAGCCAGACCTATCCCAGTCCCAAGATTAGGTTCAACAAGCCCTGCGCAAACCCAGCTTCACTCACTCGCCAACAGAGCCACCACCAGAAGTTTTGTATTCCTCTTCTTTTCTTGAGTTTGGGTCCAAGGCTAACACAACTCCACCCAACAGAATCACACTTTCCATCTTTTTGTTAATTGTGGGAAAAACATAATAGATAATTTCCTGCATTTCATATAAAAATGTATTATTAACATGGTTTATTTGACATTCTGCAACCAAGAGTTTTCTGGAAACCCGGAGAGTTCCCAAGTATGCCGATGTCTCTATCAAGCCTACCTTGCGTCTTCCAGTAGTAAAGATGGCACCCTGCTTCAGAGAAAATTATAAACAGTATAAAACTATATAAAAGGAGCCATCAAGCATTGCAGGTCATGCACATAATGGTTTATATTTTTACTTTTCTAGACTTCACAATTGATGTAAAGTTATTTTTTGTTAAAAGAAGTACTAAGTTATTAGTTTTTTTATTTGTTTAAACAGCCGTTTTCGTTATATAGATTTTGCATAATATAGCAAAATGAAAATCATTAAAGATAAAAGTTTGTTTTTTTTAAATGCAGAATATACCTAAAGCGGAAATAATTAAATCAATAATCCTTGTAAAAAATGGTTAAAATATGCAATCTTTTTCAAGGCAAATTAAAGAAACCATGGAAAATTCTGTAATTTCTGCTTAAAAGCACAATTTGCACGTGTGATATATAATGAATATTGGTAACTCCCTTAGGCTATGACCTAAGTTAACTAATGCTAATTAGAGCAATATTATGGTAGCATTAATTAAGATATACATAT
This sequence comes from Spea hammondii, assembly GCA_029215755.1. Taxonomy (NCBI): domain Eukaryota; kingdom Metazoa; phylum Chordata; class Amphibia; order Anura; family Pelobatidae; genus Spea; species Spea hammondii. The sequence continues at coordinate 13,199,320 of JARDYJ010000012.1, forward strand.
TTAAACAAAAGAAAACTATTTTCTACTATATTTTCAAGAAAAGTATAATTAGTAATACCGTACTTGCTCGATTATAAGACGACCCTGATTATAAGACGACACCCCAAAATCTGAATATTAATTAATGACAAAAAAAGAAAAAGCCTGAATATAAGACGACCCTATAGGAAAAACGTTTTACCAGTAAATGTTAGTTCATGTAAACTATGTGAACGATTGTTTGTCAATAAAAGCTATGATTGAGAAAAATATGTTGTTTTTGTTTTTATTTCTTTTTTTTCAACCTGCCCCCCCAGTTATGCACATCTGCCCCCAGGCTTGCCACTCTGCCCCAGAAATGCCTTATACCCTCTAAATGCCACTGTGCCCCATGATACGCCTTTTAACCCTCTATATGCCACTGTGCCCCATGATATGCCTTTTGACCCCCCTATGTGCCACTCTGCCTCCAGAATTGCCTTATACCCCTATATGCCACTCTGGCATTTAGGGGTTAAAAGGCATATTATGGGGCAGAGTGGCATATAGGGAGGTATAAGGCATTTCAGGAGGCAGAGTGGCGTATAGAGGGTTAAAAGGCATTTCTGGAGGCACAGTGGCATTAAGGGGGTTAAAAGGCATTTCACAGAGCACTCTGCCTCCAGAAATGCCTTATGCCCCCCCCGTCCATTTAACACTCCCTCCCTCTCCCTCCTCCAAACTTACCGGTGCTTCTGAGTCCCCGGTGCTTAGTCCGGGCAGCGTGTAGAGCTCTACACGATTCGCGTAGAGCTCTACACACTGCCCGGACTAAGCACCGGGGACTCAGAAGCACCGGTAAGTGGGGGGGGCGCATAACACAGGCAGAAGATCCAGGTCCCCTGCATCGCTGCGGGGGATCTGGATCTTAGTCTCATAGTCAGACCATTTGAGGTCTGATTATAAGACGAGGGGTATTTTTCAGAGCATTTGCTCTGGAAAAAACCTTGTCTTATAATCGGGCAAATACGGTAATATGCATAAGTGCCTAATTTTCAGAATTAAATTTAAAAAAAACTAATTTTCAATTTATTTTTTTAATGTTTTGATGGCTTAAAGTACATACGGCAGGAAAAGATATATAAATGCATTTAATCTATAAATTTAAGTCTAATGGAAATTATAAATTTTAATACAATATTATTTGGTCTATTATATTTTTACTATATGTATACAATATGTACCATATCTGTATATTTATGTATTGACTTACACTGTCCATGCGTTTTAAAAGTAAACATTTTCTAAATCTTATTAAAATATTATTTTTTTTATTTGACTTTGTAACTTGTAATTATTTTGTATTCAGTTTATATATAAAAATTTTATGTGTGGGTCCATTTTGGCATTTTTAGAGCGTATTAACTGTCCCCAATGTGGCAGCACAGCACTTCCATCTCACTTTATGGCTTCTGGATATCTAAGACTCTTAGATCTTAATAGGAGTGTTTTTTTAGGATGATAATATAGAGAAAGGTGAAGACTACATGAAGAACGAGCCACTGTCCCCTTCGTACCCAAAACCATAAGATAGGTAGGATGCCAGATAGGGTATACTGTAGGTGTGAGGCTTTGCCCAGTACACAACAGGCTGTAAAGTGAGACCTTCTACGTGAGACCTTAGGCTTGTGAAACTGTTGCATCAGGGGAAATAACAGATAAGACAGCTGCTCGTAATAAATTTCTGATTTTTTACAATTTTTTCTTCTATATTTGGAAAAAAAAAACAATGCACAAAAAACATGAATACATTTACCTTAATTCCCAGTAAATTATATCAGAACTTATATTACAGCTAGTATTTTTTTTCAGTTCTAAAAGTATTTCTTTAGGAAAATTGGGCAATATTTCAAACAGGTTTTAACCACACAAAAAAGGGTTATAGAAGAAATTGTTTGAAAAGCTCAAATTAAAATCCGGCATGTGTATTGCAACCTACCTTATACAAAGCACCTTTTCATTTATTTTCACTCAATGTACTAAGATAAACAACCAGCATTTCATGTGCATTTGGATTTATCCGCATCCAGCTTCAATTTGTCTTTTTTTTTCTGACAAACATATTTTTATCTTTGATCTGCAGGTCAAAATGTAACCGGCAACATCTGTTACACCACTTAACAACAATAAGCTTAATTTTCCCTTCAAATACAGCAGCTGATCAGAATGCAGAAATCAATGCTAGGGACTAAATACAGTCATTTCCCGCACAGCGGTGGCATGAGTCCGTCGATGATTTAACATAGCAGGTAACGAGATTTCATCAAGTCCAAATATTATTAATTAACCCCATGCTTGTGTTCATGTTCTCTCTATAAATCTCCATTTCTACTTCGCTGTTTGTCTTGTTTGGGACTTTATTTTAAGGTTGAGACAAGAACTGGCCCGTAAATTGCTTAATTTGTTGATTCTTTTATAAATCACTCTTCAGCCAGAATATATATATTTATTTTTTTTAAAGAAAAATATGGTCTAGGTTAGATTAGTTGCTTTTATGCACAGATAAGCTGTTGATACGTTCATTGAGTCAATTGATCGAGCTTGATCGAGATATGGCAATGGTCATCAAGATGGTAAGTGAATTTATAGGACGTGATAAAGAATTACATTGAAAGACAAGGTAGATATGAGCCTAGGCAAAACTAAAGCATGGTTTGTGCCAAGGCAGGTCCCTCAAGACACTCAGGATTGCCTGTGCATGTGTAGCTAGACCAACAGTACAATGAACAACCACCAAACAAGAAGTAATTCTCCCCTAATGCCCCTAATCTAGATAATTTCCTTCCAGTACCCACCAAAATGATAAGATAGGCTAAACTAGAGTCATAGACAATAGAGACCTTATAACAATCTTAGTCCAGACTCCAATCTTAATCACCCTACTTCTGACATTCAGGTCTTCCTGTAATATTGTATTTGCCGTAAGGCATATTGAGAAGCCAATAACCCATGCCATCATTTTTAACCAACATCTACCTACTTTTTAGACCTCTCTTCTCCCCTACACCCCGCCTACGTCGCAGGCCCAGACCGGCCATCTGGCACACTTGGCAAATGTTTGACGGGCTGCTGGCCAACTTCACTGCATACTCACCCAGCTCCATTGACAGATTGGGAGCTGTAGCGTGCGCTCACAGCTGGATATGCCCGCCTGCACACTACACAAGAATAGAAGCGTGTCGTGCAATCTGACATATTAAGATCTTGGCTGCACTTCCTTCATTGGGTGGCCAAAGGCCTGAAAGTGCCAAGATCACCTCTTTAAGGCCTTTGGCCACCCAATGAAGAATGTGGCACGCCCTCTATCTATCTCCAGTCTGGCCCTGATACTTTACTGGCTGGTATAATTTATTTTGATGTTGTTGTATAATGGACACCAAGTATCTAAGTCCCCAAATGAAACGGGGGGGGGGGGAATAAATCCTCTTGCAAATCTTTTATTTGGAGGTTTCTAGAATACTTCTCACAGTTTGAATATAAAGTTACAATACTTTTCTTTTTTTGTCAGCCTAATCTTTAAATCAAAAAAAGGATTTCAGGTAGGATGCAACTTCACACTTTGGCATCAAACCCATTAAATAAGATGCAAAGTCGTAGAAAAATAAACAAAAAAATAAACATTCTTTTTTCACAGAGGCGGCGGCGGCGGCACACGTTAGGTAATACATTTCAGCTGAGAACTTCATTTCCTTAACCCCTTAAGGACAATGGGTGGTCCCTAAACCCATTGAAAACAATGCATTTTGAGCCCGTACATGTACGAGCTTTGTCATTAAGGGGTTAAAGCGAGTTTCTTCTCCGGTGAAAAGCCGTACATACATCTTTTTAGCTGCAAAAGTGCCTACGGTCTGTTTTGTACAATTTCAAGCTGCAACGGGGATTGTAGGAGCTGGATGAGTTCTTCACATTGTTTAGAAATCGAATAGTGGGGAAAAAGAAAAAAAACCCTATTAAGTTTAAGTAAAATAAGCAAAATAATGTAGTTTGATGCGTTACAACGGAGATTCCGGAGGATTAGGATTTCTGAGCTAACGGGGCAATGAAACGTAACAAGAAACCCCAACGAAGGTTTATCAATGTCAAAGCCGTTCGGAACAGCTTAGGAAGGCTTGTTAATTGTATGCCTGAGTGTTCCTGCTGTGAATTATTCCGCACTATAGGAGAACATAAATATTAACCCCTTAAGGACAATGGACGGTCCCTAAACACATTGAAAACAATGCATTTTGAGCCCGTACATGTACGGGTTTTGTCATTAAGAGGTTAAGGTGGTTATGGCTACGCAATGCTGAAATGGCAGAATTCGCGCACAGCTGTTGTGCGTTACAAACCTTTTTGGCAACACAATAAACTAAGGGCAAGAGAACATAAGAAATCGCGTAAGACACCAAGCCTGTAAATTATTATTAACCCCTTAATGACAAAGCCCGTACATGTACGGGCTTCAAAATGCATTGTTTTCAATGGGTTTAGGGACAGCCCATTGTCCTTAAGGGGTTAATGACGCCTGAAAAAGAATAATTACACAAATTCGGACGCTACCTTTCGACGCTACCCCTCCACTGTCCTTAACCCCCGGGCATCAGGATAGGGCGTCATTTCCCGGCGCCCCACTTTAAAAGAAAGGAATTATGAAGGACTCAGCACAACCCTCTGTAGTATTAATGGCCCAGTTCTAGAAATCATCTCCCTTTTTAACCAGTCCATTGAGTGGTGGCGTTGCAGGAAGCCTGAGGCTCCCCGTTATGTAGCTGACGGTCCGCAGCCCTCATGGGCCTTCCGGCCTAGGCAAGAATACGTCACTGAACTCATCAACAAACTATACATATTAAAGTGCCTTGTAAGTACCTTTAGGAGAAGCTGCAGCCCCTTTTCTGCGAAAAATTGTTTAAAGACATCTATTGGGTTTTCTAGCGCAACCTTTGTGGGGAGTGGATTCCATACCTTTACTGCTCTTCCTGTAGATTCTCATCTGTGCTGGTTTAAATGAAAATTCTTTTCTTTGAGACACAATGGATGACAGTTTGTACTGTTTTTAGCTACATGTATATAATATAATATTATATATTGTATATATTATTATTATATTATTGTATATATTGTATATATTAGAGTTTATTGTGCTCTGCTCAGCATTTCACATTGATTTTTCTTTTTTCTGTGTCACGGTTAAATGCTGAAATGTTACAGCTGTTAATGACAGTATCTACACTGAACGTGCCATAGTACATGATATACAACCCAAGGACAAAGATTTTATTTAAGGCAAAGCCTGAATCACATGAAGTTGGTTTGTTAAAAAAAATAAAAATGAAAATCACACTGTTAAATATTCATATTCTTTAACGAATTTTCAAAGCAAATGTGTGATCAAAACAATTGACAACCAGCAAATGTTCTATTAACGTTATTATAGGTTATTATATCAATAGGCTTATCTGCATTCAATGATTTCTGGGAAATGTATCAATGTGTTGCAAGATGATAAAACGGTTCATGTCATGGATAATGGCAAAGAATACAGATTTTTTTTTAAAGGGTTTGCCATTGTAATTACTAAAAATGGAATATATTTGATATATGATATATTAATTTTTGTCTGCAGTACCATGATACAATAAAGGGCACAATGATAGGCTGAAATGATTTGTTGCCATAGCAAAAGAAACCATTCTGAAATGTTTATTTGTCATTTTCTTTAAAGACAGGCCTAATCAGGCAAAATAAATGTATTTCTTTGTACATAACGCTGTACACAGTAGTATACCCCCAGCGCTGTACTCAACAATAACTCCCACTGCTGTATACTGTAATAACCCCCCAGTGTAATGTAATGTAGCTCGGAATTGACAAAAACCTGCTTTTATCTCATTTTATTCCAATAAACTCCCTTTATCTGCAGACCTGGAGCCGCCGTTGCTGTCAGTCATGTGATATTTTAGATGACTTTCCCTGGATAGACACCACACTGAGCTGATGCTTTATGGCAATGCTAATGGAGTCCGTTCCTCCAGAGGAGTGTCCGGTTCGGTGCTTAAGACTGTGTCATTCTATTACTTCCCATAGGCAGTATGATAAGGAGCTGCGACAGAGCGACAAAACATACAAATGGCTGATATGCAGCTGCCTAAAAACATTATATTTATGGAAAAACTCAAAAATTTTAAACTAAAAACACAGTATTTTTTAAAACGTATTTTTAATCTAATATCAGTAGTTAAAAAAAAATGGTGTGATTTCTTATTAAACATGCTAGAGCATTCGGCCCATACAGTATCTTATATTTGGAAGAACCTGGAAATTAACTTTGATTCTTCTTTATTATATATATATATATATATACATTCTTCTTATATATATTCTTCTTTATTATATATATATTCTTCTTATATATATTCTTCTTTATTTTATATATATATATATATATATATATATATTCTACTTATATATATTCTTCTTTATTATATATATATATATATATATTCTTCTTTATATATATATATATATATATATATATAAATATATATATATAAAGAAGAATATAAAATAAAATTGTAATATAGAAATACCATTGAATTATTTATTGCCAGATATTTTGTGAATCAGGTCAAGGTTATCAGTCTGTTATCTTTATTCACAGTACTAGATTCTTTAAATCTGGTAATTCTAGTAATGTTCTTTAAATGTATCTGTGCTAATATTTAAATTAAATTATGCTAATCAGGGATCATGTGCAAAATCTATAGCCTCTCTATACACGTGAAGTGGATTTTATTAATCATTTTCAAATTTAGGTCTAATATTGAAAACGTCGAGAGAAACAAACAAAATAAAAAATCCTGTGAATGTGAGAACTGAAACATAGTTGTCAAGCAGTTAAAGAGGAAGCTTGAAATTTATGTGTTTAGATTATGATTAAATTGCAGTTATAAAAATTTAATGAAAGCTTAATTGCGTCATTTGCATAACTCTTGTTTTGAAAGGCTGTTTATACATAATAATAAAAAAAAACAAACAAACCATGAATTGTAATGAACATTAGCGCTCTGGGAATACTAAATTGAATAATATATACACTTTTTTGATTTTTTTTTTCTTTTAATAATAAAATATTACCATATATTACATTATGCGGAGTAATTCATTCTAATATAAATCCGCTTAGGCCAGAATATTTTGCGTTGTTAAAATATTAAAGGGGGAAAAAAAGGAAAAGAAATTCTATAAAAATAAAGCAATTTGTTAATTCATTATAACAAGCAGATATTCTGTAATTTTGTATGGCTGGTTTATGTTAAATGGATTTGTAGAGTACATATAAAGTATGGAGTGATTTTTCTATAAAATATGCAAATTTTATTAAATATAGCGCCAAGGGGCAATCAAGTTTCAGATTACCTTTATGTAGTATAAAAGCTGTTATAGCAGTTATATATATATCTGCCTTCGAGGAATTACGGCAATTAGCGTCGGAGGCTCTGAGTATGACATCGGATTACGGAGCCTCCGGGTAATCTTCTGATTTGCCAGCAGGTGGCGTGGTAGTGAGTTGGAGCTTCCCAGCTGAGGGTACCAAGTGTCTCGGTGAGGGACAGGGCTTGCGATGTACGTGCGTGACTCTAGTGGCATGAGGTCCAGTGTTTGCCATCTGTAACGGTAGAGCTAGCCCCAGATAGCGTAAATCTGTATAGGCATGCCTGAAACGCTATTTCGGCAAATCATAGACAGAGCACAGTGACCTAAAGAAGCAGCCCTTGTCCTGGAGACTCTTGGTGAGAACTGGAGATTTCCCAGCTTTGGTAGTTAGAGATGATCACCAGGGACCCTTGACATTGATCGTCAAATATGGGAAAAGGTGTTTGTTTTTGCCTACCTCTTGAATCCCACATTGGAAGCTAGTTCGGCCCCTATGGACAGCTATCCCAATATCCTATAAGAAGTAGCAAGGTATCAGGGAACAAACCTGGGATATTCCCTGGGATACCTTAAATTAGATGTTTTTTTAATTGTTTAACCAAATTTGAATTTCATGCCTGTTCATCCATTGTCAGCCTCCTAATCGTGCTTATGCTTTACCCCAGTGAAAGTTCTACTTTCTTGAGCTAACCTTGGCATCTAATAGCAACCATAGACAATTAAATGCTAACTTAGAAGTTGTGGTTTCCTATGGTGCTAAGAGTCTTATGGAACCTAGAATCCATAATTTTGCTATAAATTATCGATTTGGAATATATTTTTGAATTTGAATCATGTGCAGTAAAAAAGATTATCTATAAATCTATAATTATAGTATAATTGTGAATATTATTATTAATATTATTATTATTATTATATCGTAAACTTCTACAGGTAAATTAAACATTCATTGAATAGAACTTTGACAGAAATGAAAATAAACATATATTTGTTAAAAAACTGCATATTATTTGCACATTTATATTCAATATGATATATCAATCACGGATTAATACTACGCAGATGAATCACAGTCATTAATGTGGCTGCCACTGGATCTGTTTTTATGTTTTTTTCCACTTTTTTTAAAAAAATTGATGAAGGCAAACAAGCCCACACGAGCCAAATCTAATGATAGTTATTAAAGCGTTCATAAAATCAATCTGAAAACCGGGGACAAAAAAACCAAACAGCTGCTCAGTCCTTAAATGCTAAGATTCTTAAACCATAACAGTAGGTCATAAATCAGTTGTAAACCTGTCAAAAGTAAATAAATGATTGAAGTAGAAGAATTGAAAGGGATAAAATATTTATAATCTATAAAAAAAAAGATTTTAATGTCTTTTCTTGTAAAAATGTTCCTCTCCTTAAGCATAAACCCCCAGCACTGTATACTGTAATGTAGGTCGCCAGAGAGAGAGAAACCAATTTTTTTCTTATTTTGTCCCAATAAAACCCCTTTATCTGCAGACCTGGAGGCCGCCATTGTTGTCAGTCATTTGATATTTTGGATGACTTTCCCGGCTCAGTCACCACACTGAGCTGATGCTTTATGGCGATCCTAATGAAGTCCATTCCTCCATAGGCTTTCAATGGGTACAGTGTCTGGCTGGGTCACTGAGACCGAATCATTCTACTGTTTCCCACACGCAGTATGATAAGAAATCAAGGTGTTCGTCTAGTATGAAAATGGCGGTTGGAGACATCTCTATAGTTCGACATGCAGTCTAGGTCTAAGGAAGGCTTTTTTTTTAGAAGAGGTCTCACCATTGTTTCTTTGAATAAGTCTGGAAACATTCCATATTCCAAAGAAAATTTTTGTAACGACTGGACCAATTGCATCTGTGCATGCTGATAGTAGATGTGTAGGTGCATGGTCTAAGTCACAGGTGGTTGGCAGCAGCCTTTGTGTGATTGAGATGGCTTCTTCCATGCCGAAGATGTCAAAGACTATGAAAGGTTTGTGGAGGTATGCAAGCAAGATGGCAAGCAAGATGGCTTGCAGGGCCTTTCTAAGGAGCGAAACAGATGGGTCGGTCTGTTGTGTGCCAGCCTGATAGTGATTGCGAGTGAGTGTGTTAGTGTGAGTGTGTTATTATTGTTAGTTGATCAGTGATGTGCTTGATTAAGGTACGTTTATTATCCAAATTATGTCTTTTAAATTCAAGATTTCCATCTTTTTTCTTCAGCATTCTGATGGTCTTATCAAACCACGGCGCATGATTAATGTTTTTTATAGGCTGTATGCACATTGAGGCTCTTCAAAGTATTGCTCGCCGTCTTGTTAAACCGTATAATTAAACATATTAAACTCTTATTAAACTAAGAGAACAAGCTAAACATATTTTGAAAACCAAATCCGGGAGTATTTTTTTAAATAGTGGCCATTTTAGCTTCATTATCAGGAAAGCTCAATAGGAGCATCTTCTTCGCATGCATGTGAGGGGGGTCTCATAAGACCCCCAGGAAATCTCGCTTGAGCCAGCACTAGAGCCGCTCATACGCAGAGGGTCAATTAGGTTGTGAAGGCAGACCAAGCCACCAGCCATGCGCACAGTTCTTTCCTTAACCAAACAGTTTATGTGTTAAAACACCCAACAAACAACAGCTATAGCAAACGACGACATGCCTTTTAGTATCCTACGCTGTTAACCCCTTAATGACAAAGCCCGTACATGTACGGGCTCAAAATGCATTGTTTTCAATGGGTTTAGGGACTGGCCCATTGTCCTTAAGGGGTTAAAAAAAAGAACATAGTTGAAAAGCTTTAGGCTGACCTTTATTTCCACCCGTGATGCATTAAAGTTCAGCTCGAATATTTAGATCTTACTCTTTACCTCTAGCAAACACAACATCAAACCCAATAATAACTTTTTCTCCCCTTTCAGAGAACAAATGATTTTGAATGAAAAAAGCTCAGGCGTTCTTGCCGCTGTGTGATTAATAGTAACTCTTGTGTTGGAATGTAGATTGAATTTTATATTAGCATAAATCAGTATTTTCAAGAAAAAAGCGACTCCATCCAGGAGGCTTTTGACATTCAATATAACTTCCATAAATTATTCATTTGGTTGTTCATTCCTTTGCCATTCGAGGCTTGTTAGAACAGTTATTTTCACTTGAAAGATATCCTCCGAGGCGCTTGTGAACAATTGCAGGCTATTAGCATTTTTGAGTGATTCAGCATTTTTTTTCCTCTTTTCTCCCCTAACAAGATACCTGTCATAAATATAATATTTAATAACCACACCATCATTTAACTATAAAATTCCAGCAAGACACCTATTAAACTAATATCTCTAAATTTAGTTACTTATACTTTCGGGCTAATGGAGTGGCCTGAAACAAATTGTATTCTAAAACGTCGGAATCATTGGAGGAAAAAGACGCCTCGACGAGTAATTACAATCTTAATTAAAATTTCATGTAATGAGAGCACTGTGAGAGAATGAATACCGCTTAATTCCGTTACATTAGAAGAAGACACAAGACGATTCAACCTTACTGAAATAAGACAATTTGGATAGAAACCAAAGCAATATTTCCAAGTAATCCAAACTGTAGTGGATCTTCTGTACCATCAAGTCAAAATGAAGCACACAAAAACAGTTCTGTGTACATAAAAAGACAATAACTTATATTCTTTAGCCCCTTAAGGACAATGGGCGGTCCCTAAACCCATTGAAAACAATGCATTTTGAGCCCGTAGGGGCTTTGTCATTACGGGGTTAAACTTCTCCTCAACCTTGTCCATGTCTCCTTGCCACACAGCTCAACATCTTATCTTGCATCTTCTTGTATTTATGTCTTTTGTCTTCGGCCGCTGCTTCAAAAAGTCTTCGTGGACAACAGGACAAGGACGTGACCTCTGGTCAACGTCCGCAACATGGCGGAGCTTCTGGGCACAAGAATGTTCTCTCAAAGACCAAAAAAAAGTAAATATATGTAGTGATCTCCTCGTGTCCACCCAGGTAGCTCCCAGAAATTCTTTTACTATTCACACAATAACATATCGTGCTTACAATGTGTTACATAAATTCTATTTGGATTTTTAACAGCCTCGATACAATGGGGCATGAGGTCTAGAATTCTCAGTGAAAAAGTTATCCTAAGTAGCAATTTTTACTAGGTTTGTTTGGCAAATTATTTTCAACGTCATGAAACATTGATGATATTGAGAGGTAATGATCATGCATCTACAGCATACATACAGCTGTGTCTGAGCTCGTTTTCATCAGTTCTGTTTCATTATCCCCCTTCTCTTCTTTGCTCTTCTGAATTGGCATCATGAATTGTTGTTTAATGGTCCCTTGATGGATACAAAACAAAAGTTCCTACTATAGATTATGCATACCGTACCCTCTGTACTAGAGCCCTGCGTGGGACTGTTTTTTTAATCCCGCTCCCGCCCGCTTCCTTTGATTTTTTCGCCCAATGGTGCCTGCTCCCGCCACATTTGTGGCCAATCAAGCCCACCTCCTTACCTGAACTGCAGATTTCCCGCGCAAACCCGCAAGGCTGCCCTCGAATTGCTCCCTCACAGCGTCGCTTCTCTTGCTCCGCCCAGGAAGAAGGCAGAGTCACGGGAAGTGACATCACATCACGTGACTCTGTTTTGTTCCTGGGCGGACACTGTAAGGGAGCAGCGAGAAGGCAGCCTTGCGGGAGTGCGCGGGATTACCGGGACCTGCAGGTACAGTGCCTGACCGCCCTCTCTCGCCCGCGGGACCCGCCTCCCAATGCAGTCCTCTACTCTGTACTATAAATAATATCGATCTCTACTATAGATAATGCATACTGTAGGTGGGAAAAGAAAGTAGGGCTAATTTTCCCAACTCATAATCATCGGTGCCCTTCTTGAAAATTCATATTTTTTATTTCGCAGGAATCCGGAATATTCACTAATCACTTCTTATTGTATTATCACACCCCGCATCACTAGCTTTTTAAATGATTCATAACTATATTTCAGAATGTATTGTATTTATTCATGTTATGTGTTTTTTTTCTTCTTGAATATAATTCTGATTACATAAAAAAAAACGGATTATCATATTACAATTATTTTAGAAAAAAAAAGAAAAAAACATTTGTGCAAAACAACAGATGGTTTCTGAAAAGCATCTTCTAGAATATATTAAACAGAGAACTTTCTGACTTAAAATAAGATCGTAATGTAACAAATGTGAACAAATCAAAGTGACTATTTGTAACTTGTAGCTTAGCAACCGATGATTCTCAGTAAAACTAGAGGAAACTTTCATATTAAGTGGCTATTACTCAAAAATAAATGAAACATTAATTGTTGGTCAGGTTCCTCTGCTACGGTGGATGTCTCCTTACCTGGCCAACCACACTCCAAACTCCAAAAATGTTCTTAAACAAACCCAGGAAAATGAATAGGTGAATAGAGGGAAGAGTGATAAAAGCGCAAAGCAAAATACATTTTAAAAGAGGACAGATTTAGTATTAAGGAAATTTGTTTATTGAATTTTTTCACATATTTTCTAATATATTTTTCCCCAGAATCGTTTATAATGTAACTTATCTTGTACTCTTGGCAGGACTAGTGATGGCGGACCTGGCCACCAGCAACCCAAATTACATAAAATACGTGTGGAAGCCTCCTGGATATGAGTGCCTGTATGTTATGTTTTTATACTTATGCAGGGGGCAACTGCACATATCTAGCCTATGGCCACAGACCGCAGGACATATTCTACCTTTGGAGTGGCAGATCGTGCAAGTGTGGGGCAACTGCCCACCAGGAATTCGCCCCATATGCCAGTCCGGACCTTGCAAGCATGCAAACTTTAATCGAAACAAATGACCATTTCTATTCAAATAGAACATATTTAAAATTGTTTGTGATGAAAATTTGTTGGAATTCTCGAAAAAATATGTAAAAAGGTCTAATCGCTACTGCAAATTCCTAACTTATTTTAACTCTAGCTTTTTACTTTGGTCAAGGCAGAGAACAATCCTGAGTAACTTTTTTCTAAACATGTTTCAAAACATCCACCAAAAAAAAATTTCCGACTGATATTATCTTAAAGACATTAAATGAAATATGGAATAGGGAAAAAATTATAAATTCTCTTATATTTTTATTTTTTTGGAAGGCTTAGACTTCCCTGTTGCTTAAAAATAAGACGGATGCAACTTGATCCTGAACTGCTGGAAAAAAGAAATGAAATAATCTCCTTTATGTGTGATACGGAACGCTACTACTTAAGACAATTTTCTCTAGTTCTATTTTAGTAAAAGTATGTATTTTATCTAAAAAAAAAAAACTATATAAAATATGTAAGCACCGATTCAAGAGAGCTATACACAACTTTATGTTTAATGTATCACAATTATATATACATTGTGTCTTTTGTTAAATCATTGGCAAGTCTTTGCAGTTATTATGTATTTGTGATGATAAAACCTTCCGAAGCATATTTTGGCATGCAGCAGAAAAAAGTATGAGTTGCCTTCGGCATTAGTCCAGGGCAGCACCATCACCAACCCCTCGGGGTGGCCATCTTTCTTCTGAGCGCTGGCATATGATGCCATATCCGGGAGCTCCACTATTTAAGGATGGGTCGGCACCTGGGAGAAGTGATCTCCCTTTTAACCAGCCCATTGAGCACTGACGCTACTGGGGCCCTGAACGCCCAATAGGGTGGCCCTAACCCAGCGTCCTAGGCCTTGACGACTTTGTCTTGTGCCAATTGTCTAATGGCTTAAAATTCAACCCCCCTAAAAAAATCTATATTGTAAGAAGATGCGTAATGCACGCTGACACCCCTTGGAAGCTCCACCTCTCCATGTTTATGTTTTAGACTCAGAGGTCCCTGCTTCAGAAACAGTTCTAATGATGACCTTGAGAGTGTTTCTCCTATATAGATAGTTTACTTTATGTCTTGTTTTTATACCAAATATCAACATGTAGATTATCCAGAGAGCAAAGGTTGGTCTGGTTGGTAAAAGTTTGCTACAAGTTTCAAGTAACCTTTGCAACTGGTGTACAAAAAGAAATCTTAATGAGTTTTTTCTTTTTCAAGTGATATTCCATATGTTCTATAGAAAAGATAAGATCATTTAATGGTTAATCCAACTATGTATTACAGAATGTATTTACATTGTACATAATAAAGAAACAATATTAGAACATATGTATCAGTAATTCTTTTTGAGCGGACGTAATAGTTAGAAATGTAGCAATAGAACTTAAACATATTGCTGATTGGGGCCAAATAAAAGCCGTGAACCAGGACAGTTCTGGATCTCGTGTGGACTTTGATGCTGACTTACAAATAATACCAACTTTGATGTGAGTTTCAAAGTCAAAGTTACCATGGAATTCGCCGTCAACATCAAACTGAATCCTAATATCAAAGTTGAGTTGGAACAGTGACAACGTGTCCTACTTCATGTTTCTAATGTTCAGTGAGGTACAAAATACCGAATGACTTATTACCCCGAAAATATTACATTAATTTCAATTTTAACGTATGATGAAAAAAAAAATGGAACTGTCTCATTACTTTTGCTTTGTATTCCTACATTCACTGAAGAAGATGACGGTTGCTTGGCGAGAACAAGTCTGATGTTCCATCGCTAAAGAAACTAAAGTTATAATTAATCTTCACTTGAAGGATTTTGCCCATATCCGCTCACATATTTAGTCTAAAAACATGAGATATAAAATTATATTTGATGGAAAAAAGAAATTGGATTTGACGCTGAATGTGTTTAACTACCAGTCATTAGTTCTTAAGTTGACCTTGAAGAAATGCAATTTATCAAGGTTAGGCTTTCGAAAAGACCTACTCAACAGGAAAGCTGGGTGAAAAGTTTTACCCATATCGGAAAGCAGCAGGACACAGCACTTTTCATCTGAAACGCTCATTAAAAAACCTTTCCAAGATTTAGTTATCACTTTTTGGTCACAAGCATCAGAATTTGACAACTCACTTAACTTTTTAATCAGACAAAAAGGGGAGTTTTCTCATTGCCTTCATGTACATTGTTTCCATTGTTCTCCCAATACTGTCTGCTTCTGTTCCTCTCCAACCAGGTCCTTCTCCAACCTGCGGTATTCCAAGGTTAATGCAATTTCTGTAGCTTCAGCCCATGCCGCCTCCAACAGAACTTTCTCAATTCTCCTTCCGACATACATGGACTGTGTATGCACCTCAAAAGCTCTATATACAACCTTCGTACATACAAATAGCTTAACACAACCACACATGCTATCTCATAGAAATATGGCGCCATGTCCCCTATGCTTTCCTCAATACTTTTGGCACTTTAGCTTCCCAAGCAACAACTCACATACATAAATCTCTAAACTGCCTCCACATTTTGCCCATCATGTGTTTAGTTTTTATGATTAAAAGGTGTAGGCAACTGATGGATGTCCACCTAGAGGTAGAAGTCCTATTCTTACCCAGTTGACCCTGGTGTCAACATCATGGTGTTGCGATAACCCATCATTTCCTCCATTAACGGAAAAACTCTTCCAATCGACCAGACTCTTCCCTCCCCAGCCAGCAGAAGACAGGTCAATAACCACCATTATGCAGTTTGTTTAGGGTAGTCCCATCCAGATGGATCATATTTAAGGAAAAATAATGAAAATAGATGGTAAGCCAGTAGCTGATGTTTATACACTGTAGCATCTTTCAAGACATTATTCTCGCCTGAAAGATACTATGGGAATTATTAAATACAGATTCTCATGCTTCTGCATTCATTGCCGTGGTACATGTGCCCATCTGTCACAACAAGCTCGGTGGAATTCTTTATTGCTTAGTAAGTAAAACATCATTCATTTTTAAACTGCGGTTTCTAGAATGTGTTTGAAAAGTCTGAATGCGCTGTCAAAAAGGAGGCTCTGGATCATAAGTGAAATCTGTTTTCCCGAGTGGATCACACCGCCGTTTAATTTAATCTCGCCCTCCTTGTCTTCCTCATTTTTCTTTCTCATCAGCGGGTTTGACACGTCTATTCCGAGGCATCGGTGTATTGTGACTTTGGAATTTGCATGAAATAAACTGAAACTACTTTTATTTTCATCGCCCGAATCCGGCTGCAGATATTTTGAATCAACGTAAAAAATTTTATGTGTAGTTTATGGAGATGAAAAGATGCCAAACAAGGATTTTTAACGTCTATTGTGGTGATAAAATGAGTCCATTCGTCAATAATTTGCAATTACAATAGCCACGTCATGTAAGCTGTTGCCTGGACAATGTCTTTTACTGATTTATCACATTCATAGAGTAAATAATAGGGAAAATAGTTGCCCAGTAGGGGGCGATAGGGGTTATGGATGAAAATGGAAAAACGCTGAAAAGTCCCCCCTCTGTAAAAATAAAACATTTTTTTAGCTTACAAATGTCCAAAAAGGAAATGAAAACTAAAATAAAGAAATATAGAAAGAAAAGAAATATATATATATATATTTTATTTTTTATTTATTTTTTTAATTTTTTTTTAATTTTTTTTTATTTATTTTAGTTTTCATTTCCTTTTGGACAGCCTTTTTTCCGATTTGTCACATTTCCAAATCCTTTATTTATTGGTTTGGCAAACTAAATAATACTAAATAACTGTGTTTAGAGATTCAAACAATATTTCTGTATTATAAACCCATCTTCTCTTCACACCATGGGAGCAGATGTCTTAATTGGAGGATATCCCTCCATATGATACATGTGTGTGCAGCCGGAGACATGATATGCCCGGCCACATGCAACGTGAGCATAAAAGCTTAACATGCGACCTTTCTTAACTGGCTGTCCGACATGTTAATGTTATTAGGTGGCCACTATCCTTAAAGTGCCTTTATGGCCAGCCTCATTATGCCCAGCCTGGTGCTGCCCTAATGACATCATTTAACAAATCATTTATGATTGGTCAAAGCATGCGTGTGTTGACCATATGAGATAAAAGGATCATTTTGAGTTATTTTAAGGGTTCTTAAAATCAATATAATGAAGATGATAAGTAGTGAGATAGACGAACTCCAAAAAATAAGTCACAATAATATTTCTCAGAAGCGGATATATTATTAAATATAATAATATTTTTAATTTTATTTTTAAATATTTAAATTGTAACAAAACAACACAAGTGTAGAATGGCGCATAAGACCATAATCAAGGTAAAGGACTTTACAGTGCCACAAAGGGTTAACAAATACAATAAAAAATTCGTATGACATAAATTGGTGGAAAACATAAAAACAATACAACTGGAATATGGATACATTTACAAGCCAAAGATTCCTATTCAACGAGCCGCAGCCTGCGGTACAGAGAAAGTAATACCTCGAAGTACAAAAACAAAGACACCGCTGTGTTTGCAAAAGAAACGAAGTTCAGAACTTACAAGGAACAGAGTGTGTATTCGATCACATTTATAAATGAGCAGATATGCATCTATAATTGCGTTCCCTTACGTGTTTTCTACTCTAATGGAGCAGCCTACACATGCACCCAGAGGAATTGATGTAAACGCTAATGCATCTATATCTAAAGGTCTTCAAAACTCGTTTTTTGTAGCAATCAAACATCGTAAGAGTAAAAAAATAGATAAAAAAGCTTCTGAAAACAAGTACTCATCAGTTCTATATGTGTATATTTTAACACCTTATTTTAAGAGTCAATAATTAAAATATTGACTCTTTCACGTACCATACAAATAGAACTATGTACGGGATCCTTGGAAGAACTTATTTTCTGGATTCTACTTACTGTGGCCATCGAAGTGTTTGGTTCCGACACCAATTTACATCCTATGTGTTCATTTTTTTTATTGCTTCTTTTTTACCTAAAAAAAACTAAACTACTTTCCAACGAGTAAGAATGCATTTTATTTAAGAACGGGTTCCAGTTGGTAGCCAATTTTAAATGGAAATGCTATTATATTTATTGTCAAGCAAAAATTAATTATGAAATAAAAAAATTTACAAAAAAATTAATTCTGTTCAGAAATCTGGATTTCATGTCATTTTTTTTGTATATCTATCATCGGAACTTTATTAAAAATATATATGTATGAAAGTGGAAATACGCTTGCAAAAAACTGTAATTTTTACCCTCTGACCCTCCGGAAACTCTTTACCTCTTTTATAATTTTATACATTTGCATACAGTTGATTTAACCAAAATAAAAGAAAATTCAGGTGTATCTAACATCCGAATCAACCTTATCCTTCATGTATGAAATAGATTGTTACATACAGTAGAGAAGACTGCTGATTAAATTAAGAAAACATCATTTGTTCTCCATGATAATTAATGCTAAATAGTAGCCATTAAGCTTTTTTTTTTTTCAAGTTTATTGTTAAGGCTTATTAAAGCCAAAATAAATTGCGTATGAATTCCGTAAGAATTCATTAGAAACGGCGTCTAAGTAAATAGCTTGAGCCTCAAAATACTCATATACAGTATATCAACGGAGTGCAATCTCTGCATATACAATCCAATGTTAATTAATTCAGGACTATAAAAAAATAATCACAATGTATTTCATTAATACTCATATAATAGCCGGCCAACCCTAATAAACATGCAGATGAAATTTCATGCTCAATGCAACAAAATTAATTCCAGTTTACATATCTTTTTTTCTTAATGTGACACAATGCAAATGGAACATAATGCTGAGCAAATAAAGACCTATCAGAACAGCGAAACAATATAATTACTCAGTGTAGAATTATATATGTGACAGTACTACAGCAAAAAAAAAAAACTACAACGGTATTTCATGATAGAGAATAGTGAATAAGAAATCGTGGTTGAGTTAAAATGATAATGGTAAAGGTCTTTTACCATGGGGGGTTGGAGAATAAGTGGAACAGCCTCCAAGACCAAGACCAAGTGCCAAGCAAGTTTTGAGCGTTACAAAAAAATGGGCAAAAAGGAAGCTCTAAATTGTTCTCCTCTTGTAGTGTTCCTGCATCATAGCGACCAACCCGCTTACTACCGTCTCAAGCCAAGCTCTTGCGAGATAGAAGAGGTATTTAAACTCATTTGGACCACTATGTCAGATCTGCACGCAAGTTTCTTAATTCATATTGTCCTGTATGTCTACCAAATTTGTATTTTGGGAAATTGTTTCGTTTTTGGCCAAAGTTTGGTATTTACCTTCTCCTCTCGTAGCTTTCCTGCTCCCCAACCAACAGCCGTCTTACTGCCATCTCAAGCCAAGCTCTAACCCACCCAAATTTATTGGAAAGATCCACTTAGAGCCCGTTTTAAAAGCGTTTAGGAGGCGATCAACGATCACCTCCTAAACTTAAATGGTGTCGCTGGAATGCCTGGATCAGGAGGCATCCAGCGACACCAAACACTTACCTGGGGATGGACTGTGACCGCTCCGGAGAAAAAATAATAAAGATGAAAAGGTTTGCTAGACGGTCTCCAGACCCTCTAGAGAACTCTGGCTCCACTTGCAGGTTGAATACAGGTACTGCATTCAACCATGCAAGTCAATGGAGCTCAGCTTTCTAATCACAGTGTGATTAGAAAAAATAAATTAAAAATAAAATAAAATTAATAATAATTAGAAAAAAAATAGTAAAAAACCAGTAAAATGTAAAAATAATTTCCCTCTGATGTCACTATCAGGGGAACCTTCAAGTTGAAAAAAAATGTTAAAAATGTTTTAAAAAAGGCAAAAAAAAATTAAAATATATATATAAAAAATATATTTTTGTGAGCAAGTCCTAAAATTAGCACATTAGCTTAAAACAATTCTCGCATGGAAAGAGTTAAAATACTGTCATATTAAATGCCCATGGGGTGTCTACTTTAAAAAAATGTATGATTTGATGGGGTAAATTGAATTGGCCGGGTTCAACAAGGTCCCAATTAACACGGGGGGAAGGATGGCCACACATCTAATTTCCAATTAGAAAAATGCACACGTACCAAATGTGGCCTTTTAGTTCCCCCCAAAAATGACAAACCCATACATGTGGAGTATCACTGTACTCAGGAGATGTTGCTGAACACATATTGTGACACATATTGTGACAGCGGCATATACCAGGAGCTGTAAATTCATACATAAAGTAGGTGTGTGTGGGAAAAATACACACACAAAAATACTACTGCAAACTTTGAAAAAATGCTGGTGGTAAAATTTGTGCATGCAAAGAGTTAAAATACCAGCATTTAAAATACCCTATGGTGTCTAGTTTTCAAAAATATATGGCTTTATTGGGCACACTGAAATGGCCCGGCTCAAAGATGTACCAAATAGGGCATGGGCAGTGGATCCCCAAATGCCAAAGTTTAACATTGAAAAATGTGCATGCCCCAAATGTGGCCCTTTTGCCCCCAAACAGCCAGGCAAAATCATTCATGTGGAGTATCACTGCGCTCATGAGATGTTGCTGAACACATATTGGGGTGTTTTGTGATAGTGACATATACCAGAACTTTTTAATTCATACCTGAAGTAAAATGTGTGTGAAAAAACAAATGCAAAAAAATGACTACTACAAAGTTTGACAAAGACTGGTGGTAGATATGGTGCATGGAAAGAGTTAAAATACTAGCATTTGGAATACCCTGGGCTGTCTAGTTTACAAAAATATATGACTTGATGGGGTAAATTGCATTGGCCGGCTTCAAAGATACCCGAAATGGCACATGGGGGGAAGAATTACCAGATTTGGAAAAAATGGCTTTGAAATAGCAAAACGCTACCTGTACTTATTGCCCCATAATGTGTAGAAAAAAGTAAAAAAACATAAAAACATTGGGTATTTCTAAACTCAGGACAAATAGTAGAATCTATTTAGCAGGTTTTTTCATTACCTTTTATAGATGAGTAAAAGATTTTTCAACTAAAAGTTAGAAACAGTCATTTTTTTCAAAATTTTTCACCATATTTTAGACTTTTTTTAATAGTAAATGATATGATACAATCAAAACAATGTCATCTAAAGAAACCCTTCTTGTCCTGAAAAAAACAATATCTAATGTGTGTGGGTTCAGTAAACGGGAAAGAAGAAAATTACAACTAAACACGAGCAGCGCAGAAATGTTAAAACGGCCATTGTCACGAAGGGTACAAAAAGTAAAATCAGCCTTTGTCACGAAGGGGTTAAACTAAACCTGAGTGATCGTGTCTTGATGTGACTAGTAACCTATCGAGGGATTTGGACACCCTTATTTACACTATCTGCTGCTCTGCTTTGTTGTACTCGCATGTATCTTAAGTCCATATTGAGCGGTCGGCAGATACCGCTGTGCTAACTTATTCTCGCCAGCGAGACACATAAACAAAAAGCAGAACATGGAAAAATTCTTATTATATGTTTTTTAGTTACAATACTTTTTTTCAATAGTATATTATTATAAGCCAGAAGTCACCGTTTGCCGGTTACCGACCCGTTTCCTGAGCGTATAATTATATCCGTCTTATCGCAAGGGTTTTGGGTGGGAATTATTAGAAAAATGCCAAAATAATATAGTAAAATGGTAAAATACCCCACCTCTAAGATCCAGTAGGAAACTCAGCTTTCTGTAATAATCTATAGGACGTAGAAGAACAGGAGATGCTATACACGCTGGATTATAAAGCCAATCGGAAATGAGTACTAATAGAACTTTTTGGTTAAAAAGTACGAAAAAAAATCTAATGCCGTTATATTATTATTTATTTTATTCACACAAAAGGTAAAATAAAAGGTTTGTACATTTCCGAATACTGGATTTTCTTGGCTCATTGTGGAACATAAAGGGTAATTGCTTCCCACTTGGTGACCCCTGTTGGATCCCAAACTATTCTTTAACAAAAGAACAATCATAAGAAAAAGAAAAAAAATAAATAACTGGACCTTGAAACTCATTAACCCGGTATTGTATGAATAGAACATGAAAAGTATCATTGACACAAATTATTAATTATAAAACCCAGCAGATTGATGCGTGAAAGCACTTAGAGGTATGACAGACAGCTTCCGTTCTTAATGCAAATGTCATGGTGGACATCGCAGTTAAAATGCAAGCGTTGACTTTCATCTATGGGGCAGTAATTTTAAGGTAACCTTAAAGGTGCTCTGTTTGAAAATATGGGCCATTAGAAGCATTTTAGTGTTATGGATAACTCGCCAACCCTATATTTCCAACCACTGAGAGCCTTGCTTTGGTACCCTGCTTAAGAAAATGTAATCCGACTCATAATCTGGAACATATGGCACTAAATTCTAGAAATGAGGAGCCATCCCCATTATGATCATGCCATTGAGATTAGAAACAACCAACGTTCTAAAAAATGGTGGAAACTTTCATTAAAAAAGAGTTGCTGTAGGAATATTTTAATATTACCACAATGTTATCATAGTAAACATAAACCCATTCGTTTTTTATGATATTAAAAAATAAAAATCTGCTCTTTAAAATTTAAAGAACTAATAAAGACTGTCTTCTGCATCCATATTCATTATATTAACATTTAGATAAAGGAAATAGCAATTGTGGAAGTACCAACGGACAATGGTGTATTAACCTTTGGCACTGCCCTATGTCTGACCTATGGTAGCACCCCCAACATCACCCCCTCTGCAACTGTCATCCTTACTGTCATCCTTACTGTGAAGTGTTGAGATATGATGTCATTTCCTGGCACTTTATGTCTTAGAAGCACACAGCCCCTTGTAATGAATCCTATGGAGCCCTGTGCCAACTCGTCACAGTCTCCATCGTGTAACTAGGCCCGTTGGGAAGATCAGAGATCACCCTTGTGAACGGTCACTCAAAAGAGCAATCTGCCCCCCAGCTTTTACAGCAGTGGGACAATCGCCGCCACTATACCTGCCACCCCAGGTCTAGTTGGCCGAGGCCAGAATACTTCAATGGAGCCATTAGCAGCTAACCCTTACAAAATGATTAGAATTTATGCTAAACGTTCATTTACTTGGTGACTAGAAATTGTACTGAAATAACACTCTCCGCTAAATTCTTTCTTGTTCAATTTTTTTAACTTTTTAATGTTCAAAATACCCCCAGGAACATAACTGCCATGTTCGAACATTATTGTTTAATTTTACATGATGATAACGGGTTTGAATTACTATTATACATGTGTGCAAGCTTCCAATAATGAATTAGTAGCCATTGCTCTCACGGGATTACTTAGGCATAGAATTTAATCATTTAAATTCAAATATAAAGATATATAAAACTTTAAGAGGTGAAAACCCGCATCTTTCAAGGCACATTATCCCACCATTTTTTTGTGTATTAACGTATATATCTGTATATTTGATCTATTTCTAATGAGGCAAAACATTTTTTTTCCCATTTCTCTGTAGATTAAAATAATGCCTCATTAGGTTTCCATGTTTTAAAACTGCAGATATTTGAATGAATTTGAATCTATTAGACAATGTATGAATCCACGTATCGAGATGTATGTGTTTTCCAGGGCGGTCGTGTTATATAGCTGCTGAAATTCTTATGAGATCCATAAGAAAAATAAAGCTCACCTCTAGGAACAGCAGGGGAAATCAAATTAATCTAACATTTCGCATACATAGAATGCATTATGGTTTATTAAAAGGTCTCCGATAAAGAATACCACACTTGAATCTTTATAAAAAGTTAATTCATAAAAAATGGAGCACCCTACCCGATCTTCAAAAGGTTATTATGGAAGGATCTGAACGACGAAAGGTGTCCATTGGAGGGGACATCGAGAGAGCTCAAGCCAAGGAAGCACTCAAGTGACATCCAGGTGTCCATTGGAGGGGACGTCAAGAGAGCTCAAGCCAAGGAAGCGCTCAAGTGAGTTCCAGGTGTCCATTGGAGGGGACGTTGAGAGAGCTCAAGCCAAGGAAGCACTCAAGTGAGATCCAGGTGTCCACTGGAGGGGACGTCAAGAGAGCTCAAGCCAAGGAAGCACTCAAGTGAGTTCCAGGTGTCCATTGGAGGGGACGATGAGATAGCTCAAGCCAAGGAAGCATTCAAGTGAGATCCAAGTGTCCATTGTAGGGGACGTCAAGAGAGCTCAAGCCAAGGAAGCACTCAAGTGAGTTCCAGGTGTCCATTGGAGGGGACGTCGAGAGAGCTCAAGCAAAGGAAGCACTCAAGTGAGATCCAAGTGTCCATTTTAGGGGACGTCAAGAGAGCTCAAGCCAAGGAATCACTTAAGTGAGATCTATCACTGCATCGATCGCCGCTCTATGACATCAGCATTACAGGCACTGAACGGTGACACTTATAGTATATATATATATATATATGTAAATATATAGATTATGTCACAATACTACTCCCAGGGCCAGGTACAAATCTAAACACCTAAGGAAAGCTTGATCCCTTTCTACGAAAAATCGCCATGAACGTAAAGGGACTATCCAGTATACCAGGCAGCCTTCTCAACAAATCATACGCGGCATGTTTATGGATTTGGTTGTCGTGGGTCATACAGTAGAATCATTTTACTCCGCCACCATAACTAAGGAGTATAGAATTCCACTTTCGCTCTTATTTTCTGAAAGTATAATTTCTGCTCTGACACCGGCAGCGAGGGTAAATGCACGCTGAACCCGTGTACCACAAATGATTGAGCACCTAATATGGCAAATTTCGACCGCTGTGCGTTTAGCCATAAATAAACACACTGCATGACATTTTCTTAGCCAGCTGTTAATTGCAAACATTTTAGTCTGAGAATAAATGGCTGGCCACGTTTCAGGTGGTTCTATAATTAATTTGTGACCTTTTTAATCACTGTTGCTAGATCTTCTCACACTAAATGTACAATTACTTTTTTTTATTTTTTATAGGTTTAAACAACTAATGTAATAATTAGAATTTTATAACTAAAAAAAATAAATATCAGGAAAAAAATGAGATATTATCTGATTCACTCGTTTCACGTCGAAATACATTATTCTTATATATCCTAGACAATATAATACAAATAATAATAAACAATATAAATGGGGACTGTCAAAAAATCATCAAGTTTATTTATTATAAACTACCTGTGTTGTTTTTTGGTTTTTTTTTATTTTTTTTTTTAATTAGTTTAATTGCTTTGGGAATATTTAGTTAGAAAGTAAAGAGGAATAGATTAAAGTGAAGCCGAGATCTTTGACAAAGGTGGATGAGCTACTTCACTAGTAGATTCGACACACAGGCTATAAATTTAATTTTTTTTAGATTATCTTCCAATGTTTTGATATTACCTCCCCTTCTTCTCTCCCCACTCTTACGAGGACTAACTAGTTAACACAAGTGTAGGAATAACTTAATAGAGATATCTGTGAACTTTCTGGGATTGATGCAGAGTCTCCAGGTGAAGTGCGGGATGCAGGAGAGCGGAGTTTGATCACTCTTCACCCAGGTTCTGCCCATTTCCCGCCAACTTCCCAATGACTACCACCTACTTCCCACCCAATTTGGAGTAGCTTCATTACTATGGACGGTTTGCCTTGCCTTCTGAAGGATGTCACATTCCCAGAGGTGGTGGAGCTCCAGGAAACCAATTTTGGGAAGTTCCCCGGTATTTTAATAGGGATTCCAAATGTTTTGGACATTAATTCAAGATGGCCGCTCTTTGCAATGCATGTAGGTAACTATAAGTCTTTTAGTAATGTCCTGTTCGGTATATCACACTCACATCATTCTAAATGTGTGCAAATAACATGTAATATGTTCTTTTTGGAAATCATCATTGGAATGGCAGTGGTCAATAGAAGCACCACGAAGAAAACATTGGGTTTCTACACTTTGTGACCTCAATTTTTTGGATTTTTATTCAAGACTGAATTGTCTTCACAAATGCAGTTGTTTGATATGTAAACTTGACAATTTCACAAGAGAAAATACACCTCTGTAACATCACACCACTACAAAGCATGAACTTACCCTAGCTGTGTATTTAACATAAGATCAGTCACTTTGTCAAACTGCCATAAAATGCAGTTTCCCCCAACAGCTCTCGACTTTAGTACTTCAAGGGCTCTATTAAAATAAATAACATTGTTTAAAATGTCAGATATAATTGCTTATTATAAGAAACTGTAACATATCAGCTCATTGTGTCTGCATGAGTGTGTGTAGGAGTGTGAGATGTGGGTTGGAAATCAAAGACAAAGATTTTTTTCTCTTACCCACTGCTACATGGAAAGCTCCACTTGTGGGCAGATATCATTTGGCAAAGCATTAGTTAGACAACAAGTTCTTAAGCTCTGTTTTGAGTACTAATTCTTAATTATTGCATAATTGGATTGGTAAAAGGAGTACAAAGCATGGGCACGAGATTATGTTCAAAGGCAATTACAAGGTGATGTCATCAGATTGTAGAAATATATTCAAGATCCCTTTAGACTAATTTCATCTCCTCAAAGACACAGTTCTGTACATTAGAATGAGTCACTGTGATTATACAAAAAGGAAGTTCCAGTTGGAACAGATATGGGAATTCCTTACAGTGAGGGCAGTAAAGCTCTTGATTCCACCACTGGAAATTTAATTTTTTTTTTAAGGATATTTGGGAATAAAATTTAAATCCAAGGCATAACTTGACTGCTACTCAAATCCTGAATAGGTTTCTTGCCAACCAACCCAAAATTATTTTTCCGGCTATATGGATTAGCATAACTAGGAATATCTCACTGAGAGATGGCATTTCTCCGAGCTTGCTTCTTCAAACCTTAACAATGACCAAACAGCAGAAATACCAAATCACCAAAATGATTAATATGAAAAAACGCATGCAAAGTCCAACAACATTTAAGCACTTTACTTCTCTATAAGCTTGATCAGTAAAGCAGAAATAAAATGGATATTTATTAATGTTATATTTATGGTTAGTTTGATTTTCAATTGAGCCCTAGGATGAAAGCAATAAAAAATATATAATTTAGAAACAATCTGCCATCAAAAACACATAAAGCTAATAAAAAATGCCATGCTTAGATCAAAATATAACATTAAAATGCGCCCAATAAAGAACGTCAAACATTTCTAGCCGTTGAGAAATATAGGTTAGAAGTATGCAATTATAATTTAAACTCTATTGAACTTCTCACAACACACTGAAATGTACTGGCAAAATGTGATTGCTTGCTATAACCTTGAAGGGGAAAGAAGCCCCCAACTGAAGTAATTCTTCACGAGGAGGAAGAAAAAAACAATTCGGAGTCTGTGAATATTTCAGGCATTATTAACTGCGTCAAAATTGAAGTATGCCCTTAAATACGAATGTTCCTGATTAGATTCCACTTTTTTCCCCTCATTATGTTGTATATTTTTAAGCATCTTATTTTCCCTGTGTCTTTTAATAAACATTTTTTTTGGGGGGGGGGGTTGTGCGTATTTCATTGTCTTTCTGTTAATTCCACGATTCAGGGGCCATAATTAAGGCAGAGAAAAATGGCCAGATGCCTACAGGTCAAAATGGCCAACTGAGGAGGTAAAGAGAAAGAAATTAGATGAAAAGGAAGGACAATTAATGGACTCTAGAAAGGAGGGGTACTGAAATAGTTCATGGGATGGAAAAACTGAAGGATAGATAATTTAGACCACAGACAAGAGGAGTCTTTGAAAGGGCCCTATCTATATTAATAATATTACTCTAGACTCCAGCCTAGATGAAGATACGATAGGTGGATCGAGCAGATCCATCTTTCGTATCTTCATCTAGGCTGGAGTCAAGAGTAATATTATTGTTCATGTTATGTTCATGTTAGCAACTTTTTAATACCTCTGTAGTGCTGGGGATAAATTTAGTAAAGCACAAGTTGCGTCATGTAAACAAAATACAATTCTTTCATTAACTGTGGTATCTGAAGGACCAGCTTGAAGGTTCTTGGAGTAGACGTTCATTGGTGACTCTAGTGTCTTCACTTAACAGATTCTGCTAATTTATCTTCTGATTTATCTAGTGAAACTATCCTTACATATGTCTAATTATAGAAGTAGATTAACTTTTTTCATCCTTTAAGAACTTATTAGATCTAGAGCCATATGATATCACCATCACTATTTCATATTTTATAAATATCACAATTCATAAGGGATTTAAGAAAATGCCCAAAAGTGGAAGGAATAAGGCATAGAGATTATGGATTTTCTCAACCCTATAAATGTTATGATTCATTCTAAGATTAGTTTTTGGTTACATTATAACCTCACAAGATCAGTCCCCTCTTCTCATAAGACAATGAAGATCACCCAAGATTCTATAACATTCTTTTCAATTTGCTTTTAAATTCTCATTCTGATTTATGTGGTTCTGAAGATGTTTTTTTTTCTCATTCTGTACAGATGTGTCTTACTATGTGTTAATATTATTTTGTTTAATATCAATTTTATTGTTAATTTTCACTGTCTACCGATTGCAATAGCCCCAAGGAATCTATGAATGAATAAATGTAACACTAATCATAGCAAAGCAACCTGGTCCATCTTATGGGGATTCTAAACGGCTACTCTGACATTTTATATTTACGACCTGAACCAAGGTCAAAATTGGAATTCATCGGGGGGAAAAAATTATATTTTAACTTTGGTTTATTTTTTATTTTGAAAAAATGTACGTATTAGTGTCAGAACACCGGTGTAATATTTAACTCAAGTGCAATACACTTGTACAGGAAAATCAAAGATTTACCAGGAATTTTTCGTTTGCTATATATAAATCTTCTTTTCTGAAGGATGAGATGGGAAGAGGCCAGAACATTTTGATTAGGAGCGTTGATTTTAACCTTGGATGATGGTAAATGCCCCTTTAAGTGAACCTGCTAAGCCATTTTTTAGTTTAGAAAATTGAAGTCGGACCAACTTCCACGACTTCCAAGAAAAATGTAATTCAAAGGTGGCGTCGGAACCAAAAGTGCTTAAGAACCAAAAAATAACCATCTTCAGAACCACATAAATCAGAATGAGAATTTAAAAGCAAATTGAAAAGAATGTTATAGAATCTTGGGTGATCTTCATTAGTCTGATGGATTTAATTATAAAATGTAAAAAAAATAATAATAAAACACACTTAATATGCTTTAATTATTATTTTCAATTTATATGTTGCATTACAATGTCTATGTCTTACTTGAAGAGGAAACACTCTGGGGTCTCCCATGGGTTACTTATCCTAAGAGTAATACCGATATGTACTGAAAAATCACACTGCAGTACGAATCAGAAGCTCTTGCCTAACAAAAGGAGAACTTTGTTGAGTAGAGGTCCCAGTAGTCTGCTAATCAAAGGACATTAGCATATGCCTCTACTCTCGTTGCTTGCCCTTCCAGGGCAGCTGTGGCATCCAACCAGTATGTAGATTGAAAACCCAAAAGGAAGCCCAATTTCTTGTAGAATTTTCTAATACCCCAACTCTATGGCTAATCCAAGAGACTGACGGACATGTTGAACATTACAAATACTGACACAAGAGAGACATGAAACAGAGAGATATCTGCATATCGGCATATCTGGGAACTCTCCGGGTTTGATTCAGAGTCTCCAAGTGGAGGGCTGGGTCACTTTCTTCTTTTTCTGGGCAGGAGAGAGGTGTTTTTGCCACTCCCCGCCCAGATTCCTCCTACTCTCCACCCATTTATGGCTGTATGGAGCTAGCCACACCCCTACACATAGCTGGCCCCACCTTCATAGATGGCTAGCCCTGCCCTCTCATATAGCCACTACTCCCAGAAGAAGGAGAGCTCAGGGGTAGCCTATCCTGGGAAGTTCCCATACATACTATTTACTATAGGGATAGGATACCAGAGAAGTGGAAAAAACCTCCATTACAATTCTATCAGCCCAAGTTCATGATATTTACACTTGCCATTAACTTTTTGATGATGTCGCTTTGATAAAAACAATGATTTATAGTATGCTGGAATATTTTAACGTTCTATCTATTGGTAAATTCCACTTCCAAAAAAATCAGCAATAACCTTTATTGAGATTTGCCGTAGAATGTATACAGTATACTTGGACTAATGTTATTAATAGCATTAAAAGTTTGTATCAATTCTATTTCATTAAATATGTACATACATTTTGGTGAAAAATAATCTGCAACAGTATCAACTTTGAGCCAATTTCACAATAAGCAAGCTAGTTAATATCATTTTATTTTACTAACAATATAAATGCAGAATTGATTGGATATTATCAAAAGCTGGCAATTTGCAATGGAAATGTAATTGAGTTACTGATCGGGAAATGAATACACACTAATGAAGTTAGTTAAAAAAAAGTTTTAAGTATGGTTTGATTATTTTATATGGAAACTGTTTCTCTAATTAAAAATAATGTTTACAGAAGGCATGATTTTACATAAAATATTATTATGATCAACAGATTTACAAAGAATTTTAAGTCTTTTCAGTATTAAACAAGTAGTTGTTGAGCAAAGGGTTCACTCTAAGCTTTGGGCACCCAAAGGAGTTTAAACCAGTTGCACACAGTGTTGCACACCCAAAAAAAGCTTTTTTCTTGAACGCAAAATGATGCCAGAAACAACGAAGACAAATAAAATAGTTGGAGAAGAGAAGGATTCGCTGTAGAGTCCTTTTATGATGAAGCTCAGTGGGAACATGGGCCACTTTCAACCTTAAATAGGACATTTTCTGCAGTTTGGCCACTGGCTGGATAGTATGCGTACTTCAAGTACCCTAGGGGCTTTAGAATAAACCCCATGGCGTGTATTGACTGGTGATAAGGCTATTGCATCGATGTAGATAGAGAAGTTTGTATTTGTTCAAGAATGATCTTGGTTGACATTGCGTGTCATTATGTTATTACCCTTCTGACCCAAGTTCTTATTATTGCATGAACCCTAGGCACCCAATGGGGCATACCTGGGAAATCCCTAGGGTGGGCCACCAGAAGCTTCTGAAGGAGTAGCCATGTGCAAGGGTTGGGCAAGCCATGCAAGAGGCATGGTTAGTTGTGCAAGGGTAGCCCCAGACAGCATTAAGTGGTCTGGGAGTGAG
Organism: Spea hammondii; assembly: GCA_029215755.1. Taxonomy (NCBI): domain Eukaryota; kingdom Metazoa; phylum Chordata; class Amphibia; order Anura; family Pelobatidae; genus Spea; species Spea hammondii. The sequence goes on from JARDYJ010000012.1 coordinate 13,230,764, forward strand.
ATGGAGAATGGAACGGGGAGCGGCCATCTCTAAACACCACTTCCCTGCCACGGAGGAAGAGGAGAGCGTCCCAGAGACTCTGGGTAGCAGCTCTTCACCAGGAGACCACGTTTCATACCTGGAGGGAGCTTCCAGATATACAAATGGGTCCCACCTTATCTCTGTCCTGACACAAGCAAAGGATACCTGTTGTAGGCACAGAACACAAGCGTCTTCCTTGGTGGCTAAAAGCCCCAAACAAAAAAAGGAGCTAAAATAAAATAGAATAAACTTGGTAACACATATTTTTGCTAAAAACTGTACAGAGCATACATGAATACATGATTGCAAACAGTAAATTAAAGATATCACTTTTTTTTTCCTATTTAGTCTGGACAGAGTCATTGTTCACAGCAAATTCTCATATTACTCTGTTAGTTCATTAAGCAAAATGTTATTGTCTTTTTACTGACTAATGGAATATCAAGATATTCAATGATAATTGCTTCTGACAAATTAACTGTCATTAAAAAAAAGAAAGCAAACCAAAGCTACAAATTTGTATTTCGTTTGCTGGTTGACTCATCATGCAGATTTATTTTTATTATAAGCATTAAAAGCAATATCTTAATTTTCACCCTTTAAAAAAATATGGCGTGTTTTTTTTGTGTGTATATAACCTAAGGCGCTTATAACCCTAGCTTACTGTCAGAATACCAATTCTTAATTATTTACAGTCAGAAAAACTGTGCATTAAATATGGTGACTATCATTGGCTGGTTAAATGCTGCTGTGTGTTTTTTTGTTTTTTAATTTATTATTACAGATTGCGATAGGCCTAGCGGTTTATAGCTTGGAAAGACTTCTCTTCAATCTTTTAGGACATTTTTTTAAATTGTCCATCCCTACAGTATCTTATAACTATTTATTTATGAAACAGTCGAATTCCCCAAATTGTATTTATATTTTTAATGTTTGTTGGAGTCACTGTTTGAATTTTTCTGCCTAAAATTGTAAGCATGTGAGTTAGGAAACAAGACTTAACTCCGCCCATGGCTGCCTCTACTGAAAACAGGAAGCATTCATATGTACACTTCCTGCACATGCTCAGAAGCACTCCCTTTGAAGATATATCTATCCATCTATCCATCCATCTATCCATCTATCTATCCATCTATCTATCTATTTATCTATCTATCTATCTATCTATCTATCTATCTATCTATCCATCTATCCATCTATGTATCCATCTATCTATCTATCTATCTATCTATCTATCTATCTATCTATCTATCTATCCATCTATCTATCCATCTATCTATCTATCTATCTATCTATCTATCTATCTATCTATCTCTCTATCCATCTATCTATCTATCCATCTATCTATCTATCCATCTATCTATCTATCCATCTATCTATCTATCTATCTATCTATCTATCTATCTATCTATCTATCCATCTATCTATCTATCCATCTATCTATCTATCTATCTATCTATCTATCTATCTATCTATCTATCTATCTATCCATCTATCTATCTATCCATCTATCTATCCATCTATCTATCCATCTATCTATCTATCTATCTATCTATCTATCTATCTATCTATCCATCTATCTATCCATTTATCTATCTATCTATTTATCTATCTATCTATCTATCTATCTATCTATCTATCTATCTATCTATCTATCTATCTATCTATCCATTATCTATCTATCTATCTATCTATCTATCTATCTATCTATCTATCTATCTATCTATCTATCTATCTATCCATTTATCTATCTATCTATGTATCTTTTAGCATCTCTGTTCTTCAGATTTAGTTTTCAGTTTCTCTTTTGTTTTCGTCATAAATTTGCTGTGTAACAATAATCGAACACAATATTTAATACATTAAATAGTTTGTAGAGATCCCAATAAATCTAATTAAATATAACCGCAAGTTCCGTATCCACAAATACACTAAACAATTTATTTCTACGCTGAGGTGGCTGAAATAGCATTATAACAAAATATATCTCAAGGCTAATTTATATACTATTTCAGATGAAAGTTCACATCGCTGTTTTGTGTGTTTATCTCCGTCTTCTAGTGGCTACTTATGTTTTTTTGTTTTTTTTTTAAATTACCGCAGATTATCCAACTGCAATTGATTGTTTTTATAACAACAATCTTCCGAAAACACCGTGTAAGAAACTATGACTACATATGTGTATAGTACATACTGTATAAATTGCTTAATTTCTCCATAACACACTTGGAGTTTATAGTTTTCAAGAGATATTGCTCAATTCTATTGATTTAAAGAAGAAACCATTTCTCCCTCCTCTTCTGCTTCCATTAGATTGTAAACTCACAAGCTCCTCTCTACTTTCTCAACCAGTGTGTATTAACATTCTCCAATGTTCTTCTCAACTTTGTATATAGTCAACGTTGATGTTATTGTCCATCTTGACTGTTGCCCTATTGTAATAGTACCACGTGATCTTGTGGATCTGTATTAATAAATGTCTTGTAACATAAAAACTAGAGGCTCGAGTTGCGGAGCCACAGCCCTCCACATGGGGCTTTGGGTCGAGACACAGCAAGATACCCCTAGTTACTCCACCAATTCCATTCTTCGGCACTTAGACTGTGCTAACCAATGGGTGTGAGACTTAATAGGCCATTAAATGAAACCTAAAATAAGCTAGTAACCCAAAACTATATAAAATATATAATAAACATTTTTTAGCTTTTTTTTTTTAATTCTTATGGCCTTTGACATGAATCGAGATGATATTTCAGTGGGATAGCGGAGCACAAGGACATGTCTAATGAAGCTTTAGAACGTTCCAATGAGTAACAAAACAGTCGGACTTTGGTTGCGTGAAACTGTCCTTTTCTGTAGCTCCTATCTCTTGAAGCTCCAGAGCTAAGATTATATGTTCGTTTTTCCTTCAGTGGTTTCCAGTTGCGAGGATCAGAACATAAATTATTATACAAAGGATCAGGGCAGGCTAATGCCGGCTTTCTACCCAAGTTAATTTCAGATTTAGACAAAGGCTCCCTATGACACATCCACATGATAAGGTAACATCTTGATATCATGTAAGAAAGAAGCCTTTCTATAGAAGAATGTATTTAGGTCATTCTGAAATGAATTGTGTTATTAAGAGCCAACATGTGCTTTATACAAAGAAAATAATATATATGAAATTGTGTTGTTTGTTTTTTTTTTAAATATACAATCTGTGTGTGATAAATTGCCTTACAGCAACTGGTTTTCGTATATATTTCAAGAAAATAGTAATTTATGAATTATTTTTTATTTTGAGTGATAGCAACAAAACCTACTGCCAAAAAAGCTTTTATTGGTGAATTTTTTTTTTGGCTTGAATGTATTGGGTAGGAGTTGGGTGAGCGTTCCAGCCAATAAATAATTCAAAATAAAATATACAAAAATAGCAAATCCAACAAGCAGACACAATCAACAAGGTCAAGCGTAGAGAAGCACAAACGCAAGGACATTGCTTAAGTTGAGTCCGGCTTAGCTTGAGTAGTGCTCAATAAATTGAAACTTGGGTCAGACTCAATCTGGGCCATGCTACTGGCGGTCTAACACACCTCTATATGAGTGACATCCCTATTGATAAAATATTTAGGTAGAAAATCCTTCACTAAAAGTTATAATCATTTAAAAAAAACCAAAAAAAAAAACCAGAGAATAGTTAAAATGTACATTCCGATGATGCAAACAATTCCTGTAAAGCCAGAACAGGATTTCAAGCTAATATTTTTTAATTACCCACCAACCAGTATTGAAGAATATCAAAGACGATAATCACATCCTATCTGCAACTAAAACGTATTAATATGCTAAATGAAATTGTCTAAAGTAGGTACATTGAATATATTACATTTTTCCCTCTTAACATACATTTTAAGAATTTCTGTGATGGAGTAGTTATTCATTTTTTTCTGAATTATTCAGATGGAGTAATTATTCAGATTAAAATTGCGAATCTATTCAAATAAAATGTGTCTATTTTTTCATTGAAAAAGGGAAAATAAATATAGTTTTAAAATTTAAAGTGACAAATAATTGCATATATTTGTATTTATTTATTTTGCTGACAATTTAGGTGATTCAGTGATAAATGAAAGCTGAATTTGCAATTTTTAGAATCAGTAATATAAAAATATTTTGTATTGTAATATATTGTAAAAAATTTCAATACGATTTTTTTTTTTTCACAATTGAATGGAACAAGCGGTTGGATTAAAAATTCTATTGTGTTGTTTGTTGGGTTTTTTTGTTCTTTCTGACTTGAAAACTCCAAACTTATTTAACACTTAAAAGACAGGACATGTGTGACAAACCACATCAACCTCATCCTCCTCTGAAGTAAATTCCAAAAACATTGTCGAGCGTTTGTAATATTACAAGCGACAAACATTCATCTCTTATTAGAAATGCAACATCAGTTCCCCTGTAATGTGTTGACGACATTAATTTGCCAAAAAAAACAGGAAATAGAAGAAGAAATCGAAAAAGAAAAGATAACATTTGTACGCTGCAAATTGTTGTGGACGGGGGGGAAATATTTCCACTCGACTGTATTGTTGGTTAATTCAGTCTGTCCTTTGGTGAAACAAATTGCTGGGCTGTCATCTTCAGACAGCTGGAGGTAAGCATGAAAGGTCAGCCAATGTTTTTAGATGTCACTCCTGTATTCCGTAGGTATCTAAGATTAAATAGTACCTAAGCAAGTAAAAAAATATATATATTAAAAGCCCTACAGGGCAAAAAGCTTGTCATTTAACTCTAGCAATGCCAAATGGGCCATAACGCCAATATACCCTGGGATCTCTGACATACTGCTTGGCCCAAAGCAATTACATGGCTTCAGCGTCATCCTTCATTAATCCTCTTTATCTGTTCTTATTGTGTTCCTTTAAAGAAGTCCCATATAGAAAAATATTTATCTCCCCGCAGCACTGTGTACAGTATTAACCCCCAGCGCTGTATGCCGGAATGTCGGTCGGTGACAAACACCTGGTTTTACCTCATTTTGTCCCAATAAACAACCTTTATCTGCAAACCTAGAGGCCGCTATTGTTGTCAGTCAAATGAATGTGTTGGGAGGCTTTGCCTGCTCAAACACAACAGTGAGCTGATGCTTTATGGCGATGCTAATGAAGTCCCTTCCTCCATAGACTTTCATCAGTCAGAGAGTCTGATTGGGCGATAAAGTCTTAGTTATTTTATTTTTAGCAATTTGTTTGCAAATTTCTACCTATGAACAAGTGTATAAACCAATCTCACCTGCCACTTTATTAGGATGATTTTCTTAAACAGAGGTTACCAGACCAATGGGTTTTGGGCCGTCACTAACCTCCCGTGCTTAGTAAAGCTACACAATTAGCACTGATTTCATCTTCTATGCCAGCACTTGTTTTTTAACCCCTTAAGGACAATGGGCGGTCCCTAAACCCATTGAAAACAATAGATTTTGAGGCTGTACATGTACGGGCTTTGTCATTAAGGGGTTAAAAATCATCACAGGTATTACAATAGTATGTAAATGTATAGGATTTTTTCCATATCACCATATGACTCCGTATGTAAATTCATTTTTTCATTACCCGATTTGCATATGTGCAATATAAATTTGGTACGTTTTCTTCCCTTTATACAGAATGGTGATTCTGATAAAAAAAAGTAATTAAATGGCACTAAACCACAACATTGATATTTTATGAACATCTACTTATACTCAGATGTATGATTAATACATGTTTAAGCACATGTTATTCCGTGATCATACTCTTCACTCAATGAACAGAACATGACATAAACATTTACTACCAATGGTGCAGACATTTGTCTTGGAAACATTAGCGAGTACCTTTAGGGCTATAAAATTAAATCAGAAGTGCAGCTTCCACGTGTCCTCGCCAGCAGAAAGAAAATGATTGATGTATTGATTTATTCGAAACATATTTATAATCTAAATTGATATCTCTTAGTCTTAAAAGTAAGAAAAACAGAATAATTTGAGTGAAATGAAGCACACAGCAAGGGTTATGATTTACTAATGTGGAAATTCTGTTTTATACTAGCACGGTTTATTTCAAACAATACAATAATATAAAAATGAATAAATAAATAATAAAGGAATAAAAATGAATCAACCAATCATAGCTCACATTAAATATTCCAATTTTTAACTTAAAATTTTAGTTTAAAAACACGTATCTCAGATGTGAATATTGGGAATACGCTACATGGCCTTATAACACGTTCTAAGGAAGAGAGTGTGAAAGAAAAGAGTGTGAGAGTGTGTGAGAGTGTGAGCGTGGATGACAGTGAATTTGGTTTCTGAATATCAAAAGCTCTTTGGATCTTCATCTGAAACTCAAGTTCAGTAAAAAAAAAATTAGTTGTCCAAAGACTAATGGACCAAAAAGGACCAAAAAAAATTGTCTGAATCATTTTAGATCCATTTGCACAAATGTAACGCCTACCGTATACCATATATTCTTCCATAATGAAATGCTGGCAGGTAGGTTTACAGTCTTTGTCCTTACGCAGAGAGCAGTAACTGTTACAACCTAAGCTCTTCTCGAAGGGGAAAAAAAACGGCCGCATTGCCTTTATGTGATGAGAATACGTTAAGTCTGTATTCCCACAGCAGAGACGCGGCCGGCAGTACGGATCACTGTAAAACAAAGAAGATTAAAGGGCTTTTCAAAAATACAATTTGGTCATTTTCAAAAGGGCAGATGGAACAGATTAATTGTGCTTTTAGAAATTAGCAAGGGAAGCAAGACTAAAGGCCCTCCATTATTTGATGTGTTTTTGTACTGCGTGTCCCTAATGATGCTCAATGCAGAGAAGCGAATATTCCTGCATTGATATATGTGCCCATATGTCCTCTCATATATATGTATATATATATATATATATATATATATATATATATATATATATATATATATACTGCTGTGAAAAAGTACTGTATTTGCCCCTTCCTGATTTCTTCTATTTTTGCTAGTTTGTCACAGTTTCAGATCATCCAACTAATTTATTATAGATTGGTCAAGCATTTGCGATAACTGCCAATGACTCTTTTTTTTTACATCACTGTGCATCTCGGAGGAGGATTTCTGTTTTAACGCAGCCACATCGGAGGATTTTTGAGCATGAACTGCCTTTTTAAGGTCATGTTGCAGAATCTCAATCGGATTCAAGTGAGGACTTTGACTCGACCTCCAAAACCTTAATTTTATTTCTTTTGAGCCATTCAGCGATGGACTTACTTTCCCGCTTTGGATCATTAACTTGCTGCATAACCCAACCACGCTTGAGCTTTAGGTTACGAACTGATGGCCAGCCATTCTCCTTCAGGATTTTCTAGTAGAGAGCAGATTTCATGGTTCTATCAATTATGGCAACTCTCCCAGGTCCTGAAGAAGCAAAGCAGCCCCAGAGTATCACATGACCATCACCGTGTTTGATATGATGTTCTTATTGTGGAATGGTGGGTTAGCGTGTTTGATAGGATGTTCTTATTGTGGAATGGTGGGTTAGCGTGTTTGGTCGGATGTTCTCATTGTGGAATGGTGGGTTAGCGTGTTTGGTCGGATGTTCTCATTGTGGAATGGTGGGTTAGCGTGTTTGGTCGGATGTTCTCATTGTGGAATGGTGGGTTAGCGTGTTTGATATGATGTTCTTATTGTGGAATGGTGGGTTAGCGTGTTTGATAGGATGTTCTTATTGTGGAATGGTGGGTTAGCCTGTTTGGTCGAATGTTCTTATTGTGGAATGGTAGGTTAGCGTGTTTGGTCGGGTGTTCTCATTGTGGAATGGTGGGTTAGCGCGTTTGATATGATGTTCTTATTGTGGAATGGTGGGTTAGCGTGTTTGGTCGGATGTTCTCATTGTGGAATGCTGTGTTAGCGTGTTTGATAGGATGTTCTTATTGTGGAATGGTGGGTAAGCGTGTGTGATAGAATGTTCTTATTGTGGAATGGTGGGTAAGCGTGTTTGGTCGGGTGTTCTCATTGTGGAATGGTGGGTTAGCGCGTTTGATATGATGTTCTTATTGTGGAATGCTGTGTTAGCGTGTTTGATAGGATGTTCTTATTGTGGTGGGTAAGCGTGTGTGATAGAATGTTCTTATTGTGGAATGGTGGGTTAGCGTGTTTGGTCGGATGTTCTTTTTGTGGAATGGTGTGTTAGCGCGTTTGATAGGATGTTCTTATTGTGGAATGGTGTGTTAGTGTTACACCAGATGTAACGGGACCCACGTCTTCCAGAAAGTTCCACTTTTGACCCATCAATCCACAACCTTCCATCAGGAGTGGTAGAGGTTAGCACAGTAAAGGATTTTAAACATGCAAGGGACGAGGTTATGCTGACTATAAGACAAGACCAAAGACAATTTGCTGAGCCGAAAGGTTCTTATCGGCCGTCAAAACAATTTCTTTGGTTTCCATTCTGTCAAGACCTTCGCTTTTATGATAACCAGCTGCTCTGTGCGATGTTTCTCAAAGTACAAAAACAGTTGCAAGTCACAGAGTAGAACTAAACAGAGCACACCTGGAATAACGGGAAGTTTAAAAGCAGGGTCTATGTTTATATTATGCATTCAGTTAAATTGCCCCAGTAAGATTGACGTGACCTGCCCCAGCCTCATTTCAGACTAGAACATCTAGAAATTTGTATTCCGGATTTTCTGTGCGATTCCAGTCGACCAGCAAACTTTTTTTTTATTTTATTGCTAGCGCATGATACCCTAATCAATATGCATAATGCACATTGGCACACGCTTATCTATTAATCAAATAAGGTAGAAAATATTAAAGATAAAAATGAATGATATGAACAACAGCTTTTTATTTGTATAGAACAGGAACCCATTTGATTAAGAAATCAACAAAAAAAATTAGAAATGTTAGAAATAAAAATTAGAAATTTGTATAATTATATATATATAAGCCTTTTGGTTTCATGTAATTTAATATTTATTATATTTATTAGAGTATTTCATTAATTGTTAGAAAATACTTCTTATTATACATATTAATAAGAACTACTATCTCTCCCTTTAGTTTACAGGCTGCTTTTTCATAGTAATTATTAAATTTAATTGGATTTGTAGAATAAACAGTTGTAGGGATTTAAAATTATTTTTTAAAACTATTCTTATTTAAAGTGTGAAGATAATTAAAAAAAAAATGGTTGTAAATTATATTAACTCATCAGATAAAAGCAAACAAGTTAATTGGAAAATTTGCATAATTTGGAATTCACTGTCAGCTGACCAGCTTGTTTCATTAACTATAAGACGAATCTGTGATAATCTTTAAATAAAGATTACGGTTGTACAGCGTTGTTTAAAAATGTCACATTATACAGAAGAACAAATAAGTTGAATACTCGGCATCTCAAGCTTCTCATTATTATTATTATTTATGGATTTATATAGCGCCATCATATTCCGCAGTGTTGTACAGATATAGTACTTCATGTGATTTGGACTTAAATAAACAAAAGCTTAAGAGGTCCCTGCTGTTCTTAAGTCTGATATTCCTTGTATTTTGATATTTAAAGATAACTAAGTCTTATCTTTTCAGGTATCCCTGATTAGAATGGACAGTCCCTTTTTTTAAACTCCAAATCCCTTGTGTCCTTCTTTCCTCCCTTGTGTCCCTCTTTACTCATCTGTGCCCCTCTTTACTCCCTTGTGCCCCTCTTTCCTCCCTTGTGTCCCTCTTTCCTCCCTTGTGTCCCCTTTACTCATCTATGTCCCTCTTTCCTCTCCTGATGCCCCTCATTTCTAGGAGCTCAGAATGTTTGCTGGGTATGAGGGTATGACAGAGTTCTACAGCCCTAAAAGCCCCAATAATGTGTATAAAAGCAGCAGGAAAATGCTTTATGAATTAAATGGGGTAAATAAAATACATTAGCTATCAAATGTCACTTAAGTCCCTGATCATACCTCCAACACCACACCTTTGTGGCTTTGGCCATGAATACGATTGACAAGAACCTCTCAAGATCCATCAGAACTCGCAGTAGCAGTTTGCAGAAAATAATATAGTTATTATTAATCCCAAATTGCCTTCAGAAAGCGTATGTCTATTAGTAAGTCTAGATGTTCTAAACGTCTAAACTTTTTTTTTTATCATGTAAAATTCCCCTAGTAAACGTGGAGGCTGGCACGTTTTTTTCTCTTCTTCTTTTTGAAGGAAGACTAGGTCAAAATGTTTCCTGTGAGTAAAAACAAAGCACTTTAAACATATCTCTTTTATTCTAGGGAGTTTTAAAATTGCTTGCCAGAAATTGTCAGATTGACAGTACCGAGAACCAAATGTAAAAGTAGATATTTCGTGTAACAATAAAAAGAGGAGAGACTAAAAAAATACAGCGTTTCAATCTCTACTGCAGCCAACATTGTTATTCAAGAACAAATTAAAAATAGAGAACCTCGTCTCACTTCTTCGATACAACATTAAGATGCAAATCAATTGATGAGTGTAAGCATTCAAAAAAACAAATTAATCTCTATATTATATATACAGTATACATTATATATATATATATATATATATATATATATATACAAAAAAGAAAGAGGATCCTCCTCAATCTAAAGGTTATGGATACTAGTCATACCTGGGTCCAGCTTCTCTGGGTCATGGCTTGGAACCTTTGGGTCGGGGGAGCTGTGGCCATTTCTCCCCTCTCGCTGACATCATCCTTCCCTCTGACATCATCAGTCCCCACACACTGATATCATCAGGCTACCCTAAGAGGGAGGGCTCCATGGAATTCGTAGCATGGAAGAGCCAAGAGAATCAGTGCTATACGGGATAATAATGTGTCCTTGGTAGTATGGAGTTTATCCAGGGCCGGACTGGCCCACCGGGATACCGGGAAATTTCCCGGTGGGCCGGCAGATTCGTAGGCCGGACGGCTGCCCGAAATCTAATCTAAACGGCCGGCGCTACTTCAATTCTTTTTTTATTAAAGTATTAAAGCAGCGCCGGCCGGCGGCATCAGCACTCAGCGGCCGTGTGCGATGGCCGCCTACTGATGGGAGCAGCGTGAGGGGTGAAAGCCCCGCCCCCTCGCACGGACCTTTCACCCCTCATGTTGCTCCCATCACTATGCGGCCATCAGATTAATGGAAATTTAATCGAAACGGCCGATGCGTGCTGACACCGCCGGCCGGAGCTACTTTAATACTTTTTTTATTTTACTTTATATGGCAAGCCGATCCGGCATATTCAATTTAAAAAAAAAAGAATTAAAGTAGCTCCAGCCGGCGGTGTCAGCACGCATCGGCCGTTTCGATTAAATTTCCATTAATCTGATGGCCGCCTAGTGATGGGAGGAGCGTGAGGGGTGTAAGCTCCGCCCCCTCACACTCAGACTGCTGGAGCACCGGATGTCCTGTCACTGACATCCTGTCAACATAGAAAACGGCGGCCTGCAGCTACCAGAGGACGGAGGCCAGGATGAAAAAGCCCCAAAGTGGAAGAAGTTGAAGGTAAATAAACAAATGTATTTTTTTTAACAAACTGTATAATATTTTTTTATATAAAAGCCTTATGCCCCCCATATGCCACTCTGCCTCCCTGATATGCCTTATATGCCACTCTCCTTCCAGAAATGCCTTATACCCCTATATGCCACTCTGTTCCATGATATGCCTTTTAACCCCCTAAATGCCAGAGTGGCATATAGGGGTATAAGGCATTTCTGGAGGCAAAGTGGCATATATGAGGTTAAAATGCATATCATGGGGCAGAGTGGCATATAGGAGGGTATAAGGCTTTTCTGGAGTGCCCCATGGTATGCCTTTTAACCCCCTATATGCCACTCTGCCTCTATAAATGCCTTTTAACCCCCTATATACCACTCTTCCTCTATAAATGCCTTTTAACCCCCTATATGGCAGAGTGGCATATAGGGGGTATAAGGCATTTCTGGAGGCAGAGGGGCATATAGGGAGTTAAAAGGGGGCAGAGTGGCAAGCCTGGGGCAGATGTCTGGCACTCCACCAGAATTGATCTGCGTTTGTTTTCTGGATGTACCCTGCAATACGAAAAGACATCAGATTCTACTAACTTAATCAGGTTCTATTAACTTAAGTAATTGAAAGCTCCTTGACATGGGGCTCTGTGCAAAAGAAAATAAAAAGGGGTAGAAGGGGCTGTTGGCAGGTTGGCAAATAAAAGGAAATAAAAACAAAAACAAAAAATGTCTCAATCTAAAAATGTTTGCAGTAGTAAATGTTTTGATTCCATTATGTGTAATATATTTCATTTATTAGGGCCTTTTAACAGTTTTGCTTTCTGGTATTTTAATACAAATAATATGATAAAAAGAATGTTTTATAGTTATTTGTATGGCAAATAGTGTGACTCGGGTATGTATAACGGGTGCGTGTGGGTATAAGAGCTCAATCGCGAGATAAACTATATGGGGCTGCTCTCCAAATGTTTCCAGGGCTGCTTTTCAGTCCCAGTCCGGCCCTGAGTTTATCTGAGAAGAGTATTGAGTTAGAGGGGTTAGTTGAGTGATCTGTAAGCTCCTTGAAGAAAAGATTTTGTCAAAATTAAGAGCGGGGAGAGTAGTAGTGTTTGCTCAAACTATAATATATATGTATAGAGTATGAATATAGTATGATCCGTAGTACCAAACCCCATTTGTAAGTATTACTTAAACTTTTAAATAAACATAGTAGGAAAAAAAAGAAATGCAAAATTCCTGGTTAGATCATATTGTGCAACTGTTGATGTATTTTTTTGTACTGTATCCTTCACATATAAGAGATGAATAGGTATTATCAATATCATGGCAGACGTGGGAGGGAGACATTTATAATATTTAACTGAAAGCTAGCATCTCTGCATCTCGAGGCACTAAAAAAAACATCTGTCTGAAATGCTTGCGTGTAATGGAGATGATGGGGACAGAAGTCAATAATATTTTTAAAAGTTAATATTTAATATTTTAATTTTATCTCTCTCTTTTTCTTGTTCCACAGGCTCCTCCAGAACCGGACTGGCACATCGGGCAAATGCCTGGTTGGCCGCTGGCCGATAGAGCCACACACTTACCCGATCTGCTGCTCAAGCTACATAAAAGCGTAATGTATGGCATCACATATCCAACCGTCAGCCACAGTTACGTTATCAGGTGGCTGCCAGCCTTAAAGAGCCAACACTGCCTCAACGTTACCACTGACAAAGGCTCAATGCTTAGTCGTAATTCCAAAAAATAAAGAATAGAAATGTAGTGAAGGCTATTTTAAGGGTACTGGTAATCAAAATGGGGGAGCAAACCAATTACTACCCTCCTAAGGGATTTTTTTTTAAAATTCCTGTAGCGTTAACTTACCAATAAATAAAAAGCCAGAAAGAAGTCCCATAAATTCTCAGAATTTTAGATTAAACCCAACTTTTCATTTCTCTGAGAACGTTTCAGTATTTCATGAACTAACTAAAGGTGCAATGCTCGTAGACAATAATAGAATGTTTAATGGCACCAGAATACGTTTAATTTAAAAAAAAAAATTGATGAAGTCAAAGTTGATAAAATTACCTGCTTAAAATCAGATGCAACTGTAGAATGATCACCATTGGTGGTAAAGCTGGTGATTATGTTTGATAAAGCAATTATACTCATGAAGTGTTGTTCGTATGCCTGAAATGATCCCCATGTCCCCATTTTTCATATAATTATGTAGTGAAGCCCTTTCAGTACATGGAGAAGATGCATTTCACGTGCAATGAAGAGGTTCTTTAATGATACAGAGTAATTACAAAATCTCTTATAACTTACTATTTTTAGCTCCTGAGCCTCGTTAGGAGATATTTTCCACCAACTACTCACATAGATTTAAGAGTTTATTAAAGTAACTATAAAATTGTCGTGGTCAAGTGATGTCATTTCTAATACGCATATGGAATATTAATTATATTCAGTGCTTATAAAACCAATTCACTCTGAACAAGTGGAAAATTGCTGGTTCGTTAAAGACCCGAAGAGTTGCAGTTGTTGGGAAATATGGGTTGAAAGGTTGACAACAATAGGTCATTAACAAAATGTGTTTCATTTGGGTAGAACAAAAGATCCAGGGTGGTAGTCATACCAAGGAATATTCTAGGGTATGTTCCCCGAAGGGTTGTTAGCCAACCATGGAGTTGGAGGTGGTCATGTACACGGTGAGGCAGCCTAGTACAGGCTAAATTACAATAGGGATTGGGGGGTCTATATGCCCCTTCCCTTCACAAGACCTGATCCATAGACCCAAGGAAGCATTATTTAATCTGGAGACTCCAGGTTAAACGCTAAGAATGATGGTAGCGAAGTTATCTACTCTACGGTAAAGGAACTGTGTTGACTATGTTTGTTGAACTGCTGTGGCGGTGTGATCCGCAAATGTTTGTATGACCCATACTTGACACAACTGTCCTTGCTTGAACCAAATCCTTGTGCCCTTTTTTTCATAGGAGCTCAGAATGTTTGATGGTTGTGATGGTATCATAGTGTCCTACAACCCTAAAAGGCCCCCAATAATGTCTATAGAAACAGAGGAAAATTGGTTTAAATACATTAAATACATAAAATATAATATACTTCTCCTAAATGTTAGATTACTCAGTCTCGGTAAAGCCCCACACACACCCTAAAACAAGTGTACACCTTTAGCCGTGTTGGGTGGTACAATATGACCTTCAAACTACCAAGCAGGGGTCTACTTTGAAATCAAACCTCTTATGAAAATTCTAGTACATTTTGGAAAGTTTTAAAACTCATGATAGACTGGTATAAGATATATTTTCTAATAAAAACAGAGTGGGGAAAAGAAAATGTGTTAAATCCTAAAGTTCTTGTGAAGTTCTTTTATATTTTTGTACTAAATAATGATTACTTTGTTCAAGCTGCAATGATCAAATAAGATGCTTCATTTGCGCTCATCACTTTTCATGGTATATCTCCATATACGTGCTTTCCTACCCGCTTGCCATGCTTTTCATGTTTTCCTGCCATTCTCTAACAATCTGACTGCATATCTCTACAGTCTCTCTAGAGAATCAGACTTTTTTTTTTCTTACCCCCGCTTCTACAGCATACTACGCCATTAAAAATGATCACTTTCAATAATTTTCAATGTTTTTCAGCTCACTGTACCATCTTCACCCTGCCAAAAATATTCAGGTGGATTATTATGTTTAAAATCATATTATATCTCATAATTACACCATTTATTTTCTAAAGCTATCAATCACGTCTTTTAAAAGCCACTTATAGTGATGGTCAACAACCCTGAAACTCAAATTGAGACAAAATGAGTGACATTTTAAACAAATGCAATACTATAATGGTTTAATTGGGAAAAGGTCTTAAAATCCTTTTTGATGTTTTGCAGATAAATTGATTATACAACTATGCCAATTAATAACGTCTATCAAAGTCCATTTTAAATAAGATCTAATAACAAAACGGGTATACAAAATAATTTAAAAAAAACAAGAATGAGGGGCAGAATCCCCCAATACACAAAGGTCCATTCAAAGGTATCAATGGATGATACATTACCTACACATTGGAAGTTTGGGATTCCACTTTCAGCTGCTGTTATGTCCAAGTGTACCTACCAAAGGGTAAAATGGCTTCATGAGAACTCCATAAAATTGACCGTCGATGAATTGAGCCAATACAGGCTATATAAAGTCTACTCTTATAAGATATCCAACATAGATGATACAAGAGTTTATGCAATGTTGGCTACAATGTTGATTCTCAACATCACTCCAAGTACCCAGTTTTCCAAGTGCCTCCAGTAGAAGACTTGGACCTCTAGGTCCAATAGATTTCACTAAATTTCATTAACTTTCTAAATTACAGTCCATATCAGACATATTATAGACCGAAAGAAGAGAACGCTAGTTCCCATTGATTAACCCTTATGTCTCTAAATTGGGCTTAAGGCAGTCAGTCTTAATCACATGGAAAGTATGACCATGGGTGTTTTGTAAATCAGATCATAGAAATATAGATATAGAATTCTATGATTTATTTTTGAGGCCTTGTAAAACCAGACACGTTCCTTTGAAGACCATTGTCACAGGAGCATCTGTGGCAAGGTTGTAGGGGTCTGCTAGGTAGGCACCTTCCCTATTGGTTGCTACAGCCACACCCCAGGAAATCCATATATGGTAGGGAGGGTAGCAACCATAGATAGAAGGTAAGTAGGTATTTGGACAGAAATGACTCATTTGTTTTTTTGGGGGGGAGTTTGCTTTGTTTTGCTGTTTTAATTTTCATGGGTTTGATATTTGACAGAACAATTCCAAACAATGACGTCACTATGATATATCAGCCAGAGTAATCGTATAACCTGTTTGAATCAAAAGCTGCATTTCTGCCCTGGATCTACGTCCCTTGGATTTTGCTGCAGTGCAGATCGTCTAATTGTGCTTTCTTTTAAACTTTAAGTAATAAAAAGAGTGTTATATTGTTACCTTGTGTAGGGCTACCGATTCTTCTGCCTTAATTACGAACTGCTGCTAATTGGGGAATAAAAGAAACACGCAAACATTTATTTCAGAGAGATGATGCAGGCTGTACACGTCTCTCGAAGTGCGTGTTATTTTCAGCGAGGGCGAGAAACTGAAGTTCGGTAGAAATCTACTTTGCTTTTAACAGTACATTACTGCCACTTGGAGGGCTGTGACATGTAATGGCCAAGGAGATGAGAGTTCACATTTAACTTGCATACCCTCGCCCGTAACTAGCCAAATTAAAATTTCCTTGCCAATTTGTGAACACTTAAAAATATCAATTTATTTTATTCAACACAATTTGCCAACAAAGTAGAGCTGACAAGGTTAAAAAAACACAGAAAATGAAAACAAAGCATAATTCTAATTACTGCATATACTACGATAAAAAGAAATTACTGATACATTTTTTTAATCAGATATCAGAATAAATCTCAAAATTTGCTTTATTCCTAATAACTGCAATGCTTTAACTGGTAGATCAACATTCCATAGCTACTTATTTTTTTAACATCATACTGGTTTCTGACAGGATGATAATTTTTATGGAACTCTTTCCCAATGTATGTATGAGCTCGATTCGATGAACAATCAGATAACTATATTGTAAGAACCAGAAACATTTACAGATCGGGATAATATAGATATTATCTTAAGTACCATATTCATGATTTATATTCTGCAATGCAGCCCCGTCTGGTGTTAAGGCTCTGTTGAAAACTAAATAGGAAAAGTAAGTTGCTAGGCAACAATAAAACATGTATTCCATTCGACATCTGCTCCTGGAACAGAAAACAGATACAGGCTCCTTAATTACAAGGTGATCTTAGACAAAACATTACTGGTGACACGGAATGTTTTCATGACTCTCGTATTGCTTTCTTATTGCATGTTTATCTACATTTTTTTTGAGACTGTGCTTTTGAATATACTTTTTTACTAATTTATGGGCTTTCGCTAAGAAATGGAAGACATTAATGTGAGCCAGCCAGGATTAAATAATAACTTTAAGTGAAAAGGAGAACGTATTGTGAAATACTTTGTAGAGGTCATGTCAGGACCAGGGCGAGCAGGTCGTGTAGGAGTCCATGTGCAGGGGATACGGGGAACTCTGTCTGTACCCCTTTATGCATGGTGACACTGATATAGGTACAGACAGAGTAGCAGGACTGGATAGGACGAGAGACAGGAGCTGAGGCAGGTACAGGCTCGGGAGCTGAGGCAGAGAGACGGGAGCTGAGGCAGGTGCAGGCTCGGGAGTTGAGGCAGAGAGACGGGAGCTGAGGCAGGTGCAGGCTCGGGAGTTGAGGCAGAGAGACGGGAGCTGAGGCAGGTGCAGGCTCGGGAGCTGAGGCAGAGAGACGGGAGCCGAGGCAGGTACCGGCTCGGGTGCAGGTACAGGTACAGGCTCGGGTGCAGGTACAGGCTCGGGTGCGGGCCCACTGGCAGGTAAGCCCACAGGCACAGGTACAGGCTCGGGTGCGGGCCCACTGGCAGGTAAGCCCACAGGCACAGGTACAGGCTCGGGTGCGGGCCCACTGGCAGGTAAGCCCACAGGCAGGTTCAGGCACAGGTACAGGCTCGGGTGCGGGCCCACTGGCAGGTAAGCCCACAGGCAGGTTCAGGCACAGGTACAGGCTCGGGTGCGGGCCCACTGGCAGGTAAGCCCACAGGCAGGTTCAGGCACAGGTAACGGTGAGGCCCACTGGCAGGGCGGACGGGAACGGAGGCCCACTGGCAGGGCGGACGGGAACGGAGGCCCACTGGCAGGGCGGACGGGAACGGAGGCCCACTGGCAGGGCGGACGGGAACGGAAGCCCACTGGCAGGGCGGACGGGAACGGAGTACCACCAGGCCAGGCACGTGTACAGGTTCATGCACGGGTACGGACTTACGCTCGGGTACTGGATCATGCACGAGTACCGGCTCAGGCACGGGTACAGGAACAGGCTCAGGCACGGGTTCAGGCACGGGCACGGGTTCAGGCACGGGCACGGGTTCAGGCACGGGTTCAGGCACGGGTTCAGGCACGGGCACGGGTTCAGGCACGGGTTCAGGCACGGGTTCAGGCACGGGTTCAGGCACGGGCAACGGCTCAGAGCAAAGGCAGTCCTACAACTTCAATGCCAAGGCCCTGACTGATGGGCAGGGCAGGTCTTATAAAGGCAGGCTTCACTCAGTTCATGAGGCGCAGCTGTACCTGATAATCAGGTTCAGCTCACTCCAGAGGGAGGAGGGTGGCCACTAGTGGTAACTGAAGTATTAGCCTGAAGTATAATTCAGCCATGGTTCAGGCAGCAGAGAGTGGATCCTGACAGTACCCCCCCCTCAAGGAGCGGCCTCCGGGCGTTCCTAGGATAGTGGTGTGGCAGTAGCCGATGGTGCTGAAAGCTCTTCTCGCACGTAGAGCGTTTTCGAAATCGTGCAGGTCACCCCGACGTACGACAGTCCCATTAGACGCCACCACACACTCTGATGACATGGCCTTAGGTGCGCTGGCCTGGGAGGTATGGACCTTGGCCGCTGGATGCGCAGATGCGATGGTTCCGGGAAGCGCTTGTCTTGTCCGCCTTCTGCATTCGCCAGGGGTTAGGAATTCCCCCTGTACACAGAGTCCCTCTACCTGGTGTTGGATAATACCAGGACTGGACTGGGTGGAGGCTATAAAGTAGGAGGGTGTACCAGACCTCTGATCGCGCAGCAGTTGCTCGTAGCGGTTCAGGTCTTTCCTGTGCACGATTGTCCCGTTGGATGCCAGGACGTTACCGGGGGCCCCAAGGGAGTGTCTAGCGGTCTGGGGTTCTTTGTTATGGTTCCTAGGAGTGATGGGAGTGGTAGTACCAACCGCACAAACACCCGTGGTATGTTGGAGCTCGGGTGTGTATGCCATGTCATCCTCTGAATGAGCATCGTCCATGTCAGACCAGTCAGGGTCGTCAGACATGGTCTGGGGTTCCTCTGACATGGCTTCAGAAGGTGTAGGTTCACCTGGTGCCGTGACATGAGAAACCTCTGGTTCACCGGGCTGTGGAAGAGGCAGGGTGTGCTCCAGCTGTGACGGGTTGCTGGTGTCATATACAGGTTCCTGGGCACGGGGTTGATCAGTGTGGGTTGCAGGTGGCTTAGCAGGTTTCCACGGACAATATGTTATCCTATGACCGGTCTCACCGCAATAATAACACAAGTTGTCCTCTCGCCGTTTTTGTTTCTCTTCTTTGGTGAGAGGCTCGCGCTTACAGCTCTTCTGTGGAGCTGTCTTGCCCTTGGTCTTGGTCATAGGCTTTTGTTTAGTGCGATCGCTTTCCATCACAGACCTCACAGATTTGCACAGCTGCAGTACACACTCCGCCAGTACCTCCAGAACTGCAGTCATCCCCGCGGACTCCTTTGTATGGCCTTGGCATTCTGTCAGGACCAGGGCGAGCAGGTCGTGTAGGAGTCCATGTGCAGGGGATACGGGGAACTCTGTCTGTACCCCTTTATGCATGGTGACACTGATATAGGTACAGACAGAGTAGCAGGACTGGATAGGACGAGAGACAGGAGCTGAGGCAGGTACAGGCTCGGGAGCTGAGGCAGAGAGACGGGAGCTGAGGCAGGTGCAGGCTCGGGAGTTGAGGCAGAGAGACGGGAGCTGAGGCAGGTGCAGGCTCGGGAGTTGAGGCAGAGAGACGGGAGCTGAGGCAGGTGCAGGCTCGGGAGCTGAGGCAGAGAGACGGGAGCCGAGGCAGGTACCGGCTCGGGTGCAGGTACAGGTACAGGCTCGGGTGCAGGTACAGGCTCGGGTGCGGGCCCACTGGCAGGTAAGCCCACAGGCACAGGTACAGGCTCGGGTGCAGGCCCACTGGCAGGTAAGCCCACAGGCACAGGTACAGGCTCGGGTGCGGGCCCACTGGCAGGTAAGCCCACAGGCAGGTTCAGGCACAGGTACAGGCTCGGGTGCGGGCCCACTGGCAGGTAAGCCCACAGGCAGGTTCAGGCACAGGTACAGGCTCGGGTGCGGGCCCACTGGCAGGTAAGCCCACAGGCAGGTTCAGGCACAGGTAACGGTGAGGCCCACTGGCAGCGCGGACGGGAACGGAGGCCCACTGGCAGGGCGGACGGGAACGGAGGCCCACTGGCAGGGCGGACGGGAACGGAGGCCCACTGGCAGGGCGGATGGGAACGGAGGCCCACTGGCAGGGCGGACGGGAACGGAGTACCACCAGGCCAGGCACGTGTACAGGTTCATGCACGGGTACGGACTTACGCTCGGGTACTGGATCATGCACGAGTACCGGCTCAGGCACGGGTACAGGAACAGGCTCAGGCACGGGTTCAGGCACGGGCACGGGTTCAGGCACGGGCACGGGTTCAGGCACGGGCACGGGTTCAGGCACGGGTTCAGGCACGGGCACGGGTTCAGGCACGGGCACGGGTTCAGGCACGGGTTCAGGCTCGGGTTCAGGCTCGGGTTCAGGCACGGGTTCAGGCACGGGCAACGGCTCAGAGCAAAGGCAGTCCTACAACTTCAATGCCAAGGCCCTGACTGATGGGCAGGGCAGGTCTTATAAAGGCAGGCTTCACTCAGTTCATGAGGCGCAGCTGTACCTGATAATCAGGTTCAGCTCACTCCAGAGGAAGGAGGGTGGCCACTAGTGGTAACTGAAGTATTAGCCTGAAGTATAATTCAGCCATGGTTCAGGCAGCAGAGAGTGGATCCTGACAGGTCATCATACCTGAAGACATTTTGAATTTGAAATAGAGTCTCCGAATGAGGGTCTGTATCTCCAGTCATCTCTCCTCCAGCAAACTCTCCTCCAACTTTCCACCCACCACCGGTTGTCCCTGCACATGATTATATGTACTTGTGGATATACCTGCTATAAAAATGATGTGCACTTTGCTCTCGCTTTTTCATTTTTCATTATCTTGCTTTCTTCTTTCTCTTTTCTCCTTTCTTCACTCCCTCTCTCTTGTTTCTCTCTGTTTCTTCTCTCTTTTATTCTCTTCTCTCCAACTACCTCTCATTTCTCCCACCGTTTCTTTGCTTCGTCACCCTCTCCTTTCTCTTTTTCATAGGTCAGCAGGAGGGGACAGAGGTGGGCAGTGGTCAAGAGAGGTGGAGAGAATAAGGAAGTGATGGAAAGCTGTGGGGAGCTTGGGAAGGGATGTGCATCAATCATGAGCAACTGGCAGCAAAGGGACATGGAGGGGCTAGAAGAGGAGTGGTAATCAGAAAGGAGGGGAATGAAGATAGAGACTGAGAGGATCAAATTTGTAGCATACAAAACATTGTGGGAAATCAGACACTAAGCATGCAGGGGGTCTTGCATTAAGCCAAGCCCAGCATGACATTGTTAATTCCCATGGTGACAAGGTCATTATATATTTAGAGATACTTTTATTGTCGAGTTATTTTCAGCGGAGGGGACATGAACTGAATCCTGTCTTCGGGAATTCTTGTAAAATACCGTAGCCTACTGGAAAAGTTTCTTGCATTCTCATTTATACAACTTTTGGGCTAAAGTTGGTTAGATATACCCATTTTATTAACGCCCAGCACTGTTCTGGATCAATGGCTTCAGCTATATGTTTGTTTTTATGTACACATTCAGACGCGTCTGCATTTTTTTCCAGAAATATACAAGCTCTGTGGCTTCGAAAGAGAAAATAAAGTGTTGGAAAGCATTTGCCGTGAAATAGAATATTTCGTTTCATGCAAAAATTACTTCACTATCAATGCCATCAGCATGCATATGAGCTTTTACAACTTTTCGAGCTATGTGCATATTTCTCTGCTTGGTAATCCTGACCTTGTATGTAAAATTCATTAGTGCAAAAACACTCCATTAATTTGGATGGTTTTCTAATTGCAGTTCTTCGTGGGGGAAAAAGTCATGTTTTTTGCTTTTTTTTTCAGATGTGATTCTCGGCACATTGCTGAATATTTTAAGCAAATACTGAATAATTTTAAAATGTGACATATTTTGCTGCTGTGTTCCGGCTGTCCCTGTGTCTCACTCAGCATCACAGTAACTCATACAATACTGATGAACGCTTCAGGTTTCCCCGTCTCGGGGGAAAAGTGCTGCTTTTTCAGGTCTCCAGGACACTCTCCTCTTTATCCAGGCCAGGGGTTCCATTCCCAACCCCTATACTGCTCTCTGGGACTAGCCTCTTCCTTGGCATTGCTAACCTCACCCCTTGCATGGTTAGCCCTGCTCCCTCACAAATTCGGGAACAAAATTCCTTACCCGGTGCTCACATTCACTCTCATTCACTCTCTCATTCAATCATCTGTCTTCAGTCTTCAATCCTTAATCTGCTATTTTCTTTCTTTGTCCACATCTCTACAGATGTAACCTGGCAATTTTCGCCAAAATGGCGGCGTTATGGTGGCCATCTCCCTGATCCTCCATTCAGGGGAGAGGACATCACTGCAAGCGCCATCATTTTGCCTTCAAAACGCACACAAATCCACAGTGATATTTTAATACGTATGTACATTCTGATGATATATATAGCAGAAGCCTTCCATTCTCACTTTCATTGTACAATCCACATTCACATAAAGATGTGATGAAAATTGTGTCCTCTTCAGTTTAAGGTTTTAATTCCTAGCAACTGCTGAGAGAAAAGGCTCAAAATTCTATTGATTTATCTTTTCCTTGACTGTAAGAGGCTCGTAAGTGTTTGATGATTTGCATAACTGACGTTTAATGCATTTTCTACAGAAGAAATATTCCTGGGACAGTTAATATTAGAATTAAGTTCTAAGGATTTGATACACAAAACTTAGTCTTCTATATCTTCCTTTGAAAAAAAAGTTTTTATTAAAATGAAAGTCCTTCATAGCTATGAAACAAATGTAAAAATTTTCATAAACAATTATTCACACAATAAAACCAGTGAAAGAATCAACAAATATTTGCAAATCATCAGAAAGTTGGCATAGCAGAGGGACTACATTGGATCTACACTCCAGGCTCAAAGATGATTGATGTTCTCATTAATATAGAACATTTAAAAGAGTAGTCCCATGGAAGGAAGCAAGTATTAATAGTAATATGTTAATATTAATTATTATTATTTGTATTATTATTAATAATAATTATTAATCATATTAACAGTGAATGCAGTAAAGTTTACATAAATGGGTCAATGAGAACTTAAAAAAAAATATTACTGTAAAATTCAAAAATGGCACAGACACGTCAAATTATTTCTAAGATTTACCAACCATAAGGAAATATTCCTATTCCAGAGCAAAAAAAATCTAATTTTAATGTGTATGAAAAAGCAACTCTATTTTGTTTGTTTTTTTATTCTATCGTGTTTGCTAAATTTAAGGATTAGAGGAAATCCCCTGCTTGTGTGTATATGCAGTATCTGTATACATTCACACTATTCCTGTTTTCCGCTAAATGTAATCAGTATTCGCCTTTCATTCGGTAATCCAATATCCAGTTACAGGAAAGGTAGTTGAAATTTAAATGGGCTTATCTCTCTTACGTAAGGTGAGCCCCACTTTAATATGAAGGGCAACTTCATTTTTTATATTCCATTGAACATTCGTCAAATGTAATTTTTTTTTTGTTATTTCTGCCTTACCAACCTCTATGGAAATGCTTAGGATGACAAACAGAAATGATTTAGACATATCCCTCTATCCAAAGTGACATTTAAATGATACACTGATCTGATATTTTTTTCCCCAAGTTTGCACACTTGTCAGGTTTGGTTGCGGGAGATAAAAAAAAAAACACAATGGAAGTAAATAATAAATGCTTTTATCTACTTTGACTCATTCCCTATGGATATTTTCTTGATAAAAAAATATATGATAGGTAGGTTTTATTTACGAGTCGGTGAACAAGTTCTGACCTGATCTGCAGTTCGCTAAAGCGCATAGAAATTCCAATTGAGTTTAAAAAGCCAATGTGAGTAATTTCCCTTTTTATCAAATGCAAGACCCAGCTAATGCTTTGGATGTCTTAAAGAGACACTATAGCCATCATTTGTACTCAGAGATCCCTTTTACATTTTCATGGTGACGTCCTTGGAAATGCATAGGGAGGGGTTCTCCATTTGCCCGTTTTCCAACCCTACATGCCGTATAGGAGATGTGTTCCATCTAACAAGTCTTCTTGCGTTCCTCTTTGATATACCTACCTCCCGTCAGCTCAAGCGCTGAATGCTGGAGGTGGGAGTCTATTTAGACCACTGTGCACAAGGCAGTCCAATTGATCTTAACAGGAGTGCCTTCTACCTATCGATTGGATGCTTCAAGCCCAAAGAACTTGAAAGAACATGAATTAAGCCTTGGGTGAAGGCGGTCTTACCAACTTGTCACCAAAAGGACTAATTTTCTGAAACAAACAGTTCAGGATCACTTGAATTTAGAACGGGACTTAAGAATGCATGATTACTGATGTCCCATGAATATTAAGGTCTTAAACAGCCCAAAGAACATGCTGGTGGTTCTAGCTTAGCTCCAGTTGGGAGGTCCTCCAGCTACACTGACCACAAACAACAGAGATGTCTCTAAGTGGACCTTCCATGGCCCTGCAGATAATTAATGGCCAGACTAGATGGGCTGAAGAGTCCTATGTGCTGTCAAATTCTTTTTCTAATTACCTCTTCCCTAAACTCGGAGGTTGATTCTAACTTTGGAAAAGAATTGTGAGACCACTGAAAATCAAAGTCATTATCTTTATAAAGTTCATTTTCAAGTAAGTTTCCACTGAATAGCGTCATCAATGAGACCCTTCAGAAGATGAATTTCAGCTTTTTGTATTTTGTTTAATTGGACTAGACATTATAATTCCAGTTTTAATGTCAGTAGGCAAGTTCTACATCAGAAGGGAAACCTTAGAGGGCTTCTTTCAGTTTTACTTTAATTTTTATTTTTTTTGTATCAGAAAAGCTGATTTTGCTTATAACTAGTTTTTTTTTCTCCTCAAGTTGACAATGTTTTCCCTGAGCTATGTTAAGCAAATAAGTAAACATTTAAGGGTAAAAAAAATAAAAAAATAAACATATACTGCTAATTGCAAAGTGCATGTTAATTGAATGATTTCCTTCTGTAGAGATTATTCAGTTTCGACTGAATGAATAATTTATACGTTTAATGATTAAATTGTGATGATGTAAAAAATTGTTCCCTATGAATATTCAGAATGTCTAACAATCTCATTACACATTTCCTTCCATGAATGGTAACCATGATGATGTTTTTATGAAATGGAAAAAGATTTGTTAAAAAACAACCCAACTGACTGTGCATCAATATCCAGCCACAGGTCAAGAGGGGCATTGGGCAGTGTTCTATTGCCCAATGGTCTGGTTATAAGAGAGTGTGCTAGGATATGACAGAATCCACAGAGTAGAGGACTGCATTGGGATGCGGGTCCCGGGATGCTGTCCGTGCCCGCAAAGAACTTTCAGGCGCGGGCAGTTTTTTGGGTGTTGCGGGCGGGAGAGGCCGGTCAGACAATGTACCTGCAGGTCCCGGTAATCCCCAGCACTCCCACAAGGCTGCCTTCACGTTGCTCTCTCACAGAGTCTCTTCTCTTGTTAGACCGCGGACCTTAAGTTTTTGCCAAAAATTGAAAAATTTTAAAAACACTGAAAATGTTTAGAAAATAATTCCTTTAGCATCCCACATAACATCCTAGTTAAAAGGAATCTACGTGGGACACCAGATATGGCTGAAAATGTAAAAAAATTAGACCGTAGACCTTACATTTTTGCCAAAAAATGAAACCTTTTCTAAACACTCAAAACCTTTAGGAAATCATTCACTCTGAACCCAAACATAATTCCCAATAAAGAGAGGGGGATGGAAGGCCTAGTTTGTAAGCTACATGGGACACCAGATATGGCTGAAAACGTGAAAAAATGTAGACCTTAAGTGTTTGCCAAAAAATTTAAAAAACTTCTAAACACTCAGAACCTTTAGGAAATAATTCTTTTATCATCCCACATACCATCCTAGTTAAAAGGGATGATATTGGAGGCCTGCTTTGGAAGCTACGTGAAGGAGACCATATTCAATAAAACCAGTGAAGGGTTACATTCCAGAAAGAATCAACAAATATTTCCAAATCATCAGATGGCATAGCAGAGGGATACATAGGGACTACATTGGATCTACACCCCAGCTTCAAAGATGATTGACGTTCTCATTAATATAGAACATGTAAAGGAGCAGTCCCATGGAATGAAGCAAGTATTAATAGTAATATGTAAATATTCATTATTATTATTTGTATCAATATTATTATTATTATTATTGATAATAATTATAATTCATATTAACAGTGCATGCAGTAAAGTTTACATAAATGGGGCAGTTTTGTGGGCGTTGAGGGCGGGAGCGGGCGGTCAGGCACTGTACCTGCGGGTCCCGGTAATCCCACGCAGTCCCACAAGGCTGCCTTCAAGTGGCTCCCTCACAGCGTCTCTTCTCTTGTTCCGCCCAGAAACAAAGCGGAGTCACGTGATGTGACGTCACTTCCCGTGACTCCGTTGTGTTCCTGGGCAGAGCAAGAGAAGAGATGCTGTGAGGGAGCAACTCGAGGGCAGCCTTGTGGGACTTCGCGGGAAATCTGCAGTTCAGGTAAGGGGGTGGGCGGGATTCACCACAAATGTGACAGGAGTGGGTGGGATTGACCACATATGTGGCGGGAAAACTCTCTCCCGCCACATGAAAACTACTGTGCACGTTTTTTGGAGGGTCAAATAATATACTTGGTGATACAATTACGTATTAAACATGAAACAGTTCGACAAAGCATAATATCTAAAAATAATAATATTTTTTAGCAGAATAGAATTGTTACAATGCACAATTTCCATGAATTTCCAATACGTTCTGCCATTCCATGGTGTCATTGATGGTTCCAGCCAAACATTTGGGTGGCTTTATGGATCTTTTGAACAAATTGACTGCCAAATGTTTCCGAGATATAATGGAATGATTTGGCATGCAGCGACTTGCATGTCATTCACACAGCTATTTCAATCAGCGTTGCTAAGCAAAAATGATTAAACAACAAAATGATGAGTGGCATTGATTTTTCTGGCCCAAAATATTCTGTTTTTGTCTCCGTTTTTTTGCAGTTGGCTTTGTAAGAAACGGTCTAAACCCCTTAACCAGTCTATTTAAAACAGTTTATGCCAAATGAAATTGAACAGAACCAATTCCCAAACTGTTCTCCTGAAAACGAGACGCAGTTCATTACTCCATAAATTTCAGAGCAGAGATTCACGATATCAGACAATTAACTTTTTATATATTTTTGGGGTAGAGGGAAGACTAATTCAATAGAAGTTTTCAGGCAATGTTTTTCCTTTGACATATTTAAACATACAAATCAACAAATACATTGCTTTGTTCTTTTTTTTTATATTTTTTGCAATTTTTTTTTTAAGTAATCCATACATGGGTAGCGAGGCAACGTTGACAAAGTCAAATTTTATTACTAATACAAAACACTAACAAGTTTGTAATTTTACTTAAAACGCTTATATTTCTCTGTCTAAATTAAATTTCACCACTTTATTATATTTGTAGTTAAAACATGGAAAAAAAAAATTTCTCCTTGAGCATAACCAGTTCTGTATACAGTAATAACCCCCCAGTGCTGTATACACCATTGTTGGCCGGCATTAACAAAATCCTAATTTTATCTACTTTTTTTTCCAATAAACTCCCTTTATCCACAGATCTGGGGGCGGCCGTTGCTGTCAGTCATGTGATATTTTGGCGGACTTTCCCGGCTCAAACACCACACTGAGCTGATGCTTTATGGCGATGCAAATGAAGTCAGTTCTTCAATTGGTTAGTGTCTGGCTGGGTGATTGAGATTGGGCCATTCTATTGTTTTCAACCAAGCAATATGGTTAGGAGTCATGGTGTTTGTCTAGTAGATTGGGCTCAGATAACAGAGCGAGAAATAGCTAATATACGGCTGCCCGAAAACCTTATATTATGGGGTAAAATTAGAACAGTTTAAAGAAGAAAATAGTGCAATATTTAAAAACATTTCTAATCGGACACTAGGATTTTATAATCTATCAGATTAAAATAAATGTTACATTTAAAACAGTTGTTACATTTTATAAACTGTGAGAGTTGAAAGAAACATTTTAATGAGTCAACTCATTGATACTTCTGTAAAACTTTTGGGGTCATAAAGTGAGATGTTAACGTAGTTTCTATTAGATAAGACGCAGACACAGGTCATACGGTTCCTTGCAATGTTTTAATATTATTATAGCAGCTATAAGACAAGCAAAACAAGGAAACAATAATAATTTCTGGTATTTTCTTAAAAAATTAAAATGCTCAAAAAATAGTTTTTTGGTGCTTCAAATGAAATATTGTTCAGAAAATATCAAAGAAGAGCATTTTTTTTATACGGCGAATTTTAATGTTTAATTAAAGGTTTACAGACATATTACATTATAAAGAAGTGTTTGCATTTATTCAAATGAAGCACAACAGAATAACAATTACAAATCAAAAGCCAACCCCTTGATCCTGACTATTAGAATTTTTTTTATTATTCCTGAGAAATGGAATAATATGAATCACCATCATCCTCGAAGGGACACATTGCACTCTGACCCATGGGTTTATAATAAGTTTTTTTTTATTGTGACATTATAACCCGTTCTAAATGACGTTATTATGCTTTTTTTTTCTAATCAAGGTGACTTTATTAAACTTTATGAAATCTCTATTCCCGTTGAACTAAGTTTTGTTAGTTTATTCCAAGTATTGTTATTACATGTAAATATTTTTTTTTTCATTAATTGTGCTACTTTTAAGCCTGGGTTTATATGTATACCTGGGAACTTTCTAAATGAGCTGAGCCTGACGTTTTTTAAATATAACCCTTTAATAGCTCATCACATAGCTTCTATACAGCGACTTGTCAAATCAGTTTCTTTATGTTTTACTTAGCGGTGAGTCGGGTGGCAAGGTTCTGCTTCCCTTCGCTTAAATACATGAGGTCAGATCTCTTAATGATTTTGGAGATGGGGTCTCACAAATTAAATGTTTGTGCGGTATTGTCTATTTAAACACAGAAGAACTGCGACAGAAAGTGTCTGCGGCTTACAAAATATCATCTTTTTTCTTAGCTGTTTCACTTACTAAATATATAAGCAGATCCGCTTTCGGTATTTCTCATACCGCTCGCGTTAAATTAAATTATTTTTGTAGCTCTTATCCATCCCTGAAGCAGCAATTAAAAAAAAATATATATAAAATAGGTCAGCAAAAAGTGCTTTTGGGTTTTCATGGGATGATTTTGCAAATCAGTAAAGTCTGTGCCATAACATGGCATGTTAACATGTCCTCTAAGGTTATAACATTAGCGGTTTTGATTTTCATTCTGCAAAATGGGGAGAACACAAAGATTCAATACATTTCTTTTTTTCAATGTATTTTTCATAATATAAACAGCAAGTGTTTGCTGGTGGTATGATATTGTGTTATTTTACAGTAAAGTGGTTTTTTTTTAGATATGTACAATGTCCGTATCTAATAACGCTTTGGGTTTGACTCAGAGTCTCCGGGTGAAGCCCTGCTTCTCCTAGTCTCCAGGTCACTTTACTCTTTCTCCATATATGGACCTCTCCCTCCCACACTCCTTTCTCTTAAGTAGCCTGGGGTAGCACCTCCCATATGCTCAACTATCCCCGCCCCACTCAAGGTTAGCCCCACCCAACCCTATAGGTGGCTACTCTTTGGAAGGCTAGCCCTGCTTCCATCCTAAACTGCTCCCCCAGAAGAAGAGTGGCTCACTGTTGGAAGTTCCCAGGTATGACAATGTCCACTCACTTGAGCGTCATGTAGAAAATATTCTAAGTAGATCCGGTAAGGTATAAAAATACAAAAAATATTTGGTTCCCACTGCTACAATGATCAGTACATTTCAACATTTAGCAATTAATTATATTTTTCTGTAATTTTGAAAGGTGAATTATTTACATTTATTTTTTATTTATTACATTTATCTTGTTCCGATGATGTGTTGAAGCTATTGATTGTTCAGCTGGCTGCAGTGTTGAGGATGGATTGAAGCGGTGAAAGGCGGGAGAGGGGGAGACCGGTTAGTAGGGAGTTGCAATAATCCAGGCAGGATATCACAAGGGAATGGATTAGTAACTTGGTGGTTTCTCGTGTGAGGCAAGGGCGGATTCGGGAGATGTTTCTCAGGTGGAGGCGGCAGGATTTGGTGAGGGACTGGATGTGAGCGATGAAGGAGAGAGCAGAGTCGAGGGTGACACCAAGGCAGCGAACCTGGTCTATTGGTTGGATAGTGTAATTGTCAATGGTAATAGAGATGTCAGGAAAAGTGGACATAGCAGATGGCGGGATTACCATGAGTTCGGTTTTAGAGATGTTGAGCTTCAGGTAACGGGACGCCATCCACGATGCAATTCCTGATAGACAGTCAGTGAGGCGAGTTAGAAGAGAGGGGGAAAGGTCAGGAGCAGAAATATAGAGTAGGGTGCCATCTGCATATAGGTGGTACTGGAAACCAAAGGAAGAAATAACATGGTAAAACATAGCAAAACTAATCTACATATAATGTGAACATGTTCTGAAATACTTCTGAAGGAAGTATTTAATAAAATTACCTGTCTCTAGTGCTTAGAATTCAATATTTTCAACCATGGACCTGATCAGCTGATTGTCCCTTTAAATTGTTGTAACATGTTGTATAATTGCACTAGGTACAAGGAGTCAGGGGTAAGATGTTCTCTGTTGGGGTTCCTCTGTACATAAGTTGACAAACTTCTTTTTTTCTGATTATTACTTTGTGGTTGACTTCAGGTTAGATCTGTGTCACATTTCAGGCTTTCTGTATTATTGTCACACTTTGTATAAATTAAAGTCAGCAATAATAAATAATGAAGCTACGGCACAAGTATACGCAGGTTTAAAACCCCTAGATGCAACATCAAAGGGGAAAAACACAGTGCGTTCTATTAATGTTCCTTTTGCCTTTTTCTCTCATGCTGCTCAATTTCTATCTCAAAATTTACTTAATAATCTCACCACGGGGCTATAAAAGCTAGTTTCAACTTTTTAACTATGTAATAAGAATACAAATGTCACACAAGGCACTAAAATGCTACTCGCTCCATATTGGTGAATTGGCTGCGGACAATCAGTTTAATGAGAAAAAGGATGTTCAAAGAGTAAGATGTAGTGGTAAGTGCATTTCCAAGTCACATCTTCAGATGATTTGATGAATCCGAAGACTTGACCTCTGACAGCTTAAATCTATGTTTTAACCTTTGAATGTTGGTTCATTAAAAGGACACTGACTTCTCCAGGACCAAGACACCAAAATCCATCTTTTTTTGCCATCTGTTTTATGGCTGAAGGTTGAGTGGAGATGCTATCTCTGGACTCTAGACCATGGGTGGCCAAGCTTGCTTAATGGGGGAGCCACCTATGATAGACTTCAGGGGTTTGTTCCTAAAAAATATATATATAAATATTAAGAAATATATGTATGTAATACTATATAATGTTTATAAACTACATATATGAATAAAAAATAAATGAAATAATATTAAAATTGAGTTAATTCATATGATTGTACAAAAAGGAAACAGAGAGCTTTCAATTTTTAGTTGCATTTTATTGCTTTTTCACTCTCACTCACTTTCAATCACGGTCTCTCATGCTTTCACTCAGTTTCTCACACTCTCACTCACTCTCTCATTCTCTCACAATCTTTCATGCTCTCATTCTCTCTCACTTACTCTTACTCATGCTCTCTCACACACTCACACACTTTCACTCACCCTCACTCTCTCATTCATTCTTACTTATGCTTTCTCATACTAACTCTTACTCAACCTTTTACTTACTCTTACTCACACTCTCTCATGCTGCAAGGGATAGACATATGGCTCCTGAATCTAAGACAAGATCAAAATTTTTGTCTTTAGAGCAGGAAAAACTGGCTGACTAGATGCAAATTAATTATCTCTGAAGACTCCTTTAATTTGTTTATTATATTAATATTAATAATAATAATAATAATAATTAAATTGTTATTTATTTCTTTTTTATTCCTTTTCATTTATTAAACATACAACATGCGTAACCTCGGTTGCTTCCAGATCCTCACGTAGACCTGCAGATCCATTGGCGCCAAGACAGAAGTAAAGAGGAGCAATGCCTTATGCTTATGTGGTGCTTGGTCTGTGCAGATCATCTATTTTTTTCTATGGTTTTCAATCATATAGCATAGTTGATAAAAGTACATTTTCCATTATCCAAAATACACACTTTTCAAAGAACTGCAATCAAATTATTGTTGAAGTAGGCACTAATATTTTATGAGGTTGCTGCATATAAAATTACCCAATGGAAGACTATCTGCATGGATTACTCCCAAAAGAAGTAGCCAAATCTTTAATTAGTCACAATTGAGTTGTTACCTAACAGACTTCACACAGCAATTAATATAATACCTTGCTTGTTATTTTAGAATTATGTAAATTGCACGGTATGAGTTGTTGCTTGCAGTAAAGCACTAGAGATAAAATGCAAAAAAAACACCAGAAAGGAATTCTATTTTTAGAGAAATCATGTCTTAATTTAAAAACAGAGTAACTGAGTGGTTTACAAGGGTATACAATTCATGTACACTATATACTGTAAGCACACTATTTTGTGATGTATGTTTGAATATATGTGTATTCATTCATGCACACACACATTTAACTTACTTTCAGATGATCCCCAAGGGCACTCTAATCATCCATCCAACTGGGAATGTGATGGAGGTGAGGGGGGTGCAAGGCTGGTGGTTCCTCCATCCCATAGGGATTTTTATATTTAACCTCCTTCCAGATTAGTAGGGGATGGTGGGAAGGAGAATATTAAAGAGTGATATACCCCCAAGGGTTTTTTTAAACACTCTCCATCTCACTGCCCTCATGGTGGGGGAAAAAAGGGGGAAATTGTCTCCCCCTTGATTGTTTTTTCACTCACACTCTCATTGACTTTCTTTTACACTCTCATTCATGTTCTCTCACACGCTCATTCACTCTCTCACGCTCTCTCTGAATGTTGCCCTTGGTTAAAAAGGGTCCTGGGTTTTATTTATTGCTTTTTGTTTTTGTTTAATGTAGTGGTGGTTTACCTTGGGAGATATAGGCGAGGACAAGCAGGTTTGAATTAATCTCGTATGCACTTGCCTGTAACTGGCAAAACTTAAAGTGTAAGTCACTCACATATCATTATATTATTGAATCTGTGAGGTTTTTTTCGAGTGTTTAGGTGTCAGATCTGGTCAGATGAGGTAGCCCTTAACTCGAGTGACCACTCAACTTCTTAGGTAATAGACCCATTAGTAGATACAGAACATTAATTCTGCCAGGACCTTAAAAATAACTTTGAAGCCTTTTTTTACAACGATTTAAGTTTAGTCAGTTTGACAGTTGAGACGCCTGAATCAACTCTGTTGAGTTGGCTGAAACTGGGCAACCCATCTGTTTACTACAATCTTTATCACAGATCAAGTCAAGCAGGTTTGGCATAGAGTTGCTGTGAAATGCATAGCGGCACTTCTATTTCGGATTTACATATAAAAATAGTTCCAATTTGACAAAATTAACGTACCTTCTCAGGAAGTGGGAAGTTCACATACAATCCCACCAAACTCAATGAGGCTTCAGAACCTGACTCACCACCTGATAGATAGACACTACGGACGAGTTATACAACCAAGATGACTGACAGACTCAATGATCAACTAATTTGACTGCAACTCGATTGTTGCTATTCAAGTTGGCTTAGCTGAGTGCTGCCATGCTAAGTGTCCTGTGGATAGACATCTCATATCTCCAGGATAGACCTTTGATGTCTTCCATAGAGGTCAACGTTACTTTATAGTTTAATTTCTTATTAATGAAAACCGGACTAGTTGATCAGATGTTATTCAGACTTCCAGAGGTACTAATATAAAGTCGTAGCTTTTAAACGACATGCTTAACAAATGTGAATAATCTTTCTCAAGTTCAGGCTTGTATACTAAACTTGTTATGGAGAGTTCACCAATAATACCATTCATTAATTATCTGACAACGATTAAATATTTTAACATATAATTGGTAAGATAATAGCCGATACTTTTATTTACCTGTTTATGAGTCAATACTAATATCCCATAGGACCTTTGCGCCATAAAATGCTAAACAGGCATATTATTTCAATCAATTTCTAGGAAAATACACAGATTAAAAATGTAGTTAATTATAACGAAATACGTGATTAATGCATATGCTTTATAATGACATTATGAAGTAATTACGAGATATATCTTAATTTACTGCACTCCCACAATTTCATACCATTTTGACTGCGAGACTTAAACTAGCAATACATTTCCCTTCAATATTTTTATTACAGCGGAATTGCATATTGAATGAGGACCGATGTATTTTAGTCCCTATTAAGATTTAAGTGGATTTTAAACGTATCAGGATTGATTTACCAGTAACCCTTCACATCATATATTAGAAGATCAGTTTCGGGTTTTTTTTGTTTTTTTTAAAAAGTCCAAATGAGTTAATATTTCAGTAGCTCACAGCCCATTAAGTGTAATTAGCAGAAAATCTTTGCAGATGGCAAAATGAGGAATTTAGTCATTAGGAAATCAGTCAAATAACTATTCAAGAAGAGTGAAGGGGAATATTTTCCGATTCTTAAAAGGAATTTTCTTTTTAACTCTGTTCTACCGTTGAATATGTTTAAGGGTTCGTTACCTTTGTTCCCTGTTCCATCCTTTAACCCCTTAAGGACAATGGCTGGTCCCTAAACCCATTGAAAACAAAGCATTTTGAGCACGTACATGTACGGGCTTTGTCATTAAGGGGTTAAAACAGGAAAAAAATAGATAAATGTACTTTTTAGCTCAAATTCACTATGATACTCTTGTTACAATATGCTTCATGTTACAGAAATCTTTATCGTGCGTCTGAATTTGTTTTGTTATTCTACAAAACTATAAAAATTATGTTTTTCATGAACCTTTTTTTTTTTTTTTAGGAAATGTTATTAGTAATGCAGTGCCGCTGTAATTTGCAAGCCATATAGAAAATAGATGTGGAAATGAATCATTGATTCATTTTGCTGTGAGGAACACAGGAGGTGGTAGAAGGGAGATCCCATCTAACATTTTGTTTGGAAAAAATCTATATTAAGGAAAGCCACTCATGAGACAATGAAAAATCAAGTAAGAAGCATTAAGAGAAACTCTTAATTCACATACAAGAAAAACAAATGAGAAAAACTCAATGAGATGACCCAAGTTTGCCAAAGTGATTGGGACTGGTTTATGTAACATAGGATTAAAGTGATTTACCTCCACCGATCAGCTGTCCAAACTCAATGGGGTCTACTAAATGAAGATAAAGATAGAGTTGAGTATCTAGGGTATAGAAGTTAGGGATCAGGTTGGGTTGAGTTGCGCTAACTTGAAATCTGCTTGAGCTGTCCGTTGACTTAACGTTAGGGATTCCATAACTTATTCCATTTACCATATTGGCCTAATGGAATAAGTTATGGAATCCCTAACGTTAAGCCAACGGACAGCTCAAGCAGATTTCAAGTTAGCGCAACTCAACCCAACCTGATCCCTAGCCCACTTAAAATGTTAGTGGAAAGTCTAACCATTAGTCTATTCATTGACTGCCAAATTAAGCCAAGATGGCAGTCAAAAAATCCATGAAACCAACTTGGCTCCTGGGCCGTTCAGCTGCATTGAAACATTTAGTGAATAGATAGAGTGCATAAGTGAGTTTGCTCTAGTGAATCTACAAATTCGGCGCCGTGACCTCACACGTTTAGTAAATAGACTCCATTGACATGTAGAAAATATTATTAAATCATGGTGCATTGAGTTTAATGACACTTTAAAGCAGCAGATGGTAGCAGGGTAAACAGGCCTTGAAACATTTTCATACATTTATTGCAGAATAGTTATTGCTAAATTCACATTCATCCAAAGTTATGGTCTCTTCCCAACAAACACAGAAATATTTTATTTTTTTATTGTTATTGCATTATAACTGCTGTGACTTTGAAACCTTTTCCCAACTAGTATGCAAGATAAAACTTGTAATTATGTTAATTTAAGAATATTACAGAGAAACAGTCTTTAACCTTGGATTTCTTCTTCTTGGTTAATTTAGTCGGTAAGGGATTATTGAGTTTATTTTCCATTTTCATTTCTAACAGCTGGCTCTGAATACTTTGAAGGACCAGAAGGTCAGATGCATACATTTCTCAACATACGATTTATCCGCACTTACCCTCATAGGGCACTGGAGTGATGCTAAAATGGACACTCCATTTGCCCCATGTCTACCCACCAAAATAGAATGGATATTAAGGATGGAAAATAACCCTCTGCAATGGGTCAATGCCATTATTTACCCACTTTAGACAACGTTTCAGGTCTGCCTTCTCCAAATTCAGTGAAAATATTGTCATCGACTTTATTCCCGATATGTTTCACGATCTTTTCCCAATTAAGACTTTAGGGCTTTCCACTTGTGATTAATGAATGTCACGCCAGTCTCCATGTGGGAAATCCAATCGATGCATCATTTTCCTTTGCTATCGTTCAGTAGGTTTGTCATCGTTCACCAAAATCTGCAATACAATAATTACATGTAAGACCATACTGTCAGAGCGTATAATGCAGTTGGATATCATTAAGGCTATAGACCCCAGCAAGTGGTTATTTTCCACCCTGTACTTGATTTTTGTGCCAGTTAGGGCTGCTTGAAGAAGGATTGAGCTCCCCGTTTAAACCACAAGGATATTTTCTGCACATGTGCTCAGGGGTCTTATGAGATCACCTGGTACTCTCACATTGAGTGTTGGAGCAGTCTAGACGTAAGTTGAGTTCATGTGCATACTGGCAAGCAGGAGAAAGCATTCGGCAGAATGCATTTCCTTCAAGCCAATGAGATGGAGGATGGGGAAAAGAGGCAAATCAAAGGGAGGACTGGGTAGATATGACGGTTGAAGTGTCCTTTTAAATTTCATAAATATATATATTTAATCTAAACTTAGAGCAGATCAGTCACTTATCCCAAAATGTTTATTATTAGTTTCAACGCTGTGGCTATGCGCGGATTCACAGCTGTACCTTTTGAGCGCCATGTTTTCAAATGCCGCATTATCATTAAACCTACTTATGCTACAAAGCACAATTTTCTTAGAAACGCTCAATAATACACATTCCCCTAAGCTCCCGGTGGAATACTCTGCTGCAAATTGTATGCTTCTATGCTAATTTAGATACTAATATCTACTTTCTGCAGCAAAGTAATATGAGATAACTATAAAAGTCTTTGTTTTTCCTTCATTTTGCAACTAACTGTACTCAAGGTGATTTTAGGCTTTAAAACAATATCCTCGGTTTAAAAAAACAAGTAAATGGTCCCTAACCAGCCCTTTGAATGTCAGGGGGTTCAAATATATGCCAGCAGTAACACAATATAATGACAAACGGTAGACTTGAGCAATTATAATTTTAATGAAAATTTGACAGTTTTGTCAATTCGTACAAATCTCTGAAAAGGAGATGAAACAATCAAAAACAAAGCTCTGATTTTGAGTTTGAAGTTGTTGTTTTCTCACTCACACTCTCACTGACTTTCTTTTACACTATCATTCATGTTCTCTCACACTCTCATTCACTCACTCACGCTCTCTCTGAATGTTGCACTACCTTCAGCGCCAACCTGTCTTCTTGCCTTGCGTCTTCTTTCTTCATCCGCTGCTCCATGGACATGGCCTCCTGTTCAAATTCAGCAAAAGAGTGGAGCCTCCAGGGCAGACCTTTGCCATCAATTGGCAGAATGGGGGAAAGACTGCCCCAGTGGCTTTGCCCTTTTAGTAAAACGTAAAGAGAGGCCATAATAATGCAGAGAGAAAGAGAAGTGCAATCTGTCTTCATTATTCTGGCCTCCCAGATTAAGGATTTTTCTTTTAACCCCTTAAGGACAATGGCCAGTCCCAAAACCCATTGAAAACAATGCATTTTGTCATTAAGGGGTTAATAAGGTAGCAAGAGTCCTTGTTCTTGAATTAAAACATTGTATTTCACTCCTAGTTCTGTAGAGATATTATGCATATTGGGATTTCTACAAAATAAAATAAATGACCTTAAAAGTTCCATTAAACCTAATCATTGCAACCAAATATATTAAGAAATGAGAAAAAATATTAATTTGGGCTAATATTTAGAAAGAATTGTAATTTTTTTTTAGAAATTAACCCAACGTGACTTATGTCGGAAAATATTTTATTTTGCTTAACATTATAAATTGGAATCATTAGTATCGTTAATATGAAACGAGGAATCCCAGACATCATTAATTTATAAGAGCGATATCTTTGCCGAAGCCGGTTTATAACCTAGACAGTTATATTAAATAATTTCTCTACGTAACAACAAATTATCTTTGTACACATTTTTTTCATGGCTATCATCAATCAGAAGTTGTAATAGCCTCTTTTTTTTCCACGTTTAACCCCTTGACAATGGACAGTGGGCGGTGTCTAAACCCATTGAAAACAATGCATTTTGGGCTTTGTCATTAAGGGGTTAAAAATGTATTGCATGTATCCAGCCTTTGGGTTTTTGTAGTTCTAGATGCATCAACCCAAGCTTGTGTATGGGACAAAGACCCGTTGTGGGGGGAAGGTAACAGAAGGATAACCCGCATGCAACATAGGCAAATCATTTTATAGATATGAGCTTAAAATTTTAATTTATATATATTTAAAAGCAATATATTAGCATTATAGAGATTTTATAGAATATGACAGCTTAGAACCATTTGGCCCATCTAGTCTTTCGCTGGATTCAATATCAGAAATGCAGCTATCATAATTAATTCAATAGAAATCTAATGAATTCCAATTGAAGAAAATGGATAAATTGTTCTAAATTCCTTAACCAAGATAAAATATATCAAAAAAATTTTTGCTGTTGTTTTTTTTGAGTCTTTTCCCCCAATACAAATGGATTGCCATCCAATAACGTGATATATTGATCTCCAGCCCAATGTGTCGTAACAAAAAAATATATTTTTTGATATACTGGTGTCCAATACGAAGAATCCCCCCAAATAGTCAATAGTAGTCTGGGAATATAAAACAGCATTAAGACGGAGGATCTAAATTACGCAATGTACCAAAACGAGAAGCAACACTACAAACACTTACATACATAAGTGTAAAGTTTTCTATAGCCTAACAAGAAAATGTATTTATGTTACATTTATTCTCTCGTCAGCCAGGCATTCTTCCAAATTTCCATTAAAAAAATAAAATAGATAACTTCTCGGTCGACGGACTTTTATTACAACATTCATTATAATTTAGGAGGGATTTTTCTTAAAGCCAACCACTGCGAAAAGTTTGATGGCGGCGCATTTTTTTTTTTTTTGATAAATGAATGTTTCTCAAAATAATTCCACTGTTGTGTAAACATGATACATCCATTTGCAGAAGATGTCTTATCGCCCCTGCGTACGAAGCATAACAGAGGCAGATAGCATGAAATTAAGGTCACGGTGTGATCTGGAACTGGAGGCGTTAGATAAAGACTGGGTGAAACATACAGTGTGTGAGCTTGTCATGAGCCATTGCGTTTTATGCTCTAGGATTTACGCCGAGTGCCAGTTTGCGGTTTTAACTTAGAAATCTGTATTTTAACCCCTTAATGACAAAGCCCGTACATGTACGGGCTCAAAATGCATTGGATTCAATGGGTTTAGGGACCGCCCGTTGTCCTTAAGGGGTTAAGAACGTCAAAGAAATGAAAAGCAAGCGCCGGGTTTTGTACGTTTCCTGCTTTCTCAATGGGGGGAATCGTGTTACGCTTCCTTAAAGATGATACAAATTTCATCTCCGTTGTTTAAAAGTACTTTTGGTTCATACAGTAAACATTAAACGGGAAAAATAGAAACAATTCGTTTTTTTACGAGTTGGATTTAAATTTAACCAAGCGATTGCCGGAATGTTGGGAAAACCTTGCAACTGCTTTAAAAAAAACAATTTTGAATTTCAAAGTAGAAGAATATTTTCACAAACCAAGTGAAGACTTTAGCCCAACTCTACAGGTCGGAGGTCAAATTCGGAAATTTCCTTATCTGACGCAATAGAGACTGAGACAAATCGATCACAGGAGCATCATAGGTATAAATACAAAAAATATATAGTTACATAGAAATGTATATTTAAGTTACTTAAAAAAAGAACTAAAAAAGAGTTATGATCCACACAGCTATATGAAAAAAAGATAATTGTTCAAAAAAGATTCATTTAGATATTTGATGCTCTTATTAGATCTGGTTACTTTTCTTTGTTTTTTTTGGGTTCCTTCCAATAAAGCCCCTTGTGTTTCAAAATGTGTTTTAGTATTTAACTTTATATAATTAATAATTAACTAGAATGTCAAAGGGATTTGGAAAAAATGAGGGTAGCCGTTGAAAAGATTGCCTATGAGGTTATACATAAATAAATGTAATGTTACGACATTTATGGACAAGAACAGCTTTAAAAAAAAGGCCCTGTCTCTTTAAAGCCAGAGACCAATAAATCACAGAGTAAAGTTAGGTGGAAGGCAATGTTGGAGATCATAGCACTTAGCGTTTGTCTGGTGTGGCTGAAGACCAATCAGGGCTTGATACAGAATTTAAGTTTTAAGATTTAGATAAATGAAAGGAATTTTATCGCAATCCTTGTCTTGTGGAACAGATAGGGATGGCCGTGTACTCCAGCTGTGCCTGCCATCAAAGTGAGTCATGGAGTACCGATGGGAAATGAACGAAACACTTAGAGGAAGATGACACATCTGGAATGTGTGATGCGTAGCACGCTTTAAGAAGTCTTTGCAAAGATCGAAACGTTCGGAAAAAAAGGCCAGTGAAAAGGCATCGTATTCTGTATTGTATAGCGGGACAAAGAGAAACTGCCACAATCTTATGGGTAAACAATGGGTTTTCTCACCGTGCTGTAATCAGGTTACGTAATTCCAGACCTGACACCATCATGGCGGCGCTCCCACCGTCAAATGTATTTACATTAGAGCCGGCTTTCATTCTGTCACAGCGCATGAATGTAATATTTGCGAATGAACTATATGTCACGTGATAAGACATCTTCAAGACATCTACATATGCAGTGGGAGCCGCCATCTTGGATCTGCAGATGGTGATTGAAATCTTCAGGCACAATCTTGGCGGGGATAACTTAAAAACCTGAAATTAATCTTAATTAATAGCTGCATCCCCAAGCTGTACGTAGTTTTAATTAAAGAATCACATTTTAATGAATGCTAGGAGCTGCGACAGTGAAAATTGCCCCTTAAATAAGGTAACGTTCATAAAGTTGAAGGATCAGAGGGATAACCTTTGGGATTTCTTTACTACCCCGTGTCTGGAGACGCAGAATATGTAATTCCTGTTTATCTTCAAGAACACATATAAGACTTCAGTATTTAAATAGAGCGTTACAGACACAAAATCATGTTTCTTTGACTTATTTACAAGGTGAGCACTTAAGACTGAATCTTAAAGACTCTGTTATTCTGGGAATCATGTAATGCTAATACTGCGAGGGTTTCATGTTATGCCTTTTTTTTTTTATGGCGACTTTATGCTTAGTTATTTTTTTTTCCGTTTTCGCTCATTTCTATGCAAGGCGCTCCTGAGACTCCAAGGTAGAGAAAAGCAAATAAATCTTATAAATTAGTCATTAGGAACAAGAAGCAATTGTCGAAAATGCAATTCAATAGAAAAAATATTGTAGTATATATAATAGGAACGCACCTGGCGTGTGACCGAGCAAAAGGCATTTTTAATCAAATTGCTGTTCTCTTTGCTAAGCTTTTTTTTTTTTTTTTTTAATCTAGAAATTCAGAGTCAGTTCAGTTCCATTTAGACGCTTCTTTCTTTAGTGTTTTTTCCACATACTCCTTAGCTTCATAATTTGCTTAAATTGGCTTGGAAAATATAGACGAGGGAGGGAATTTACTAAAATAAACCCTAGATTAAAAATCATTAATGTAGTCAAAGTTTTTTTGCGCTTTGTGAATATTTATTAAGCGGCTACAATTCTGAAAAAAAAATTAAGTCATGTTATATCGGAAGGGACTCAGTGCTTAAAAGTGGGTCGATGGCACTATTTATCATTTTAGGGTCATTCGTTTATATTAAATAATCCATTACAACCACTGGGATCACAGTGTTTAGCTAAAAGTACTTTAACCCCTTCAATCCCAGGGGTTTTTGGTACCTCAAAGCCCAGAGCAATTTTGCCATTTTTGGGGTATGTCGGTTTAGCGATTATTCTCCTTTCCTGTGAATAGAGTACCCATGTAAACTATATATTGTTTTTTCAAGGAGAGATAGAGCTTTCGTTTGATACCATAGTTGGATGATTAGCTGAAAATTTAGAATGATAAATTTAGTAAAAACTAGCGAAGATTAGAAAAATAAACTAATTTTTTTTTACATTTTCCCTCTGAATCCTCACAAAATTAGGTAAAGTGATAGAAAATCCCCTCCAAGTTTATCAATTCAGGTGTCCTGATTTCAGAAATACCTCATTTATATAGATTTTCCAGACTTTTCCAGCACCAGGGAGCATACTATTAGGTGTACAATTTTGTATAATTTTTATGCCTATGGCTTAACGGGTTTGGGGGTTGTGAAAGGGGGCAGGAGGGTTATACTGGATAGATGTTATGCTAGGGCAATGGGATGTAAGGTTTTTTAAAGAATTTTTTTATTATCTTTTTTTATATATTTTTTTTTAATTTTTTTTTATTTTATTTTTTTTTACATTTTTTTTATTTTTTATATATTTTTTTTTAAACAGTAATGGTTAGAGGTCCTCCTAGGGACCTCCTGAACATACCAGTGATGTCACAGTGACATCACAGCTCATATTATAATTTTTTTTAGTATTATTTATATTATTATTTTAATTATTTTTTTAATATTATTTTTAAATGGACTAACGTTTTTTTTTTTTCTGCTTTTCTGTTTCAGGACGGGAGGGGGAGTGAGAGAGATGGTTTCTCACTCCCCTCCCCGCGATCCCCCTGCACCGATCACACTGTGATCTCTATGCAGGTCCTCACAGACCTGCATAGAGATCGCAGCGTCTCTGTGCCTCATCGGAGGGCAGGATATCCCCGCAGGGGATATCCTGTCCTCCGATGACCTTCCGGGTTACGTCAGCAGTGACGTAACCCGGAAGGGAATGCCCGATCGCGCGTTTGCAACTGCGCGATCGCGCGATCGGGCAGTTTACCGGTAACAGCTTACCGGCTTTCATGCCGGAAGCTGTTGCGGGAGATCGGACAGCAGAAAGCCGGCAAAGCCGGCTTCTGCTGTCAGTGGGGAGTCCAGGCTGTCAAACGACAGCCTGGTCTCCCGTGCAGCGGCAGGGATGTGTCCCTGACGCTGCACGAAGGGCTGGACGTACCGGGACGTCCATAGGGGTTTCTTTGTGGGCGTTTTTTGGATGTCCCGGTACGTCTATAGGGGATTGAAGGGGTTAAGGATCAGGGTGGACCTGTTCAACAGTAGAACGGGGCAAGAAGTAGAAGGTGCTTAAGAGTTCCAGGGGTTCCAACAAGACTGCCGGCACACATGGAGAGAAAGCACTGGTTTGAATAGGAGAGCTTTCCTGGCCCTGATTGGCTGCTTCGAGCAGTCAAAGTGGCATGAATCACAAAGGTTGGGTTTGCTAAATCTCTGGAGCTGCAGCTTCTCCCATGGGTAGGTATCGACCAACAACCTCAACAGATCCTCTTGATTTGTTCAACTCATCATGCAATTCTCTTCTACTGTTTCACCTTCTCCTTAGCCACCAACTTGATTGTAAGCTCCCGGGACCAGGACCCTCTTCTCCTATTGTGTGTCATTTTAAACTACTGGCTGGCGTTATGTAAATAAACGTAAGGTTATGTAAATCCATTTCTTGTTTTGCCATTAAGTAGCAAACGCTGATTTCCTAAATTAAATATTTTGAAATACCTACAATAAGCGTCTCATATATAAAAAAAAAAACAAGACTCTTCTACAAAATTTTTTTTCTTCCTGTTTTCAAAGTATCTTGAGTACGGTGTAAAGAATTTAAATTTTTGCGAAAACCCACTTTTTTTTTTAACTTGAACGAAGCAGAAAGGTTTTCCGATAACACTGAAATAATAGACAAGGGCATCTCTTCTTTTGTGAACTCTTCTCTCGTGTGAAGTTGACTTGAAAACGAAGACATCACTAAAGGCCCTGAGGAAATAAAGTAA
This sequence comes from Spea hammondii, assembly GCA_029215755.1. Classification (NCBI taxonomy): domain Eukaryota; kingdom Metazoa; phylum Chordata; class Amphibia; order Anura; family Pelobatidae; genus Spea; species Spea hammondii. The sequence continues at coordinate 13,275,690 of JARDYJ010000012.1, forward strand.
ATTCTTCAAAACATCTCTAGGGCAGCATGAAACAGCACGGGGTGACCCGATAATGTCCAGGAACAAAGAGTTCTTAAATCTCCAGACTGTGGACTTGCGCCAGTAGCTGTCACCGCTAACGAGGTGCTCCGCCATTTTGTTGAATCTCAGAACAGGTTCCACTGTCCGATAGAAAATATACAGCTCTATCGATCTATTTCAGAGGTAGCCAACATTTAATTCTATGGCTGTTGTTTCTCAGCCAGATATACTGCATTTATCAGTTGCATCTCTTTATGGGTCACAGACAGGTGGTTCTATGGTGTCTATTCCCAGAGCCCCTAGGGAACTGATCTAACAGCCCCTGCCCTCCATGTATGGGTACTGAGAAGAAAAGATCTGTTCTTCACCACAGATCTCTTCCCCGCTCCCATGCTGGAAAGTTGGACTTCATTACAAAGCATCTACTCCACCTAAAGGAAGCCAAGGAAAACAAGAGCGCTCTCCCCAAGACATGTGTGCAAACCAGAGTGATGGTAAGCTTTGAGTGGACCTGTAAGTATGGGGATCCTGCTTCTTATCTCCACTGGTAACACAGATAATTGTCTCTTTTCTTGGGGAAACTGGTAGCCATGTGGACCAGTAGTAAAACAGCCTAAAGCATAAGAGTTTAACAACAATAGAATACATAAAAACACATTTTTTATGCTAGCCCCCCTGGTGGCTACATAGGGAATTACAAATAAAACACAAAATAAATCATTAAATCAACTGATCAGGGGGCAATTGTTCCCCTGCCCCTCTCACCAGACCCCTATTCTCAAAATACTTTAGCATTTTAGCAAAACAATCCCAAAATAACAATTGTAATTGCATCCCACTACTTATGTATTTAAAAACAAAAATCCAAACTCCACCCCAGGCTAGATTTTATATGAGGAACATTAGACTCATGTTGAAGGTTCTTCCTACGCCAAGTCACATTTTCATTTTAAGTATAAAAGCAATGAGTGTGGCCTCTAATCAAAACATAAAAAAACACAAACTATGCAAGTTTTTCCAGATCATAATTGTCTACAAGAAAATCTAGACTCTACTTTATTATATTTTGGTGAATATTTAAGTTCTTGTGTTGTTTTGTTTCATTTTTTTAGTCCAGACCCTGTGTGTTTTGCTTATACTCATCATTATTTGTATAATATTGTGCAGGATGTTCTATTAATTTGTTCATCTCCACAAGGTCTGAACGACACTATTCTATGTATATACACTTTTATTCATGCCTGCATTTGCACCATGTAAAATTTATTATGTGTTTTTTCCACATTTCTCCAAAATATATATTTATATGTTTCCATTTTAAAATAAGTAAATACATTAAGGGGAAGATCATTCTCTCAAAGCCACTTTTTCATTTGAGCTAATATATATATATATATATATATATATTTAATTTTACTATATAAGAAAATATACTATTGTATTTTTACATTTCTGTTTCACTTCTATCTGCCTTTAAGGTCTAGATGCACATCACATCACCAATGAGACAAAAGCAATACTTACAGAAATAGTTTCTAATTGTCACTTGATGCAATGACTTGCCATAATTCATTAACAGGATTACTCAATTACCTATACTTTAAGACTTCATTCATTGCAGTTCACTGGCACTTCTTAGCGTGATGACAGAAATTACATTCTTGTCCTCCTGACTGCTAGAAGTTAATTATGATCATCTGGTTTTTTCGAGGGCTATAAATACAGAAGCATTTTTTTCAGAGCAGAGTCTATCGTATATTCGTTTTGTTCCTCCTCGGGCACTTTGGGCGCTTTGCTTAGCTTCATTTTGGGGTTGCAAGGGGTTCTTTAAAACGAAGGTGGTCTTGACTTGGTGGTTCTACCAAACTGGACCTTTAATGGAAATCCCCCATAGTCTAGAACTAATATCCTGATGCCCTTTTATCTTCTTAATTTTAAAAAAATCTCTAAATTTGTGGGGTTTTATTGAGTAACCTTACCATATTTTAAACATTTTCTTGAGTAACCTTAAAGGCCAGTTCTACTTAGCTTGACCATTAGTGGAAATGCCCCATAGTCTAGAACTCATGGGTAGAACAAATTTCCAGATGTCCTTTATTCTTCTTCATTTTAAAAAATCTCTTAATTTTAGGGGTTTTCTTGAGTAACCTTACCATATTTTAGAAGTTCAGAAATAAACAAGCGCTATAAATTTACTTTGCAAAGACAAACTTTTTTTTTCTCTCTATCATAGACGCATTTAGCTTAATTCTTTTTAAATTGCATTATTATTATGTCATCACGGTAACGAACTGTGTCACCCCATAGCACTTTTTACTTAATTTTAAAAAAAAAACAAATCTTAATGCCAACTTTCGAGGAGACTCTTGTCATTATTCTCAAAAAAAAACTAGTCTCCGTATATTATGTAGATTTAACCCCTTAATGACAAAGCCCGTACATGTACGGGCTCAAAATACATTGTTTTCAATGGGTTTAGCAACCGCCCATTGTCCTTAAGCGGTTAAATATATACACGCCTTATAAATGCAGATGTAATAGATAATCGGAAACAATCAGAATTATTCTATCATTAAACATCACTTCAGATTATTACCGGCCGTCCAAATTAGATGAGAATGTGCTAACATTTTCCTATAAACAGATCAGAAGTCGTTAGCGAAATTTGGCCCGTCCATTGTAATTTTAACGCAATTAAAATACATGGATATTAAGCCATAAGTACAAAACTACTCATATCATTAACTTTAATGTTCTAAAGTAGCTCATTTTGGTTCTCAAGCACAGTGAACTATAATGCACTTTAAATTAGTGCCAGGACCATAACTTTACTTTAAATGTTTCTCAAGCCCGTAATTAAGCGACGAGGCCATTGGATTGCGATTTCTCGATGGCACGTTGAGGATTTTTAATATTCTTTCGCAAAAGTAGATTTTGTAACATTGCTTGAAATAAATAGGGAAACTTGCAATAAAATAATTTCTCACGGGGCAACGCGTATGTAATGGTCTGACCGCGTCTATTGTAATTCATCATGTATGATGTCATACGCTGGCGTACCTTAACAAGTTGGTACAGATACTCTTGTCCGCAATAAACCAGGTTTTCGTGATAAAAAAAGAACAACTCGATGCAGGTACACATGTTGGGCTGATTTCCAACAGGGTCGACGTCTGGTTGAGAATTTTGTATTAGACGGCCTGGAAAAGGCCACCGTCGGAGGACTTTAATGTCTTGCATGCAGGATACTTTGCTGTGCATTATAAATAAACACAAATTCCATTTTTCATTTGAAAAAAAAGAGACCTCTGCGGTGCCAAAATCTGTGTTATTCTACATCTGTTTCCATGTTGACCAAATAAAAAGTATCGACTTTTTTGAGAAGACTAGATGGGCCAAATGGTCCACAACTCCCTACAGATTCTAGGTCTTTGTGTTTCTTTTTAAAGACTCTATGGGAAATAAATGAATGAGCAGGGAAGATGCTTAATTAAGACCAGTCATAAAGTCCTGGTTGCCTTAATAAAGTCAGACCCTGTGCGATGGGAGTGGGTTCAGGGGGTTTGTGTCTAGGACCGAAAGAAAATCGCAAGCCCTGGACAAAATAGAAGGTGATCGCCATATCAGACTTTAAAAAAAAGTTTAATAAGTGCAGAATCTGTTAAAATTGCCTAAGTTGCTCATAAGAATAACTATTCATACAAATGGACGTATAAGCATCACTGTTTGAGGGAATATATAAATAAATAATAATGGGTCTTATGATTTCCAGACAATAGAATGACCAGGAGTATAGATGGTGTATTGCAGAGCGATGTTGTGATTATTATTGATTTTTGCCCCGGAATCTGCCCTGCAGTAGAATTCCCAATTTTTTTTTTGGAAAACAACAACCGCTATGTTCCTGATGAATTACAATAGACGCGGTCAGACCATTACATACGCGTTGCCCCGTGAGAAATTATGCATGCGTTAAGCAGCCTACACGATACCTCCCATATTCAATAGCCTGAGGGTAAATTAAAGGAACTCTCACCTGGGTGATCGACCTGATGGAATCCTCCTGAAACGCATTGAACTTGCATTCCGGGCAAAAAAATCAAAATCTTTTCAGACCCCCCCGCAGATGCAGTTCTTGTTACATTCTGATGTTTAACGAAGAAATCATTAACTTGATTTTAAATTCCTTTCGGCCGGTCGCGTTCTTAATACGAAGCAGACGAGTGGGTTTAATGAGCTACAAGCCCCGCAGAGATGTCTCTTCTGTAGCAACTGTCCACTTCATCTCCATGCTCAAGACCAGAGTGGTCCCTGGGACAAGAAGCGACATCCTTACATGCACAAGATGTCTTTAAATTCACTACTATCATAAGTAGATCACAGAAATGTTGCATTTGAAATGAAGGACTAATTAAAGATGCCTAACAAGTTATTATAAAAATGCATTACTGTTATTATACCTTCTGCTAGGAAAAAAACTAAAATATACAGTTATTTGTTTTGTTTTTTTTTAATGAATAGCCAATTCAGAAGCAACAAGTAGTCCCCTCTTAGGCCTGATTACAAAAAAAAAATAACAAAAATCATGAATATTTATTTTTCCGTCACCTCTCTGACCTCATTTAAATAAACATTATGAGGTCATCTTTCTCCCTTGTTTTATTGTCAATCGGCTGATTGCAAAATATATGCTTAACTCTCCCCGGCCAATTATTTCCATAAATCATACAGATTTCTAGCTATTTGTTTTGCGTTAACTCAGTAGTTATAGCGGTAAATAAATTGCAACATTTTCCCCTAAAAAAAATTAATTTACAAAAATGGGTGATTGAAAATAGCACAATAAGATTGATTATGCAGAGATGGTGTATTTTTATTTTTTTTTACTCACGGAGGGCATTGGAAAAAAAATGCTAGGTTTTAACCCCTTAAGGACAATGGTCGGTCCCTAAACCCATTGAAAACAATGCATTTTGAGCCCGTACATGTACGGCTTTGTCATTAAGGGGTTAAAAAGACATTTAACGTGTATAAAAACACAGAGAGGCATTTACACCCGTACCGAATGACAATAACTGGTCCGGCTTGAACCCCGTTGATTGAAATCGTAACCGTATAAGAGATATAAAAGCGGAGGCAGATAACCTCTGCTAAGGTCAGATTCTCTTATGTTCCATAATCCTCATCTTCTGCTCAGAACCAAAGACAAATGTAAGAGCCCCGAGTTTGTAAAACGGATTAGATAAGCAATGACGAGTTTGGCGCTCCACATAGAGCGTCCTCTTTCTCTAGCTGTGGGTGGGCAGAAGAGATATTCGGGAACAGATAAGCATAAGTCTAGTGTGCCTCGGAGAATTATAAACCCAAGTGCTTTCATAGGGAGGAAGAGAGGAAAAGAGATATCGGAAATTAACTTCTTCAAAGATAACAGATATCTGGAGATTCTTCCTTGAGTTTGTGCTGGTAACGCAGTCATCTAAGGAAATACAGATATATATATATAATAAATATAATAAAATATATATAATAAATGTATGTATAAGCTCAGTTGTTAATGGGTTTTGTTGAAAAATAACTTACATAACTTACATTAAAAAAATATAAACGTTTTATTATAAAGATACAGATAGATATCCCTAGGGCTGATCTTCGGACACTCTGTTTTGGCAGGTAGGTCTGGGTACTCTACTTGAACACCTCGATGTGTCCCATGGGCATTAAGATTCAACCAGTGTCCTTGGTTGAAGGACACTGAGGTCCTTCAACCAATATCTTGACAAGATGGACCTAAGATGGAACTAAGTTCTCCATGAAGGAACCTGAATTGCCAGCCATGCACGATGAAGCTTGGAATGACCATATGGGAACAAAGTTTTTTCTGAGGGACTTTGTCTGTTTCTCATAGGCTTTATGTCTATTTTGGTTCCAAGCCTGGTGCTGGATATGATGACCCCTCTGAAAAAGCAGCTTTGGGTCTTTTATCTCAATGCATCAATGCATACATTAATCTAAACATATACCATTGGTTTACTTTTTTTGTAAGTAAAGGCTTGGTTCTAATATCACATAATCCTTTAACTTTTTCCCATTGGTTGTAAAACAAGTCACATTCTTAAAAAGCTTTTACTTGACAAGTAGCAATGGTTTAGTATTGCATAGACCTTTTCCTTGTTTATTTCTACTCAATCCTGGCTTTATAAACAGCTGGGTTCGATGTAATAATAAGAGACACCATATTTTTAAGTCAATAATTACATCACAATAATTGTAATTTTATTGTATGTGGGGTTTTTTTAATGGATAAGAATAATTTCAGCCCAGCACAACCTAATCTCGGATCTCGGATGCTTTTCTCTGTCTTTAGTTAATGAGGGGGTTCTCGTCCCCAGCGTATTAGGTAAGGCTGAGGAACACATAGAATTAATATAGCCGTCTACAATGTTGATAGCGAAAATAAATATATCTGACAGAGAACAGATAGGGAAACTATTAAAAACAAGTTTGCACTTAGATGCATCCCCCTGTAATAGCAGACAAGATAATGCTTCCTCCTCTGAATGTCTCCCTTAGGCTACACATTTATGTAGTGACAATAATACTGAAATAAATCTTTACATTCTAAAGTAGCTCGTTAGACGCTTGTAACATTCAGTCCCTGGTCACAATATTTCTACTGTTTAAGGATCTAAACTTTACTTGTTCGAGTAAAAGAGACAATTGCAAATACAGCGGGGGTATTAAACATGCATGGGACAGACATACGGCTCCTGAATCTAACGAGGCCAACGACTGATTAAGGTTTGAGTCTTTACAGCAGGAGAAACGGGCGACTAGACGGGGGCCGAATGGGGCCGATCTGCTGGCAGATACTATGTTTCTATGGATTCATTATACTGGAAACGTAGAGCTCAATCAAGAGTCTGCTCCAACTCTTTTTCCAGATGGAAATGCTTCTGACGTCTAGGACAATTTACAAAGAGTACCAGAACTTAAGTTCCACGAAGGTCCAACATGAGATCAAGCCATTACACATTACATCCAAACCCAAGGACATTTTAATTGTCTATTAATAGATAATTTAGTCTTACCTCCAATGTCACTTGACCATCAAGTCAACCAGCTGAAGACCATTGTCAAAAAAGTGTTTCTTGAATTTGAAAATTGTAAATATAATAATTTCATTTGCTTTTACTTGATTTTACGATTTGTTTTAACTGTCTCCTGAAGAAGCCGACGTGCTATCGGCGAAACGCGTCGAGACACATGAGATTAATAAATAGAAGAATTTTTGCTGTTTACCGGATGACCTGTCTTACTTAGCGTTTGCACATTGCTCTTTGAGCTGTGCTACTTCTATCTTGTAAGTGCAATTCGCTATTTTTCAGTTGTGGTTCTGAGGATACTGCACCACTGGGGTTTTTCTTGGTTTTACAGCTTGCAAGATCGTCTACAACAGAGTCCGTTTTGATGAGCTCCTTATTTCCAGCCCATTTGTGAGTGGAATTTACACCCCATTTAATTATTGTTTGTTTGACTTATTACACTATGGTTATTTATTTTTGTTCCCCCATGTATATGCGCTCCATTGTTTGATGTTGGATTAAATATAATAATTGGTAGGATCAAAATGTCATTTTTTTCAGGAAAAAAAGTGATCCGAAAGTTTTTAATGATTATATTCTTCAAAATATGCGGATGTCACCAAATCATTGATGACCAGATCATTAGTTGGTGTTGCCACCAAAAACGTTGTCCATTGACAACATGGACATCAACAAATGTTCTTAACAACGAGTTTATCTCATAGCAGGGAAAGAGAACATCTCTTTGTTTTATTTTTTTCCTTTAAACCTTGCATTTTCAGCTAAGAACAATTACATAAAGATCAAAGAATTAATTTTCACCGAGGGTTTGACCGATGTAACCTGAGCTTCTGAGACGCCATGTGTTAATTACTAAAGGTTTAGATCCCCCAGGTATAGCTACATCTGCAAGGTTTCATGGATTTATAACCAGTTTGTTACGCGTTTTGTGTGGTTTTTAACCCCTTAATGACAAAGCCCGTACATGTACGGGCTCAAAATGCATTGTTGTCAATGGGTTTAGGGACCGCCCATTGTCCTTAAGGGGTTAAATCATCGAACATTATGAACCGCCGCTGCGAGAAAGGCTCCGTTTAATGTCTCCTAAAGCAGCTTGTAAGTTAATGAGGAAGTTATTAAGAATAATTGCACAAGATGAAGTACAAAGCCCCGGTGGAACAAAGGCATCTGCCGCGGAGATGGTCATATACCAAAGTCTACTTTTCCGCATCGCCGGGACCTCTGTTCATTCGTTCTTCTTCTAGAAACTTCTGCCGTCGCACCGTTACGGTGAATCTAATTGGGTATTGGGAATTAGCGTTTAAGTAATAAGTCATTTATATATAAATTCATAAAAATGTGAATTACATAAAAAAAAATCCTTTAAAGAAATCACTCTAGAAACTTGTGGCTATTTTAAGTTAGAGTTCCTCCTTTCACACCAAGTTGGGGTAGTTTTATTTTAGTACATGCGCACAGAACCACCCCCCCCGAAATTCTTGCACTAGCCAGAATTTGATGTCGGCTGGAGGTGCGTAGAGCCCATGCACACCGTCGAGCGAGAGGACTACTTTGTCGAATGTATCTCACGCAACCCGAGGAGTTGGGTGGGAAAGAAGCAAATTCATATTCATATTCTGATGAATCCCTGCATACATTTTCAAGCAGGGGGACAATGTATTTAAGGGGGGCATAGCTAGGCATTCAGGTACACATGATAGCTGGCGTGTCCCTTTAAAGGGTTAAATGTCTGGATTTTTTTATACTTATTATTATTATTATTGTCGGAGAGGGACTTGTATTAAGGACTCGCTGTAATCGTTGTTTGGGGGAAGCACTGTTATTTCTTCTATCAAGGGCAATCACAGAGAGGAAGATGCATAAGGCTATGAACCGGTACTCGCGGGGTCTCTGGCAGCGCATGTCTCAGCTTGTACAGATTAAATTGCTTTACTAGGCTGAGT